>BHDV01030021.1:50367-93805 GCA_005406045.1 Adoxophyes honmai
CCCCCCCGAAAAGTTCAGGCTCCCATACAACAATCGTGCTTTTTTTGTGTCCGACTCGCACTTGGCCGACTTTTTTTTCGTCAAACCCCCCCCGAAACTAAATCCTGGCTACGCCCGTTGCCTAAAGCATACCTAAACCTATTTCCTTAGTCGCCTCTTACGACATCCATGGAAGAAATGGAGAGATGTTATTCTAAACCCGACACCACACGGTATAACTTTCTTGCCGGGACTATACTAAATATGAAAGCCTATCAGTTTCGAACTAAGGGTGCGTAGGTACATAAAGAAACAGATAAATCTGAAACCTGTTTGTTTATAAGTGAGCGCATAACTAAACATAATTATTACTGCACCGGTCAATACCGATCCGCACAGATTAGTCTGTGCAAGAAACTTGTTTTAGAAGCTTTAACTTTACTTTTGAATGCATGTTTTTATGTTTACAAATCTTGCAATTAAGATTTACACCACTTCCAAAAGACCGATTGTACTGAAACTTGGTATACCTACGTAACTTCGGTGACAATACAATATTCCGGTAGTGGACTTTTGGTGGCCCAGCCGGGTCTGTCTTCGATGGAGAGAACTCTTCAATGGTTGGTCTGATTGACTTGAAAATCTCGTGCACATAATCTAGGGTGGATGACGATGAAGTTCAGTTGGCAAAAAAAGCTTGTATCGGAAATGAAAATTTCGTTGCTTAGATTATTTAGGTATCTAAGAACCTTAACTGAGCGTGGTCCCTAAATATCGTAATCTCTTATGACGTAAAACGTCTTGAGTGGTCTGAATGAATTATTATTTATTCGCAAATACTTGTTTTCAATGTCGAAGTTGAACGCGAGTTATCTGTTTTTATGGACGACAAAGTTCATCTATAATCAGGCATGTGGTTGCCAATTGTTGTCTTCGTCTGGCTTTTTGGACTCACACAAACATACATACATACAATCACGCCTATGTTCCTAAACGGGGTATGGAGAACACACGAGACGCAAAATGAGCAAAACCACGACCATTTCACGTTTTGTGCATATTTTTTAGGTTTGTATCCTTTGTTTGTTTGTTTGTTCCGCTTTCACGCCGTAACTACTGAACCGATTGCTTTGAAATTTTGCAGACGTAAAGATAGAAGTCCGGATTAAATAATAGGCTACTTTTTATCCCGGAAAAAAATGATGTTCTCGAGGGAAGACAAAAATATAGTTTGCTTGATAGATCGATATCGATCGATGATAGATCGATATCAATCGATGACCGATCGATAGATGCTAGATCGATGGCGCTGTGTGTCGTTTGAAACGAGAAGATTTCTTATAGTTGTGCTAAAGCACAATTTCTTATAGGTATAAATACCGCAATATAACCGAGTTCCACGCAGGCGAAGCCGCGGGCGGAAAGCTAGTAAAAAATAAATAAAAATGTTACGCCTGGGGACCGAAGTCCACAGATAGAGTTGGAACTTGTATTTATGCAACCGATCTTCGAAACTTCGTTAGTGCCATGTAGAACACAATGACAGTAAAGTTGACGACGTTTGTGGAAGAAGTTCTACTACTGCACGCCAGGTGGCGCTAGGGTCGCTACAATAGTTTGGCAATATTGGAAGGTTAGGGTGGTTTAAGGGCCGGCGCTCACTGCCGGCATGGCAGAGGACGGCACGGCAAATCGTGCCGCAGCATCCAAAAATATAGCCCGTGAAATGCTTCGGCACGCTGTGGCATGCCGCGGCCTTTCTCAGATCAGTAACAAAATCCTTTGCCACGTCGTGCCATGCCGGCAGTCAGCGCCGGCCCTTAAGGAAACAACGTCTTGATGGTTCAGCGCTCCAAATCAGAGTGGTGAGAACTATATTTGGTCTCAATAAGAAAACGTCGTAAGTGCCATAAATTATGGCTAAAAGAACCATTTGTATCAAGTGGAGAGACTTGAGTGTTTGTAATATTTCAACAGGCAACGAAAATTTTGCGAATGCTATTGTAGGTAGAGTCAACACACGGGAGGGGAATGTACGGTTATACGGTGTTAATATAATAGAGTAGGTACCATGTAGATATTTATGTAAACTTGTGTCTATGTACGTAAACAATTATGACTATTAAATTCATAGTGGCTTGTCCTTGTGTCAAATTGTGCGAAACATGGAAGAAACACGACGCCTTTTTGGGCAGTCTGTATTCCCAAATGGGGTAGGCAGAGCACACAAAACGCTGTTGACAAAATCGTGACTATTGGTTTTAATTTAACGTGAAATAGTCAGTTTTGTCTATGTAGCGTTTTGTGTGCTCTGGCTACCCCGTTTGGGAATACAGGCGTGATTGTATGATTGTATATATGGTTTTAAAGTCACCGTCTATTTATTATCTTAATCTTAAACATATGTTTGAAGTTTGACCCGTGTGGTGCCGGGTTAGAATAGCACCTCCCCCTTGCTTCCCGTGGGTGTCGTAAGAGCCGACTCTGGGAAAGGGTTAGTGTATTGTGGGCGATGGGCTAGCAACCAGTCACTACAATATCACGTTTTACCATCTGATTACCCTGAAATTGCTAAACGTGGCACTGGATTTTCGAATTCAAGTGCTCTGCCTACCCCTCTTGGGAGTACGGGCGTGAGAATATGTATGTATGTGTTTCCGTCTCCACTTCTGTTTTATTTTGTGTGTACTCGCACTCATCTCACACTGTGTAAAGAATCGCTTCGTTGTGTAATGTTTGTGTATTACCACCCGACATTTTTTAAATCAGAATACCTACAAGTTGTATGTTTCATAACTTTAATAATATGCATAAAAAGCTTGGTAGATCTTGTCTCGTCTTGCAATTCCACGAATTGAAGTAGGCTGGTGTTAGGTAAATATATCGTAGTTTTTGCAAATGGCCGCTCCAAGGCCGGTGCTAAGCAAATATTACATGTTCTTGACCAATAGGTTTAGAAATGCCAATTGTAAAAAGTATATGCGTTATGTATTGACTGGCGATGATAGATTCGGCCGATGGAGACACGAAACGAAAGACCTGAGTGCTTAGTGTTATCAGAACGGTCATGGTAACGATAACAATTTCGTTTGCATTTGTTTTTTTAAACAAATGAACGAAAGCTTAAAACCTACAAAACTTAACTTTACTTTTATTTTGTTTCAGATTGTCAACTGACCTCACAACTCTGTTAGCTGTGTTCAACTCACAAGCCAATAACAACATCCATCTGTCAACTACAAAGTGACTTGTCAATCAGCGTCTAACTAATTGACCATTGTCAGTCAAACAACTGTCAATCCACTGTAACAGTAGTGACCAAAAGGCAGAAAACTAGCAAATTTTCAACATCAGAAAGTTTGCGACAGACTCATTAACAACAAAACGACTACGTGAACTAGTAACCGCTCGTTCAGTAACCAACAGTGAACTTGTAACCGCTAGTTCAGTAACCAACAGTGAACTTGTAACCACCCGTTCAGTAGTCTACTGGTAACTTGTAACCTCTAGTTCCGCAGCCAACAGTGAACTTGTAACCTCTAGTTCAGTAACCAACAGTGAACTTGTAACCGCTAGTTCAGTAACCAACAGTCAACTAGTAACCGCTAGTTCAGTAACCAAAAGTGAACTTGTAACCGCTAGTTCAGTAACCATCCGTTCAACAACCAACCGTGAACTTATAACCGCTACTTCAGTTAACCAACGTTGAACTTGTAACCACTACTTCAGTAACCAACAGTGAACTTGTAACCGTTCAGTAGTCAACTGTGATTAGTAACCACCCGTTCGGTAGTCACCTGTGATCCATCAAGATGCTTGAAGACGTGCTGCCAACTATGAGGAGCTTGAGCCCGGATCCCGATGACATTGCTGCGGTGAACAGAAAGTACATACAGGTGAGTCTTTTACAAGATTCCGAGCATCTAGTGCAGCGGTTCTTAACCTTTTTACCTGGCGACCCAAAAGTCAAAAATATTAGAAGCTCGCGATCCGATTAAAATGATCACCAATGAAATGCAGTGATTGCGGTGTGTTTTTCCAAAAAGTTTCGCAAAAATTTGGGTCGCGGGCCATATAGATGGGTCGCAGGACCGGGACTTAATGATAAACGAACCGCAATCACTGCATTTCATTTGTTTTTCATTTTTAATCAGGTCGCGGGCTTCTAATATTTTTGAATTTTGGGTCGCCAGGCAAAAAGGTTAAGAACCACTGGTCTAGTGTAATGAATTCGAACAAGAGTCGTTCGATTTCGTTTGCGTATTAACGCAAAGAATTGTGTGAAAACTGGGTCGACTGCGGCAGTTGTGTAAACGTGCCGCTTGGAGGCGGTGTCTCAGTTTCCATACAATTCTTCAATTCTTAGCGTTAAGAGGATAGGAGTCGCCCCGCTTCAAACCGCTTCTCCATACAAACGTAGTCCCCTGTTTTCTCCGTGAATAATGACATTAGAGCAAAAAAAAATTTTTACGTTATATTTGTATCTGTTTTGGCTATGCCCCTATGTTTTGCTTTTATCGATATTCTAAAAAATAAAAATTAAAAAAATAAAAAAATCGATAAAATCAAATCATAGGGGCATAGCCAAAAAAGATACAAATATAACGTAAAAAAAAATTTTTGCTCTAATGTCATTATTCACGGAGAAAACAGGGGACTACGTTTGTATGGAGAAGGTGGTTTGAAGCGGGGCGACTCCTATATCCTCTTAATTCGCAAACTCGCGTTAATACTACCCGTCACTTTCTGACGACTCTAGTTAGACAGTGACAGGTATAATCTATCACGCGTGCGACTCTACCCGCTGTCGTTAGACGACTGGTAGTGTCAGGGAGCAGGGACATTTTATAATAAAGTCTAATATCCTTTATTTCAGACTTTATTCTATACTCGGCTGAACAAACGATAAAAAAAAGGTACAATTTTATAGAAAGTGTCTTTTACGCATAGATGTAGAAGTCGAAGATATACCAGTCAAATCCGGATACTAATTATTTAGTTTGGCAGTTCGTTATGGCAAATGTCAAGGATTTCTGGAGACAATTTTGATTTTGACCAAGAACGTTGACTGTGTCCTTGGGAACTGTCGATTGTCGATTGTCGTCTCTTTTTCATTCACTTGTTTTTACGCGGGTGTTAAAAATTCGCACCCAGATGAAGTCTGACCACAGTTTGAGTCATAAAATGGGATGACGCCATGAAAAGACATACGCACTGATAGTTCCACACGCGGAATTAGTAATAAAACCGAGTTTTCCTCCTTTAGCACGTGAAATGTTTTACAGAATGTTTTCAAAACTTCCCGTTAACCTATTTTGAATTTCGGCGATTTCTATTATAGCAATATCAATCGCGAACAAGCTCGGACAAGTCCAGCGTAATATCGACAATTTCGGTAAACAGAAACCGCCAGTAATCGTAACTTATGTCATCGCTAAATTTAGAAGATAAGGAAAATGACAGCAAACACAGCTAACGATTATTCGCTTTATCCATTCATGTATCCACGTAATTACGGCACTGATGTATGTTATACTGTAATACGGGAGCGTATTTAGCCTTGAAGGGGGCCTAACCATTAATTTAGA
Source organism: Adoxophyes honmai (assembly GCA_005406045.1). NCBI lineage: Eukaryota > Metazoa > Arthropoda > Insecta > Lepidoptera > Tortricidae > Adoxophyes > Adoxophyes honmai. The sequence goes on from BHDV01030021.1 coordinate 55,935, forward strand.
AATAATTTTCATCAATTACGTTTTGAACAGAAGCATTATTGCACAATGTTTTTTTAGTTGCTGATAGCAAGTAGCGCCATCTATTGCCGAATAGCAAAATGCAGTAGCGATCGTATTACACCGTTCCCAAAGTAGTTCAGCTACTCATTGACAGATGGCGCTATAATAAAAAATTACGAAACAGCTGAGTCAACTTGACTAGCAGTAGGATGATATTTATCATTTATTTAATTGATTGTACCTTCAATAAAAATGACTTTGAAGTGTGACTAAACATGAAAAATACGTAATTCATGTCTAGAAAACAACCTAACACCCGTTATCAGATCTTTATAACCCCTTCAAAACACAAACTCCTTCGAATTATGACGTAACGTTCTAATTTACGAAGCTTTTGAACTTGGTCGGATAATGTACTTGACATTCGTGCGTCACTGTCATGTAGATAGCGTTGTCTCGCTCTAGTTGTCAGCATGACGTGTTCATAGTTCTTCGATCGGAAGTCAGTTGCAAAACGATTTCGCTATCATACAGTATTGTGGTTAGTGTTGTGGGAACTTAAAATTATTGTGGAAATAATAATTTTACGTAAACCTCGTGTACTTTAAGAGTGTTCTAGAGTGTTTTTGCTGTGGACCGGCAAGACAGAAGAGTGGATTTCAGTGTATACAGTGTGTTTTGACAGTGTTACTGCGGGTCAGCACAGAACCGTGATTCTTGCTGTTTTTTTCATCGAATCTTACCTGTTTTTGTTGGTTTGGACGACTCTTGAAGGTAACGGAGCGGTTACCAAGTGCACGGTACCTTGTAGTTTCTTTGCGAGGGCAATATCTACAAAATTAATCGTTTAACCTAAATTCGTGGCTGTATGCCTATAAGCGACCCTACGTATGCCTTAGTCACCTTTGTTTTTTTAATAAGTTGGAAAACGTATGACTCCTTCGCCGCGGTAAAATTAGAAAACATAACAAGGTTCTTTTTCATTACCATACCATACCTTTGATAACCTTACAACGTTAAACAAAGCAATGTTTTTTTTATCTAATCAGGTTCTTATCAGAATCTGTTATTGACATAAGAGAAGCGTAATTGGTATATTCTTGAATAAGGTTTTAACCATCAAAAACCATTTTATTTTGTATTATTCTGTTCCAAGCATTTTACCTCATTATGATGGTATCAAAAAGTACCTACATAGTTTGTTTTTCTGTACCCATCTTCTCTTATTCACACACTTATCTACGAATATTCTATACTTCGTTTAGATAAATGTATCTAGCAGGTTATTGTTATAAGCATTATTAATATTAGGTAGTGATTTGAATTTCAAACCTACAGAAGGAAACTCAAATAAGTAATCATTTGAGGGTGTATTTTCCTCATCACTTTAGATGTAATATAGGCTGAAAATAATACCTTTAAATTCAAACATGACACTGAAAATTTGTTATTCTGATATGTTTTACCTCAGATAAACATATTTTTATGACTTTCTACTGAATGCATTTTATTCAAAGATTTTCAAAGCTTAGACCAGTAATAGTTTACATGTAATTTTTAATTATACTTTGATTGAATGTAACAACTTCAGAATAACAAAGGTTCCAAGTTTGGATAACTGGTTAAAACTATATACATACATAAAATCAAGCCAGTGTTCCCAAATGGGGTAGGCAGAGCCCACCAAACATGGCATAGACATAACCATGACCATCTCACACTTCGTGGCTACTTGTAGGTTTGAAAACAGATAGAAGAGGTACCTGTAATAGTGACAAATTGCTGACCTGTTGCCTAAAACCTACTTATTTCCTTGGTTGATTCTTATGACATCCACTGAAGAAATGAAAAGGGGTTATGAGTTGTTTTCAAAAAAATTGTACATAGTTAAGAGCTTTGATAAAAACAAAAGTTAATTGATTCATTTGTGTAACGACAATTACCCATACATTTTGTATAGGTAATTTTCGTTACACAAATGAAGTGATTATGATTATGTTTTTATTAACCCTTAATTTATGTAAAATTATTTTTTAATTCACTCTTATTTCTATGCCATCTCCACGCAGGATACCTCAAACTACATTATTTACTACAAGATACTAATACTTCCGTGTGGTGTCGGGTTAGAATAGCACCTCCCCCTTTCTTCCTGTGGGTGTCGTAAGAGTCGACTCTGGGAAAGGGTTAGTGTATTGTGGGCGATCGGCTAGCAACCTGTCACTGCAATATCACATTTAACCATCTGGTTACCCTGAAATCGCTAAACATGGCACTGGATTTTTTAATTTAGTGTGCTCTGCCTACCCCTCTTGGGAATACAGGCGTGAGAATATGTATGTATGTATGTAGATACTAATACTATTTGAATAATGGCTACAATGTAACCAGTAAAAGTGAATAGAAATGAGCTATCAGCATATAAATAGAAGTGGGTGCTCCTGCCAACAGAAGGCAGCTGTATTAATAACCTACTCTCTACAAGTTATCTTGGGAATTAGTACTTCGTTAAACCTTTCTCTGAATGCAAATTAATTGGGAACGGAGGTCTGGATACTATCAAAAATATAGATAAGAAAAAGGTGATGTACTTTTTTGGAAACAGACCATTCATGTTTTAGTTAAGTGAAACAGTGTGGGGAAGTAAAAATATAGTGCATTGTAGTATGTGTTAAAATGCCTATAGATTACACACATTCACATTTTAACATTAAATCTGTATTCCAAAATGGGGTAGGCAGAATGCATTATTACATTTCAAAACCCAATGGCATAATTTTAAGTTTAAACAGATAGAAACAAAAAATATATAGAAAATTCAAAAATAATAAAAAAAATGGAGCATGGATTTTTTTTTCTAATGGCTTTCATCTTTGCTGTTTTAACAAGCAAGTTTTGTCATTAATTTTTTTTACTGAACAAGTTTGAATTTTTTTGTTTATAATAGGTACTCAAAAACTAGCTGCCAGCTAGAATTGACATTGCCAGAGTTGCCTGTTTTTAGCAATTCTAAAAGAAAGCTGTGCCTCCATTGTTGAAAGTTAACAATAAATTAAGTTTCGTAAGTATAAATTTTTGTGGGTAATTTTTCCAACAAAATAATCTAATAATTGTTGAAATTTGGTTGATAACAGTAATGACATTGTTTCTTAAAGTTAGTATCTGAGATTGAAAAATAGACCTTAGGTTATGCTATCATAAGTATCATACTACAATTCCTACTAAACATGTGTAATGTGTGTAAGTATGTCTATGCTGCTTCATGCCACATTTGTACAATTATCTAGAAATGTAATTAAAAAGCATTTTGCGAATATGTTCAGTTGAATAAGAATAAAGAAAACATATATTATGGTTTATAATTCAGAAAATAATATTTCATAGTCAGTTTCTGATTGTGCCTCAACTACAAAGTAGCATCAGAACAGTAATCATCCCACACTGAATTCTTGTGGGTGAAAGTATCTTGATATACTTACGTTTTTAGACAGCACGCGAGTTTTCGCCTTTAACTTAGTAAAAAAAGGCTTTAGTAGAAAATTCAGTTTTGATGCATATTTACCTTATTTGTTTGCAGATTTATTTCTTGGCAACAGTAGATTTATAATTTTAACATGGCAACTAATTAGATGTTTTTTTTTTCGTGACCAAACCCATGGCCAGCAATAAATTAAAAAAAAATGTTTTTTTTACTTCATTTTACTTTTCCTTTACTTTTCAATTACTGCAGCATAACAACTTTTTTTTTAATAAAAAGCCTAGCAGGTAGATGGAATGCAATACTAGTAGACATTATTGAAGAACAAAAACATTTATTAAAGGAATACAGAGCAACGACATTGACATATGTCAATAATTGAAATTGAACGACGAAAAACGTCACTGGTAAAAATAGTGGTTAGGTATGCGCCATAGTAATATCCAATTTCGTGTTACGAATAGTTGCGCAATATTGAATAACATCAAACAAATAAAATATCACTTCCAGTTTCTGATTACATATAGAGCTGCCACCTCTCCGGGTTTGACCCGGAGTTTACGGGTTTGCATGGTTCATGTCCGGGCTACGGGTTTAACATCGATATCTCCGGGTCCGATGGAACGGGAAGCGACAACACGTCATCACGCACCGGGCGCACGGCGCGGAGTGCGTGCGTGCGTGACTGAGACTGATAGCACTAGCTAGGTAATTTATATTAAAAAAAAACGTTACATACCTATATTAATTTACCATTACTTTGTACTTATTTCATTAAATACTTAAATCTTTAAAAAAATGTTTTATTTTAATAAAAATAAACGACATTTCTAAAATCTCCGGGTCTACTGTTTTTGAAAGGTGGCAGCCCTAATTACATACCTACCTACCTAGACAATTGGTGCATAATTATTTGTAAATTGACTTGAATAATAATCTTCTAATCTTACTAGCGATAGCGACCCGCCCCGGCTCTGTATGAATTGCATTTATTTAACTAGATTCATGGGCGTTTGAAAAATGTAAACGGCTGTATGGCTTTCGGTGTTTGTCATTTCCTTAGTTAACGAAAATAATAAAAAAAAAATGAAAAAAATGGAGCGGCGGACTAGAACTACTGTCAAAAATTTGACATTTGAAACTTCAGGCTGTGAAGCTGATAAAAATGTTGCCCCATTTAAAATAGTTGTTTCATCTTGCGTTGACCAATGGGTAGCCATTATTATAATAATAACGTTGATGATAAACAATAACACCATAAAACGTAGATTGTTAGGTATAAAGGTCGCGAAAACATTGTCTATTCTCTTATCTGTTGGCATGAAGGTATTTTACTTTAATGATTGTAACTTACTAACATTTTGGCATTTTTAGAACTATACAGCTACTTAGGTCTCTCTTTTCGTGGTAAGTGCAGATGCTGAAGATATTATGTACTTGTAAAACTTGTAAAAAAAAGTAAAGAGCTATAATTCATAGAAAATTGTTGCCTTATCAAAAAGGTACCCACAGCCCGACCACAAAGATTAGAAATGAAAAGAGCGCGCCAATCACACGTAAACGTCACACTTTTGACATAAATCGGTTGATTGTGGCAACATTTTTGGATTACACGTTTATTTTTCAACTACCTACATATTTCTACACTTTTTGGGTATTTTTGAACAAAATGGTGCACTCAAGCAACTCGTATTTGTTTCTAAGTGTTAGTCACATAACGCTGTTGTAGTTTCAAAGACTTTTTATGAAAGTGAAAAAATAATTGAAAATTTTATTTGAACAAAGTCCACATTCTCAGATGATTAAAATACTCGTAATACTCGGTGGCCATGTGTATTTAGGTTTATCTACATGTATTTAGGAATTCCTCCTTGTAGACATGTATAGACATTATTTACATAAGCGTCTCGAGTCAGTTTACATACATACTTTGTTACTTGCCTGCGTTAGTTTAAAAGTTTCTTATTATTGCATTGGTATTAACATACACACATGCATACATTACGCTTGTATTCCCAAATGGAGTAGGCAGAGCACATGAAACGCTACTAGACAATACCGTGACTACTTCACGCTTCGTAGCTACTTCTAGCATAATTTTTAGCTTTTAAGTTAAGAAAAACTTGATTTCTCATAAATTGAATGTCTATTTTGTGTTGTATCAGTTGATTTTTACCTATTTCTGAAAAAAAAAACGCAGTCTGTGCCTGGGCAATTTCAAAAATAGAACGCGGTATTTGGACTTACGTTCTAGCTTTAAAAGGGGTCCATATCGGGTTGCATAAAGTTTGAAGTCATACATTTTATAAGCATACATATTTTTGTCAGAATCATCATTAAGCATAACTGAAGTAAGCCATAAATTTTTAAGCATAATGTTTTATGGCATACATTTGATTCGCATAAAACAATATACGCATACTTTATAATGGGCATACAGTATAAACTCATAAACTGGTTGTGCATAAAACATGCGAAGCATAATGTACGATTCGCCATATTTATTTTGCGCATAATAATTTGCATAAACTAGCCTAACTTAAAACTTAACCTACGTTTTTGGCCGCGATTCGGTTCATGTGAGGTCACAATTCTAACCTAACCTAACCTAACCTACTTTTTTGGCCGCGATTCGGTTCACGCGAGGTCACAGTTCTAACCAAACCTAACTAACTTTTTTGGCCGCGATTCGGTTCATGCGAGATCACAGTTCTAACCTAACCTAACCTATTTTTTGGTCGTTAATCATCAATGTTATGGCTGGTTAAATGTATGACAGCCATAATTATGACTGAAAATAATTATGACCATACATTTTATGACAATTCAAAATTATGTCAATCGTCTTTATGGTAAAACCATTTATGACTAAAAATAATTATGACAGGGAACATTATGACAATAGTACACTTTATGCCAAAAAAAATTATGAGTTTCAACTTTATGGTTAAAGTGTTATGACAATCGATTTTATGACAATGGTTTGTATGCGACTAGAATAGCACCCCTTTAAAAGATACATAATCAATAGTACTTGCACATAAAAAGACGTGAGAAAGTTTGCAACAAGTGTTTCGGTTTTACAGTAACGGTTTTTCTCCTAATAAGCATAACGTTAGCTTCGCCAAGCATGAATTTATAGGTTGAGTGCGCACTGCCTTTGTCCATGGTTAAAGTAAAATGTTGCCGTAAAAAAAAAACTATCTTTCCTGGCAGTAGTAGAACAACTTTTTTTTTGCTCTACTTTGTGACTTTTCGAGAGATACTACGCGTATAGCAACAAGTCTACGTTACTCATGGTTAAACAGATAATAATCTAGTAATTTCTAGAATAGTAAGTTTGTGCAGATTATTATTATTACTTTACTGAATGTAATTTTTAAATTACTGCATTCCGTATGTTTATCACTGGCCAGTTTTACACAAATTTAGAAAAAAAGAAAACTTTTATTGATCAGTGTAATGTCAAATGTTGTGGCGCGATTATCATGTTTTTGCGCTCTGTGGACGCTACATAAAAAAAGTCTATTATTATTTATGGTCACACCTGCACTGCTCGATGGAACAGCTGATAGGTTTGACCGTTATTCCTGGTAAATGCCGCAATTGGAAATGCCAGTTCAAGTTTCAATCGTTTATTACGATACGGCTAATTTAGTTACATTAAAATTTTTGAGTTGGTTACGTGGTTGTATTAAACTTTAATATGTAATTTGCTGTAGTCTGTAATTATTGATTATTTGAAACTGATCAGTTACCTCGTTTCATTACAAATAGAGGTTGTCTTCGTTTTCCTTAACTATTATGACGATATCTGTTTATAAGCGCCATCTAGCAAGTTCTGTCATAAAACTGTCACTATCAAAGCCGTTCAATGTAATGTAAATATTTCTCATTGATATTACAAAACATAACAATGGGCCACCTACATTTATTTATACCTGTCAACTCAAAACCCAAAAAAAAAGTATGCTAGAAGTGGCCATGAAACGTTAAACGGTCATGACTTTGTCTATGTAACGTATTGTGTGCTCTGCCTACATCATTTGGGAATACAGGTGTGATGTATGTATGTAGGTACCTATGTAAAATAGATGTGCTTTCAGCAAAGCTTTCTCATGGTTTTTTTTTAACAATCTAAAGGGAAATATTTAACTACCCGTTGACACTAGTGGCACGTAAGCGAAGAAGCTTTTGCCTAACAGTGAAACAAGTTAGGTTAAAAAAAAAAGTTCCATGCGGTCAATGATGTGGCAGACCTGTTATAACCTAATTGTACGTATAATTTTAAGTTAATCAACGAAATAATCAGGTTTATTAGTATTGTATTGTAATGTGGTAAAATTCGTTGTTTTGAAACGGTCATTGTCCATTACTAGATTGCTTGTTCGTGACTAGTAATGGCGTAGTAACTTTGCCGCGTCAAGGTATTTTTAGAAACAAAATAAACGCCATCAGTTTCTTGACTGGCGTCGCTGTTTTATAGTTAAAATTAAAAGACTCTAATTGGACTTAAACCATTGGCTACGAGCTTAAAAATGTCAAAACAATCACTTGTAGGGTAACTGAACTTACTTAAGTAGTTTGTATTGAAGCATAAGAATAATGACGTCATATTTCAGCCGAATTCCTCAATAGTTACATACATACAATACATATCCTCACGCCTGTATTCCCGAGAGGGGTAGCCAGAGCACATGAATTCAAAAATCCAGTGCCACGTTTAGCGATTAATTTAATTATAATTTAATTTAATTTTAATTTATTCCTCAATAGTTTTACTGGTATTAAGTTGTAACTTCTGTTTTTAGGAGTATTTTAAAGCTTCTCTTGAGATTTTTTTTATTATTCCAGTCATTAGCCAATATTTGATAGAATGTGGCTAAAGTTGATATGAAGCCGTCGAAATAAAAATATCCAATTAACTTTCGTTCGCCTCTGATAGCTGCATTAAAGTGTGTGCATTGGCATAATAGAAAATAACAATACCTACTGTAAAATTTAATACGTAGCCTCATTTTTTCGGCAAACGCAAAGAAATTAATTGCATTGGACAAGATCTACGTTAAATGAGTATGCCATTTGACGAAACGCTTAGTTTGCCAAACGTCAAAAGAAACCATAAATTTTCCCCCCAAACCGTAACTTTTTAATAATCAAGCGGCAGATAAATCTCATTCGGCCAGAATAGAACGACCTTGCGAAAGAGTTCGACGTACTGGCTGACTTTGACCGGAGCTTAAAAATATTGGCATGTTTTTTTCGAGTGCACGATGTATGGCGATTTGTGAGAAAATAGGTTATGTTGGTACTATTTTATTGCGTTCGTTTGTTTTTCTTCTTTTTGGTGCACTGCGTTCTTGGATGCGTCAGGTTCAAGAATAAACTTATGTGGCTTGCGTCTGATTAAAATAAAGGAAACAGAAATGTTTTTACGTAAGCCAGACCTAACATAAGAAGAAAATTTATTTTTGTAGAATTAAAGAACACAGTACACGTTAGGGTTGCCAACCCTACTATATAATATAGTATCCTACTATATTAGGGGTCCAACTGCTATATTTTTATAAATAAAATATAGTAGGCAAAACTACTATATTTTTATCATCAAAGTCGCTAAACTTGGTTTCTATTTTTTTATCCCACTTTCAGACGTTCACACGTTTCAACGTCTGCGTTCACTGAAAGGATATTTTCAGTGATGAATATAAAGTGGCGTGAAGAACGCAACAAAGCAGGAATAGACTTAATAAAAGCAGAACTATTGATGTATTGATCAGTATTAATTTGAATCTTGACTGTCTTACAAGCTTTGACAATTTCTTGAAAAACAAAAATTTGTTAATGAAAGCTCAAAGCAGTAAAAAATATATGTTTAAAAAATAATTAAATATTATTTGAAACCTACTATATTTTTTATTAATAATTCCCGAACTACTATATTTTTATGGGTTCTGAAGTCAAAACTACTATATTGGGTCCAAAAAAAGTTGGCAACCCTAGTACACGTTATCAACACTACAGATGGATGGATGGATGATATTTCTTTGTCACGAAAAAAAGTTTCAAAAACATGTTCCATACTTTCGAACCTACCTAAAAACATTAATCGTGGAACTTTTTGGAGTACGCAGTACCGGTATTTAATTTTGCACTTGAGCACTGACTAAATAATCAAAGCTTAAATACTTACTTCGTTTTTAGAATATAACTTGAAAAAAAAAGTATCTTAAAGTTTTTTTCAAAATTGTTTCATACTTGCTCTACGTGCATTGATAAAAAAAACTAAAGCTTAATGTTGTCTATGGAGAAGCTCAGAGCTCATCGGTTTGCGGTTGTCATTTGTCCGTAGGCGAAACAAACGTATTTAGGTTATTGACCCGTGATTCAATGTTTGTAAGTGTCGTCGATCAGGTGCGAATACCTACTTAGCGTTATTTAGTCATGCGCTTACATAAAAATCACGTCTGTTTTCTGTAGTCGGGAGAAAAACCCACAATTTATTAAAATTTCTGAGCCATTACTAGTCTAAACGGCTTTTTTTGTGTTTTTTTTTTTTTTTACGCAATAAGCTTAGCACGCTAACGTCTGTGAGTCAGTTCGCGCGCAAGGACAACGTCTGTCACTTTCTGACTTCTTAAGTGAGACAGTGACAGGTATTAATTTATCTCGCGCGCGATTCGTCTGGCACGAACAGTGCTAGACGTATTCATAAAACTACGAGCTCTATCAATGTGAAGAATAAAAACTAAATATCATGCACGAATATTTCCGTTACGAGACTTTCGGTAACACTACGTAAAATATGGTAGCGTAACTGCAAGCATAGAGTATAAAGAACAAGGCACAATTTTTGTCTTTTACATCGATAATGCTTAAGATTCTAATTAAGAAAAACTAAAAAAAAAAAAAAAAACTTTCGTTACTTTTTTGAACAGGGAACACTTGGCTTTCAATTCCGGGTCGCGCTTGTACACTTTTCTATGTCCTCATCGTGACCATACTCTATGATCTATGGAAGGACAAAAGCCACAAACAAAGGAGATGCGTCATTGATATGTTTGTTAGTCTTTATGTAAGATCAATGCTCTCAACGTCCTGCGCCTACGCTGCTTAGAACGATTTAGAATGTCAAGTAATTTAAAAAACATACGCCTTCAAGTTCAGCACTGGCAGCCAAGTGCAACGCTGCCGGTTTTTTTTTAATTTTTGAAGCTTAAGCATGTCTAGAGCGAAGTAGTACTGGCCGAGGGCGTAATGGTTAGGTTTAAAAAAAATCTAATATAAATGATCAGTTGTACTCCCTATTACTGAGACTCCGCCATCCGTCCGTCCGTCCGCCTGACACCACGCTGTATTTCAAGAACGGTAATAGATAGTCAGTTGAACTCGTCGTTTGTGAAATACAGCCTGGCGAGTGGTGACAGACAGCGAAGTCTCAGTATTAGCCCCTCGTATGCGGGAAATGAAAATTATACTGCATTCGAGCCTCTTCTGTTTCAATATCTACAAATTATGGTGATTAAAATAAATAAAAAAAAAGATATCCTTAAAATGGAGCAGATCTGCTCCGTAGCATACGAGAGGTTAAGGTCCCGTTTTCATCCTTTATGCCCAGTTCACATTAATCCAGTCCAGTGATTCAGCGGGCTAATCCAATCCAGTGCTAGACTGGAGCAGAGCGTTCACATTATTCCAGTCTTTTAAGAGTAGCTGGATTGGTAACACATTGGTGACAACAATTTCTAAAAAATTATTACTAAAGTAATTCAATCCAGTACTGAAATGCAACTGGAATGGCTGTTCATACTATTCCAGTGGTGCTGGATTGGGTGCGCTGGAATGAAAAGTTGTCGGTCTCTCCAGTCACTGGACTGGAATGCTCACTGGAATGGATACATTCCAGTGCATTCCAGTGTCGGTTCACATTATTCCAGTAGCGTTCCAGCACTGGATTGGATTGCTGGACTGGAATGCTACTGGAATAATGTGAACTGGGCATTAGATAAGGAACCTTAAAAAAGCTCATGATTACTTATGCAAGATAATTTTATTCAGTCCTATTTATACTTCTCATGAATTTATAATGCACAATGAAACAAATTATTCTCGGACCCAATGCCATCCCTTGAGGTCGACTATTTCTGTCGCAGTTCCTTCATTTCCCTTATTAATAAACGTTTTCCTCATTAATAGTGAGAAAAAGTGTTTTCCTGATATAATTAAATGGTAGTGTAGTTTTTTTTATTTAAAGTGAATACGATCGCTTAGAACGATGTTTTTTTTTTATTTGTCCATTCTGTGACTTCTCATTCCAAACGGTTTGTGATCAGTGTATAGTTTTTCTAAAATAAAAAATAATAATACAATTTTCAGTTCACTTGGACTTGCTACATTTTTTATTTTTCTATCAAAATACCTAAGCACTTTGACAGCGGGCTAATAATCCTACGTGCATGGCTGCATTTTCTTTTAAAAGACTAACATCACGCTTATTTTTCCACAGACAAGACATAGACAAGATAGGATGAAACTGAGTATTTCACGTTCCTATTGCTACTGGCCACTTGCACATTTTATTTTTTTTGCATTTTTTTCACAAGTAAAGGAATAGTAGAAAAGGGTGCAATCTCATAGTTGTGTTGTATCTAACTGGTGATGACTTTTACTACTGCTTTACCTTCCAAAAACACTGATGATGCCGTGTAATAAATTATTTGGATAATTCCATGCGTTTGGGCTGAAAATACTGAAATCTGGATTTAACTCATGGTCATCGGCCGATTTTCTCATTCCGAAACGCAGCCAACGCCATTTTAAATTTAAATACGCGCATTCCATATTTAAATTTCAAATCTGCTGCCCAAAATTGGCTCATGTCAAGGGATTGGCGCGCAAACAGATAATGCATTTTTTTGTTTTCGGAAGAACAAAGGAACTTAGCGCATAATTCTTTCGTCACGTTTTCTTGTCTAATTTTAGGGTTTTAAGATTTACAAGTAGGAGCTTTGAAAAGTCAAAACAAATTGCGGAATGACTGAACGATGTCTACAAGCGCACTTCAAAGGATTTTTAATTACGCAGGTGCATTAGTAGTAGTTTTTATTTCTGCTCCAAAATGCAGATTTGACTGTCTTTGGTTTGCAATTGATTTAAATATAGGTGGTTTGTTGCATCAAGGTATAAATTTACTACGTAATAGTAATCTTAAACTGAATAATAGTGGGTTGAAGGACAATTATGACGGAGATTAAACATTAAAAGCTAAATTCCTTGAATTACATTTGACGCCGCGTCCCAAGTTATTTATGAAATGACCTACTTAATAAAGATTTTATACCGCTTTATGTTCGGCCATGTTGTGTCAAGTCTCCAGGACAAATTAAAATTTTCTTGGCTCCCCCTTTGTGTCTAGCTTTTGTGAAACAGTTTGTATCTGTGGGTGTAATTGGTGTTGCTATGCTGTAAAACTTGGCAAGAGTTTTTTTTCTATTGCTTCAGCTTTTTTTTAATTAGAATGAAACTGATATCAATAAAATGCACAAGTAATTAGAAAAGTGCTAACAATAATAAAACTAACGTTTAGGAAAACAATTTAAAACTGTAAAAAACATACTAATTTTGTAAAAGTGTGATTGCCTTTGATAAAACAATAGTTCATCAAAAAGAAAAGAAAAAAACAACAAACGTCAGATTTAAGTAATGGTCAGTGTATCTAAACTTTGTCATGTTATTTTACTAAAAAACAATAACATTCTACATAATACCTGATGAATAATGAGTTTTAAAGACCTTGTTCTAATAAAATCTCCCAAGTATACGTTTAATACTGGTTTTAATTATATTACGTCAGAATCCAAAGCCGTGTCAACTTCAACTTTTTGTTTATGGCAACACAAGAGGCTTGAGGACAGCAAGGGCAGTGTAATAAATTGCCAGTAACAGCTAAGTTGTATTAATACGTCATAAACTTGTAACTGGCTGTACTTTGGACTTAGTTGAAACTAGAAGTACCTACTTCAATTTTATCATACTTAAGAGTATCTTGTCAAATAGGTGTGTGAAACGTGTCACAAAAAATACTATAGTGTATGAAAATATTAGAAATCGTGTTAAATTATCCTGTGTCGTTTAGAATAACATCTCTCCATTTCTTCCGTGGATGTCGTAAGATGGGATTAAAGATAAGGCTCAGGTACGTTAGCATCCTGACACTATTATACCTACCTATTAACTTAGAACCTAAAAATATGGCTGCGAAACGTGAAAGTCATGGTTTTGACTATACTTTAGACCTTTAGGTACTTAAAAGATGGTAAACAATCTTGACATGTCTTTTTATTGAAATACACAGTCTAAAAATGAAAATCGTTACACTATACAATTCAATTATAAAAGTAAATGATTTTTTCATACCTAAATTGTAAAATGTAAAGATTTTGATTTATAAAGTGTATGTTTAAATAAAAAGACATGTCAAGATTGTTTACCATCTTTTAAGTACCTAAAGGTCTCTAGTATAAGTATGTAATGTTTTGTACGCTCTGCCTACCCCGTCTGGGAATACATGTATGTGTTTGACTGAGAGACCTTTCGAAAGCTCAATAAACGATCACAACGTTATTTTAAGATTTTTGTCGTTCCTAACTATATTTAGTCACTCGGATCTCGAACACTGAATCTTCCCCTAAAAGGTATCCAACGCTTTTGCTTAGATTTGCAGCCAATATACACACGCGATTTTGAATCGTAGGTGGAAGCGCATAAGGTTGACCTGAAAAGTCATCGGCAACAGATGTTTTATAGTGCAAGCTTGTCCTCATTGTCAGTGTTACAAGGCTCGTTGCCATCTACAGTACTGGATTGGATTGACATTATGGTTATAAGGTTGGCAGCATTGTAGCCATATTGTGCGCGACTGTCTATGGGTACTTTTTTTAAATCAAGAAGCTGGCTGTACATCTTAGACATTTGTGGCATAATGACATTCTGCATGTCGAAACGGTTTGTTTTTTTTTTTATGAGAAAGTCGTAAAAGGAAACGGGTTATTACACTTTAATGTTATTCTTTATCTTCAAAGTGCGAATCTGTGATAAATTTCCTTTCACGAATTTTAACGCTATCCATGTTAGAATTCAACGTCGCTGCCAATCACTGAGTAATCGAAACAAAATGGCGATTCCCGCCATAATTTACGTCAATGCGCGTTCGAGATGTTTTTCGACCGAGAGTTCAAGGCTGGGTACATACAACCTAGCCGAACGTTCAGAAATTCAATTCGTTTACGTAAGACTGGCCGGCTAGAAGCTGAACAATTTACGTAAAGGACAAAATCACATCGATCGGGTTTTGTTCTATTTTTAAAGTCTATTTGGTTCGCACTGCACTGAGATTCTTTTCAGCCAATATGTTTGTTTAGATGTTTTCGGCCAGCATCATTTTCATTAGATTTTTTTTTTATTTTCCACCATTACGTTTGACTAGCTCCTAAATCGTAAATACTCGTAGAATTGAAAGTATTCAAACATTAACAAAAGACTGCGAGTGCAGCGAAGCTTCAAACTCGTGAATATTTGCCAAAGTTTCACGTCAGTCCCTTTACTTTTCTAAAAAAAAGGTGTAACGCCAAGCAATATTTAAGAAATCGGATTACTCGAATGCGTAGTTCTGCGTTAGATTTGAATACATAATTTGCCGTAGAAAGTGCGAATCTAGTGAAAGTGTATTGTTAGAAAGTGGCGCCTTTTGGAGTTGGCGAAAATATTACGCACTGCGCTGCGTGAGCGCTTGTTTTCTCGGCTTTTATTGGCCTGGTTTTTGTAGAAGTAGGTTTTAAACAGGCCATAGGCTTAAGGCGTTTTCAGACGACTTTTTCTCACAATTTTGTCTTTGCAGTTTCTTTTCTCAAAGATGATTCAACTAAACTAAACCAGTTTAAAATGTAGTTTTGGAAAAGAAACTCTCTACTCGCGTGTAAATCTATTTTTCATGTGAAAAAGTGGGTAAAAGCGACTTTTCCCGACTAACTCAAAAATCAATTTTAGTTCTAAACTTCGAAATTTTATGAAACACTGATTTCGTTCACCGTACTTTTTCTTTTTCCATTTCCTTAGCATTTTGTGAATAAAATATGTTTATTAATGCACTGTTTCATCATGTTTATTATGCCTTTTTTTTGTCGGTCCCAGTATTAACAATTTCCTCTCTCTTAAAGGTTAGCTGTAAGATTCCTTAAGGGATAAGTCAGTCTTTGTATTTCACCATGTTGTTTGCATTTTTTGTGTGCAATTTATTTACTTACTTTGTTCAAACCCGCACACACGTATCAACGTCAATTATACAATTTATACAACACCCCACTTTTTGCGTAGGTGTTTTAAAACAAGAAACACTTGCAGATGCAGATAATTTGTAGTCTATTGCCCTTATCAAGTACTAGCAATTGCAAACAAGTGCCAGAGTCGCGTGCGCAGCGCGGCGATGCGTCGCACGTGGTTAGAGCGAGACGGAGTGCCCATTTAACGCTCGCCTTCCCTCTCACACGTGGCACAGTGCAGTGTGCATGCGAATCAGAGACCTTTGCGATTTTTACACCTAATTTTTAATGTGATCAAATGGATTTCCGCGCATGGAGCTACTAAAAAAAAGAACTAGTTACAATCAAATTAGTAAAGAATTGCTTCAGTGCCATCGTCCGTGCATTTTACGTTGAAATTCGCGCACAGAGCGACTAATCACCAACTAGTTACCAAAATATGAAAGACGGAGGCTTCCCGGTCGTCGTGCCCGAGTCTCTTGTGTTTGTGTTGCTAATTTTGCGACTAGACTTAGCGTCTAGCGATGTAATAATGTACAATATCTAACTTTCGAAAGAAGTCATCACTTCTAGCGACAATGTTGCTAAATTGGCAACACTGTGAAACTGAGTTTCGTTTCGTCGCGTTTGAGTAGCGTCAGTAGTGACAGTTACTAACTAGTATTGTATTATTAACATCACGCTCACTGAATCATTCATCCATGTTCGAATTTCAAACAGTTGAAAACATTCGAATTTCAAAACAACAATCGCCCCAGAAGCCGTTAGTTTCAGCACGTGTCAGAGACAAAGGAGAGTTCACGTTTTATTTCGCAAAGTGGAGACCTGAATCATAACGCTTTACAGCCAATCTAAAAATAAAGACCGAAGTTATTATTTATGTTGAATCGCTTCGAGTAATTTGGTTCAAACTGGAGGTGGGACGTGTTATATGGTTTCGGTTTAAATAACATTTATTGTCTAAAGAAATTACAAATCAAGATAATTTTCTATCTCTAAAAGTACCATAAGTAGGATTTACATCAGTCGGCATTTAATCCTGACGCTTAGCAGAGAAGCTAGTAATGTTGTTTCAATGTAGAAAGAATCCTAGAGGATTTTCACCTGGTTGGCAAAAGATTTTCATTACTAGGTAGTGTGCACCAGCCCATTAAAAAAAACTGAAAAGAAAAGTTGACGAGTTTTTTTTTCATGAACTGCTTTCTATGCAGCCAGTAATTTTTATTGCAAGATTGCATTTTTAAAGATAGACAAAGACTACTCAAGGTAAGTCCTTCTCCTTCGCAGTAAATGGGAACCTTTATTCCCGGTGCGCGCTTGACCCATATCTCGTATCAAGGAAATTCTACGTATCCTTAGGTAAATCCTTGGAAACCTTATTTGAATAGTTATTTTAATCTTTCCACTAGGATACGAAAACAATTTATTGTGCGACGAAAACATTGCGCGGAACTGAAAAACCAGACGTAAACAGGTATTAAAAAAAACAAATACTCTATGGTACATTTCGTGATATTAACTAGAGGGAGAGCTAATAATAAAATAATAGTTCTTCATCGAAATTGACAGTTTCACCTACAAGAGTCGCATTATTATTATTATTTTCTCAATTAATAAGCCTAAGAACATGCAATTTTCTTTTACACTCACGTCAATCAATCATTTCTCCGGAGTAATTGGAATATTTTAGTGAAAAAACAATGCAAAGATTAAAACGAACGTATTGGCTCTCTATGGTCGCTTTCCCGCCAACATTAAAAAAATTAGTAGTACTTTAACGCTTCTTAATTCGAATTTAATTATCCAATCAATGAGTTTTATTGTTTTAAAACACAAAACAGTTGATTGTTTGGACTTAAATTTGAATTTGGAACGAAGCCATACTGGTTAACGGCCTTATGTCATTTCAAAGGCAGTTTAAAAACATCGCTCGAATAAAAGCGCTCGCTACAAAATGCCGACTTTTGGCAATTGTGAATGTTTATAGGAACAACTGTTTTCAAGAAACTTGTTTTGTTATGAACTAATATTATTACGCAGTTGTTGTTCGACAGAAATAAACATTTGTTTAGTCAGTATTAACAAGATTCGATGTGATAAGTTGATGTTGATATCGTAATTTTAATGTGATTTTTATCTGTTGGAAAATGCTCCGTGTCCGTCTAAAAACCGAGAATAATTTTCCTTGTTTTTTGATTCGGTAGACAGTATTTTTTTTTACATCTAAGCTTGAGAAAAGGATGTATGATTGAAATAACAACGAGAAACGTTTTCAACTAAGAACTTATGTGATAAAATCACTGATTAATCGAAGTACCTACCTACTAGATGTTTCTCGACAAAGATACTAGTAACTGGCCTTGTAACGAAGGTGATTCCCTTTATGGAGTCTATACCCTACGTTGTCGCATTTTATCTAACTTATTGAGAAAACAAACTTATTAAGTTTTTTTTAATGTACTGAAATGACATCACTAACCAAATTGAACTTTCTTCGGGACTCGTTAGGTTGGCAACAGAACGACCCAAAATACTCTATGGTTCGAATTTTGATTACCCTCCTTAAGTTGGTACTGGCAACTGCAGCTAACCTTGAAAGGCATGCACTGTCCTCGCTGAAAAATAAAGCCGTGACGGTCAACGAACGCCATGCCGTCTGACGTTTATCCCGAGTGCCCGAACCGCGCAGTTGCCCGCCGGCCGCGCGTGCAACCATACGTCGCGTCGAACCCAAACAAAGACTATTGTTTCGCGATTTAAAAAAACAAGTTTTTTTTCTAATTGCAAAAGCGCGGGAATTCTGACAGGTGGTGTTTGTAGAGATTGTTAGTGGTTTTGCACGTATAGAATTGTGTTGAGTGAATCTTTGTTGTTGTTAGACTGTTTTTGTTTTGATCTTCGGATGATCTGTGATATCGTAGCAAAATTATTACAGTTATAGGAAATTGGTTTGACTGTCAGGGTATGAAAATATTTGTCAAACTAAAAATTTCACAAGTTACAGAAGTACCTATTAATATCATGATATTTGAAGCTATGTTTTTGTATTCTAATGGTAAAGTTGAAAAAATATGTTAAATTATGCCTTGGTCTTATGTTAAGACAGGGCGTTGTAATGTCTTGTTTGTTGTTAGGTGTTTCGAAATTTAAAAATTCAAATTAAGTGCCTACCTACACTAATTGTTACGTACATGGCAACGATCGATTGTCTTTCAGACCGTTGACTTGGTAGTTTGAAAAAGTAGGTTATTACCACAGACTTATATTGAACTAGATACCGCGATTTCCTGCATTTGTATGAAAACCAAGCGTGTCACTTTTTCTCAACGGTAGGTATCGTCACATGAGCACTTTAGCGATGGGAATTGACAGTCCGAGTGAAACCCATTCAAAGATGATGCCGCCTTATTCAAATTATCCTGTCTCTAGGCAGTTAAACTTACTCTAAGTGTTATAAAACTAAATGAAATCGCATCAAAAGAGGAGCATTGCTCTTCCTTTTGGCTCCATTTTGGCACGCAAAGTACATACACTTGAGTCATCTAGTTCGATATAAATCTGTGGTTATTACGTTAATTCTTCAACGACACTGAATTCAATTAAGCCTTTGCATAAACGTCTATACTTTACTTAAAATTTGATTGGGCAGACATTGTTTTTAAGCACTTATTTTGTATCAGGAAAAAAACAACTAAACCTTTTTAAACCGTGAATGTTGACAGTTCTTGTTTTGAAAATAAAACTGACATAATATTGGATTTAAATAATATATTTACAAATAAATTAGGTAGATGATGTTACTGATGAGGTAACACAAAATGTGACATATAATAATTGCTATTCATTTAATTGTCGATTCCGCAATCCATAATTGTTTGTTGTAGTTGTAATTTCCAGTACTTGTCAAAAAACCTTCTCAAACAAAGAAGGCATCCCTGTGAGACGTTTCTTAGAATATAAACAACCTCTGAATTTGTCAAGATACTCGTATAGGTACATGCACTACTGCATTTTGTAATGTTTCTTTGTCTAACTGTAGTCGTAGTACAATGAACAAATAGTAGAATGTTGTATGTTAATGGGTATACTCTTACATTTCTTTGACGTATCATTTTTTGATGCAATCCTGTAGAAAAAATATCCTAAAACAACAGATGACTTCAAATGCAAGTTAAATTAGTATGATCCCATTTTTTGTAGGTTCATGAGAATATTTGAAAAATTAGTTCAATACACAATTATTTGTTTCATTTTTTTACTATAAATCTAGATGACACGCCTGCATGTAATATGGCAAGGGTTTAAGTTGTGGCAGTAAGTTTGCGCATCGCTTTACAACTGAAAAATCAGTGCGAGAACTTACCCGCACTACTCAACACCTTGCCAAGTTTCATGCCGGGGTCTGTACAATATTATATTCTAAAGGTGACTAAGGCATTATAGAGGGCGCCACTTTTGCAAATGGCAAGATGTATTTTAGTTCCTTTATTCCGTTTTCAAAATTTGGTCAGACTATTTCTCCGGTTTGGTCTGCTGAAGACAAAAAAAATACAAATTGTCTATGATTGTCTATAGGTTTACACGCGCGCAAAATAGTCTACCTGTCATTTTCTAACGTATCTCATTAGTCTGTGACATTATTGTATAGGTATAAGCCATGCTAAGCCGGCTAGTCGTATTTTGTTTACTGTAGGTAGAGTCAAATCTGTAAATTAATAGAATACTTATAATTATCTACCAGTAAGCTTGCTAATTATGCTGTCACCTCTTTGTATGTTCGAGAATGGCTGGTGACGTAAAAACGTAATTTGGCCCAAATGTTTACGTAAATAAACAACCTTGTAAGGGCTGGATTCCTTTACCTAGAAATTAAAACTAAATTACACCCCGCAAAGACACTCAAGGTCCCTTTTGTTCAATCCAGGAATTCCCCGAAAAGCATCTGGCGCTCGCCCAGAATCAACCAAAACTTTGTTATCTGTGAACTAGTGATGTGCAAAAGAATCGCAAAAATGTCGGCTTCAGTGAACAGTGGCGACGCCAAGTGACAGGGTCGCAAGATGTCTCCAGACAAACGCAAAAGGAGGAAAGAAGATAGAAAAAGAAGGACTTGCCTTTAGTTTTAAAGTTATATAAGTTACAATGATCTCACAGTATTTTTAGTGCTCAATATAAATAGAAACAAAGACTGATTAAATAAAAATAGTATCAAAACCGTTGGAAATCATTTTTAAAACAAGCGATCATCATGATAGCGTTGAAGAAGCTGTACGGTGACGAGCTGCTGCGACTGGCGTTGGTGCTGAGTCTCCTCAAGGTGGATCCGAACGATTACTTGGAGAGGGAGACGCAGCAGCTCATAGCTGGTCTCCACATCTCCAACGGATCTGATTGGTCGTCAGATCAAGAAGCGAGAACGCTGATACGACCAAGATTCGTGCACCCGAAGTCCCTGGACAACATACTCGTGAACTACGAGAGACAGCTGTTCGAAGAGCTGAATTCTCTAGGGCGCTACGGGAATTCGTTCAACAATGACCGGATATGGAATAATCGAGGGCCAGTTTTGCATACGTATTTGGTTAATAACGTAGCGACGGACACAGTCGTGCCCGAGCTAGCTCCGCCGGCGGGCGACGACGCTGACGACGGCGTGTCGGCCGACGACAATGTCGCACAAGAGGTCAAGGTCGAAGAAATAGAGGACGTCAAGGAGGAACCTGAGGAATTCGACCCTGAACCGACGCCAGATGTCGTTGTCACTCTGTCCACAGGCTTCCTTGAGAATCGAACTGAAAGCGACATCTTTGAGGAAATCGCGGCTCGTAGAGAAGCTAATTCTCAAGAAGATGCTAGCAGAAGTGGGGATATTTTCAATGAAATAGCTACTCACACGTTTGATGTTAACGACTTCTTCCAAACCGCCGAGATGCAGATCAAGAAGGAACCAGAGGAGGAGGTTCTGGAAGTCAGAGTGAAGAAGGAGCAAGAAGATGACTTGTACAGCGACAATGCTATGGACGACTTCGTCCCCTATTTCACAGCTAAAGCGGAGAAGATCCAATTTGGGGAATCTAACTCGGTCTTCGATCAGAATCTGGCGGATCTCCAAGACTACGGAGATATCTTTGAAGATGTCAAGGAAATAAGGAACTTAGACTGCTTAGATGTCAAACAGCAGCAGGATAACCTGGAGCAGTATCTCATGGAGAATACTCCGTTAGAATCTGAGGTGTTCCAACTGCCTATGTTCGATGATGATGAGTTGGTACTCGATGTGAAGAGGGAGCGAGCCAGCACTAGCTTCACGTCGACGAGTTCTAGTGGAGTGAGCGAGATGGATGCTTCTGTTGGGGAGCCTGATGTGAAGTTGGAGCCTGATGAAGGGCATCACAGCGGAGACGAGCTGACGCAAGAGGTAAGGATATTTGATTGTAATCTAGACTATATGCTTCCAACTTTTGGGCTTAGGATTCCACCCAGGTTCGGACTATTTCCGACCTGAACCAAGTGCGGATTGGGAAGTTTAAGCATTTAATAGCTTGGGGTATATGAGCAGGATTCCTCGCGATGTTTTCCTTTAGCCCTCGTATTAAAATAATGTTAATGTTATGTCGTATTAAATTAAGTACAGGTAAAGGTAACATTTTAATGCATGCGGCATCGTTTTGACAGCTGTCGTCTTTTTCTTAAAAAAATCGCGAGAAAGAGATAGTGACAATAAGAGCGAGGCAGCGAAAAATAGGCCATTTCATTATTTTTTTGGCTTCGGTTTTTGTTATGAACGAAAATAGAGAGATCTTTTTAGAAACGTTAGGGGATTTCCGACTAGCTTACTCCGTAAAAACGGGAATTTTCCGCTTGACGTTGCCATGGAAAATGTTCTGTTTGTTTTTTTTTAAATGGCTGTAAAGGAATAAGTCTATGGCTTGTTTTTATTTTTTATATTATCGACAGACGTCACTTTTGCGCCTGCAGCGTTCTCTTTAAGTTTGTTGTTGGATCGTGCGAGCGCATTATAATTGTTAAACGCGATCTTTTAACTTTTGACACGCGTGCGGTGCGTGGCTGTATAATTTACATCGCACGATACGTTTGTAGGGATCAGTCTGTTTTTTTTTTAATTTGCTGTTTGTCAAAGAATCGAACCTTTTGCAGTCTCGGAGAGTATTTTTTTAAAATTCTAGTCCACTAGCTACGATCCCGACATACCTCTTTCGCTACATCTCTTCATGCAAGCTCGTCAGTTTCGGGTACTCTCGACCTGACACATATTTTATTTCTAAAACGTAAATTTGACGACGGGACATTTTAAAAAAGTTATTGTAAATAAAAAAACAGTTGAAATGTTTGAGCTTTCTATAAAAAATCGCGGGAGCTCAAGACTTGTCACCACGGGCGTAACCAGGTTTTACTTTGGGGGGGGGTTGACGAAAAAAATCGGCCAAGTGCGAGTTGGATTCGGGTGCGAAGGGTTCCATTGTTGAATGGGAGCCTGAACTTTTCGGGTACTAAATAACACTACGTATATGTATAGAAGGTCCTCTCTCGAACATGTTTAAGCGTAAAAATATTGCTGTCTTTGTCTGTCATTACCTGCTTGTAGGTAGAGCGTGCCTGAACTGCGGAGTGGACCTCCCCTGTTGCTTACCAAGGTTGCTACATGTTATTGACAGGTGTCTATTATGTCTAGTTATGTAGGTAGAGTAGGTCAGGCCAGGCAAGGCTATGGTGGTATGTAGGTCAAACCTCAGCATTGCCAGTGTTGCCATAGTCACAATTTAGTATTACGATATAAAGTTTTATACTCCATTCATTTTAAGATTTGAATTATAATGATCATTTCCTCGCACATTTGTATGTAAAACCAAGGCATGTTGATGATATCGTTTGTATTGAAAATATTACAAAAAACAGTGATAATGATAAGTATTATATTATTAATAATTTCCAGTTTTATCTTTGAATTCCAGAGAAAGATTCAAATTTTATCCGTTGAATTTCAAATCTTAAAATAAATAGAGTATAGAGATGCACTAAACGAATATGAAATAAAAAAAGATATATCATTCGTTCACTTATATCAGTAGCTCGTCCAAACTAACGGAACGTTGTCGTTCCATGTATCATTGCATAGTGTTCGGTCATCTATTTGCTCAATCACTTTCTTTCATTCGCTCTCGCTCTTGCTGATATAAAGAGTGATTAAATGAAATATAATGATACATATCTTATGATCATAATCTAATGCCTAAGAAAGGATTTGAAACAAGATGGTGGTAGGTAGTTCTTACTAAATGGAATTAAATACCGACTACACCATAAAGGGGTATAATATAGTGACAAGTCGCTAGCCAGTCGCTTAAAAATACCTCAACCAATTTCCTTAGTCGCCTCTTATAATAACGGGAAAAATTAATAGTATCTTTAAACCCGTTTTTTCTATCGTCTGTAGTTCAGAATCGATGTTATTAAAACGAATACACTCACGTCATTATTTAGAGATTACCTCGACATGTTTCGGGCTGATTCGTGACCCATCATCCGTAGCAACGCGCCGTGCGCTGAAGAGTAAGCTTCCCGATGCTAGGCCACGAATTGGTCGGAAACTTGACAAATCTCTATGAAGACGCGAGTTTTTATTTCTATGAGTCTCACGTCAGTTTTATGTCTAAAATGTAATTTTTACAAATGGTGGACGCTTGCGCATATTTATTTGGGAGGCTGCGCAGTCGTCGAACTCGGGGTGAGTGACCTCGTGACGGATTCGCTAATCGTAGGCTTTGGGCGTGGATGAGGTTTTACGTCTTGAGGCGAATTTTTTTTTGTTTAAGAGGCTGAGTACACTTAAAAACTGGAATTAAAAAGGCGATTACGTATCATGTAGATTGTAGAGTGATGAGTGTCGATAGATTTTTCTGATTTTTCGAAACATAATCGGTTTGATAGAGAAAAATTTAGTCAACTTTTTTTTTGTGGGTAATTGTCTACGGTACGCGACCGTGTCATATAATAATTTAGAAAAATATCCAAAAATAGCATTCGTATGATATACAAAGAGCTGAATAAATTAATAAAATAGCTAAAAAAACACATTCCACAAAAAAATGTGCATCGGCGTCACAGAAACTGCCGCCAGCCCCTGTTCTAAATTGTTTTTTTTTTTCTTTTTCCTCAATCACCTGTTTTATATACTAAACATAACGCACCACAAGATACAGGTTTCTTAATGTAGACCATTTGCATAATGCGTTACGCATACATATTGGAAACATTATGATTTTATTATTATCGATGTATATAAAATTAAGCAAAATCCCTAACGGCCTTCGCCTCGTCAAAGAATGCTAGAGTTCCAGAAAAAAAACAAAAGACAGTCGGCAGTTTTGAATTTTGAATTTGTTTTTTTTTTGTAAGCGGCCAGTTACGGTTCGCCAAGCTAGCGAATGTTTAATTTAAATGTTTGGAATCAAATTCGATCACTTTTTTTTGTTTGGATCTGATTTTTTTCTTTTTGTATTTCGAACGCGGGCAGGGGAGGTCCGCTCCGCTTACACCCAAACTAAACAAAACGTATAGCATAAACCAAGTGTAATGTCGAGTTAGAATAAGACATCTCCCTTACTTTATTTATTTCATGGAAGACGTTAGAGATGACTAAGGAAATAGGTTTAGCTATGCTTTAGGCGACAGGCTAGCAACTTGTCACTATCTCTTCTATCTGATTTCAAATCTAGAAAAAGCGTGAAATAGTCGTGGCTTTGTCTGTGTACGCGTTTCACGTGCTCTGCCTACCCCATTTGGGAACACAGGCGTGATTGTATGTATGTGTAATTCTTCTATACGTAGTTATTGCCTATACTGAGGCCCGGGCTGTTCGAGCTACGAGGGTGAACGCCTTGTTTGGGCCAGACGGCGCGAACGATGCACTTTCTTTGTTTCCTCATGGCCGGGCTGTTTGAGTCTATGATATATCGACCCGTTTACAAATTTTGAGCGTTTAGTGCGGTGTCGGGTTTAGAATAACACCCAATTAGTTCCGTGGATGGCGTATGAGGCAAGTAAGGATGGTTTAGGTATGATTCAGGCGACAGGCTAGCAACCTGTCACTATTATGCCACTTCCATCTGTTTTCAAATCTAAAATTATGCTAGAAGTGGTTTTTTCTATTTCACGTCTCGTGTGCTCTGCCTACTCAATTTGGGAACACAGGCGTGATTATATGTATGTATGGCGTAAAACGCGACTAACGGTGAAATACACCCTTACAGAAAAAAAATCTTCATCCACGGAAGAAATGGAGAGGTGTTGTAATTACGACTACGGTAATAAGGAATATTTAATTGTTTTTCAAATTAAGACGTAAAACTTGTAAACAAGATCTATTTATAATCAACCACGCGGCCACGTGTACTCTCGATTTCAAACGGCAACATCGATCGACTTGGCATTATAATTGTATAATAGTTTTATACATACATACATACAGTCACTTCCACAGGGCAGGCAGACTACTTTGTTCCACTAGCTACGATGCTGACATACCTCTTTTGCTTCATCCACATTCATTAATCTCCTCATACATGCTCGTCGGTTTCGGGTACTCTTGACCGAACCTGTTTCTAAAACGTCCGCGATTTGGTCACGAAACGTCCGTTTATGTCTTCCCCTCCCATCGCACCCATCCACAATCCCCATGTAAATTTGTTTAGTAAACCTTCTTTCATTCATCCCCTCTCTTATCTCTCCATTCTTCTATGTAATCAGAAGATACATTAATTCATCTAAGTACATTATTATTATTCGTTTTTAACAGTACTTTCAGACGCTAAGCTAATAATGTTTACGTTGTAAAAAAAAAGTAAAAAAAAACTTTTAAGTAAAACGGTTTTATTTTAGTCTAATCAATGTATATAAAACCGTTTTACTTAAAAGTTTTTTTTTACTTTTTTTTTTCGAGCTTTTAGTTTTTTTTAATTTGATATAGTGCACTGTATTCTCCTTGCAAAGACCTTTCAATTGATACCCATATTGATGGGGTAGATAAGAATTAGGTCATCCGCCATTTTGTAGCGGCGGCCATTTTGAATTTACAATGACAATGAATGTACACTATTGTATTGTCACCGGAATTAAAAGCATATACCAAATCTCAGATCAATCCGTCGCCGGCAAGAAGGTGCAATTTCAATTTCTAAATTTGAACCAACAAAGACCAAAGAATAAAGAAAGAATAAAGTCTAAAACAAACGGGGTAAGCTAAATAAAACCGTTTAAAAACGGTTACCGATACTAAAATTACGAAATTCGAAGTTCGAAATTCGAACGCCTTGAATAATCGAAGGAAAAAAACAAGTCAATTCAAATTTGGAACACGTGGTAGCGGTAGCGGCAAGCGGAGCGAGCCTGTGACGCCGATGCGCAATTGTTTATGGAATACCGTTTTCCCGCCATTTTTGCCGTTCTTTATACGTTATTGTAAAATTGTTATCGCTGTAATTATTTTATAATATTATTCGGCGAGTAATTACGCGGTAATAAATTAATGGAGGTGTTATTAATGTAACACAATATTATTAGGAATAATTATCATCAGGATCGCCTCGCTAATCAGCAAAAACTCTTTATATTAGGTATACCTACGCAATAAAATTGTATTTTGCTCAGTTGCATTTACTTAAAATCGTAAATAACAAACACTTCTGTTCTATCATTGCAGGTATTATTTTCGATGAATCATCTGTTATTATGATTGGTCTTATTAAAATTTAAAGATAAATCAATATTAAACTCTGTACAGAACGAAGTTGGCTACCAAAGTACAAATTCACAAGACTCAGTAAAACAATCATAACTTATGCTAGAACTAGTGGCGCTAGCGTCTATTTGGTTGTGGGAGTTGGTATAGGTCGAGGGTTAGTTCAATATTTAGCCGCACGTGAGGTTAAGTTTGCAGTAAATATTTGCATGTCATCATACTTTGAAACAATTATTACATACTTGTATGTATTGCGACATATCTACTCAATTCAGTTGATTCGGCATTACGTCATTTGATACTTTGAAAAAGGTAGTTGCCATTTTTTTTGGCAATTTTTTTATCTGTTGCGCGAAAACATACTTTAAAACCGAAAAAAATTTGCTTTTAGTTGCTTAGTTTTCGGAAAATCGCCAATAGATGGCTCTTTATCCCGCGCACCCATGACCTTAACCTTCCAGAACTTTTCTCGCATTTACAATCTAGAGGTGCCTTTATGAGTGGCGCCACCGTCTGCAGTAAACTAGAAAATAGTACGCGAAAACGCCAGTTCTAATTTTCGCCACCGTTACAGATAAGTTTGTATTACGCTTCGGAAACACTTGACCATGTACTAGATACCGTGCTGAAATAGATCTTATGTGGATGGCGTAAGAGACACGATGTGTGTACTGTTATCGTGGTTCTACGCAGATTTTCGGCGGTTCACTAGCGGTCAAGGTAGAACAAGGTCGCACGTAAAAATAACAAATTTAGCTTCAGTGATCTTGAGCCCAATTCTCTTGAGAATGAATCATTTAAATTTCACAAGATTTAGCACGAATATTGCGAACACGGCTTTGTTTATTTACAAATGGCGACGACCTCAAATTGGCGGGGAAATGAGAGCACGCGCGTTCAAAAATGGAATTGTCAAGTTTGCAAATCTTCGCGACTGTTACGCGTTGACTGTGGCGCCGCGGGCTGTTTTGTTTTTCTTGTGTCTCTTTTTTTTAATTCTCTACGCGAAATCCGGTGACATAAATAGCTATACAGTGCGGCCACGTAGTTCAATCTCAAAATTAAGAAAAATCTCTTAGTAAAACTACACATACTTTTAAGATTTATTTTGATTTGATGTGGTCTCAATTACTACATACATACTTATAAATAAAATATGACCTCTCTGTTTTACGACTCTCCCTATGCCTCCTTGACCGCCAATAACCTCATTCTGTGGCGTAAACATCAAATGTTGGTTCTGCAAGACTTTTTATAACAACGCCATCTGTCGGTGATTTTCCAAAAACAATAGCGTTAAAACTGTTAAAAGCTTCAATAAGCGTTTTATTCTAGAGAGTTCTATTCTATCTAAATAAAATAACACTTGTTATGCTCATTAGATTGTTTTTTTTTACTACTAGCAATCCCTAGGTGTTAGTCACAAAGAATGTAAAAGTTAGTTCGACAATTGAGCGTCAAGATTAAACGAGGGCGCCACTGTCTTTGTAATTTTCTTTTGGAATAATAAAAGAAGTAAACTCTGTAAATTCTGTATACAACCAACAGTTAACTTCGACAGGGTTCCACCAAGTGTCGCATACAACGCTATCTAATCAAGGTGCTACAATATCTTATTGGATATATTATCTATATCTATCATAGTATTATCTCGATTTTATTTTATCAGGAAGTTAGACCTAATCGTAATTTTGGTAATTGTCATAGGTATCAGATTTAAAATAAATCACTCCTATTTACTAAAAGACGTAAGTAAATTACCAACAATAAATTACCAGTTAATTACCTACGCGGGTTTACACTTCTCCGTTTCTTCCGTGGATGTCGTAAGAGGCGATCAAGGAAATAGGTTTGGTGTTCAGTTAGGTATACTTTAGATGACAGGCTAGCAACCTGTTGCTATTAACTTGACCTAAACCTATTTTACTAGTCGCCTCTTTCGACATCCACGGAAGAAATGGAAAGGTGTTAGACAGTTACACGGCTGACACTGATTCCAAATGATGTTACCTAAATCGCAATTGTTAAAACACACTATCAACCTTATAAAACATTAAACTCTAACTAAATCTTGCCCAGTATCCGTGTGATAATTATTATTTATACAGAAATGTTTTAGTTTCCCTCGAAACAGTTATTATCGCATAGCAACTAACGTTCAAACAATCTTTTTGTGGTTATCTGTCTGTATAAGGTGAACGTTCTTGTGAATAAATCTAATATAGAGCGTCCATATCTAATCTTGTTTCGTAGCTCGCATAATTCTCATTTAATTAACGTATTTCATCTAATTTACTACGCGTTAAATTGTACACCTTTTCGTTATAATTTTTAACTTTTTTTTCCGGCAACCTATTGGTATTTTTCCTTACAACAACTCAGAACGCCATCTATTGAGTATTGGGTGTACTGATTAAACTACTCTTTTAGCGCCATCTAACGGCGAGTAGCGTGTGAACTAAGACGTGGTGCTTCACTAGCTGACTTATCGTTGTTATAGCACTCTTGCAGATGGCGCTTATTTCAATCGCTGACTTAGCTCTGTCGTTAATTCAGCACAATGTTAAGAGATGGCGTTACTGAACTTCAGTGCTCCTTACCCTTGCTAGTTGGCCTTTTGAATAAACTTTATTTTTAAACCAAGAAAAATCACAGAAATGTACTTATTAATAAAAATAACTAAATTTATCCTAAACTTATCCTAAGCTAAATTAAATCTAAAAAAGGTCCCCGTGGCATGGTGCCCAAAAGGCTGGCAGCGTTTCCTCTTTGAACAGCTATGCTTATTCTTTGTGCAAAGTAGCTGCCAGCCCGTTGGTCGCCAGTGGCGTCGACCAGGCGCTTTTTCAACTCATTGAAAAACAACGTCGCGCTGGGACCCCATGGACCCAGAGTCTCGATTCCTACAGCTATAAAGTTATAGCAAGAACCGAGACCCTGATATTTTGCCCTTTTTTTTGTTTCGGCCGCTTCTGCCGCAGCGCCAGCTTTAACTGTGGTTCCGTGAAGGTGCGATGGGGCCAGGGTGTCAACGCAAGTTGCGTCCCAGACTACAACCCGGCCCATCCTCCACGGAATCAAAGACATACCGTCCGGTCTCTTGCCATCGTCCCGAGCAATGCCTGTTGGCTCTAAAACAGCGGGTACGTTGGCAGTGGCAAGAGACCGGCGGATAATATCATTTACAGCAGCGTGGCGTGAAAAGCGGCCTGCGCTCTTTTGGCAGAATAGTCCATGGTGTCCGGATTGGTCGACGATGGCACCACAGGGACAGCGGTGTGGTGAGCACAGCGCAACCCCCAGCCTCAGCCCAACAGCTATCCTTAACGTTTCTGGCTCCAGGAAGGTTCCGATACTAGCCGAAGGATAGGCGTGGAGCCAGTCACCGGATTCCTTCCTTCCTGCAGCCAGAAGCCTCGCGCGATCTGGGCCTGAGCTGGAAATCAAAATTTTTGAATATGTCAATTTCGATAAGACTTCGTCCCAGCTCCGTTGTGAATTTGGATTTGTAGGTAGATTTTGACCCGGACAAGCCATAAGCCAAGCATTTCTACTATCAGCCAAGCCTGTCGTCTCGTAGTTTACAGGAAGAATCTTTCCTACGAGATTGGACGTGCTGTGGACAGAGGACAGAAATGCCGGTAATGCAACATTTGAAATTTTGCGAATCCCTAGCCCACCATCTCTGATAGGGAGGGAAGCCTGGGTCCAAGATTGCTCGCTGAGTTGTATATTAAGAACGGATTCTAAAGATTTCTTTATGAGAGCGTCGATTGGGATCAGCAAATTTTGATGTTTCCAAAAGGGGCAACAGCGGAGCAGATATGTGAATTTTGGCAAGAAAAGGCAGAATTTTAGAATGGTGAGCGCTGGATGGGCACTGATTTCAAGCAGCCGATCTGCGCAGTTTTGGAATTTTGATACAGATTTATCGATTAGGTCAGGAAAGGCATCTTCGAATATAGGAGACCCTAGGAGGCTAAGACTTTGCTTGTCAACAATTTTGATATTAGGACAAAGTGAATCGAAAAGTTGCAAAATATCCGGGTTATTGTTAGTACTGTTTATGAACAGTTCGCATTTGTTAAAATTCAAAACTAGGCCTATGTTTTTAAATTTATGGATAATTTCCGAAAGATCTGAAAGTACAGTCTTAGCATCACCTCCCAAGGTCCCGTCATCGAGGTACCACACGTTGAATTTTGACTTTAAATTTTGAATAATAGAATTTATAGCCAAACTAAAAATGGCTGGTCCGAGGGGATCACCTTGCTGGCAACCAACTTCCGAAGACAGCTCGTTGCTTTTGTACATTAATTTTGAAGGTTCATGGTAACAATTTAGTAAGTAATTATAAATTTCCGGAACATTGTTTCTAATTTCAGTAAGCAAGGTGTCCCTATTAACCGAATTAAAAGCATTTTTCACATCAATTTTAAGTAAAACCTCACACTGATCGTTGTCAAGAAAGGTGCGGAGAGCGTGGACCGCTGCTTCGCACCCACCTTTGGTGCCAAAGCCTAATTGTACGGGTTCGAAATCATGCTGTAATTTTGAGATAATGTGCCGAACTGAAATTTTTGACACTAACCGCCGAAATGTGCAACCAACCGCGATGGGTCTGACGCCGCCGTCCTTTTTCGTCAGCGCGATAAGGTTGGCTCCATAAAGGAATTGATTTTATATCGACAGATGGCGTCGTAAGCGTAGAAAGATATTCATTACCCCCTCGTATGCGGGAAATGAAAAATATACTGCATTCGAGCCTCTTCTGTTTCAATATCTACAAATTATGGTGATTAAAATAAAATAAAAAAAAAGATATCCTTAAAATGGAGCAGATCTGCTCCGTAGCATACGAGAGGTTACTTTGTTGTATTATAGTTTTTTATCATGGTCAAAATTACAAAAAGTGCTAAACAAAACACATTTTTTTTTAAAAAGTGATCGCTAAAATATAATGTTCTTTCCTAGGTTATACACAATTCATTACCTCGATATTACCTAAAGTCACCTAAGTGACAAAGACAACATTTATAATCTTTGTATTTTGCGGTAAGTGTTAGTTCTTTATAGACGAACGCAAGGATTAAAAAAAAAGGAAAAATACGTTTATGTACATTCTAATAACGGCTCTAGTACACAATTCCTATATACCACCATATTGGGTATATAACACGGGCCGGATTCGAACCGGCGGCAAAAAGCGAACTCGTTCGGATAATCTCGGCACCCCGCCGCGAGGCGATACGATCGCGGCAGGGTTCCGCAGGCAAGGCGGGGAACCATTTACAACGATGAGGTGTCATGAGCTTCGTATGAAGCCCTGCTCAGACGACAGACTACCCGCGACGGACTTTTTAGTCTGTGAAAATAGAACCTATGCAGTAACGCACACGACGCGCAAAAAGTCCGGCGCACAATTCATACAATCCAAGCAGACTTTTTGTGCGCCGCATATTCGATCGCACAAAAAGTCTGCGCTGCGCCTAACTAAAAAAACCCTTATTGTAATGTAAGGCCGTTTTTAAATCTGTGGTTCGCGACCCCCTAGGAAGTTGTTACTCTGCTGGGAGTCGCAGTTTCAAACTTAAGCGTAAGATAGAATTATAAAAATCTGGTTTTACATATTTCGTTATGATGATACTGCTAAAGGTGAGGGGGATGGGGATTCAACTTTAACTGCTAGGGGGTCGCATAAAGTCGCATTATGATAAAGATTAAAAAACACTGGTGTAACGTTTAAGATAGTTGACAATATACAGGAATCGTTAATCGTACCTCTACCAAGTGGACTCTACCAGTCGTCTATAAAATCCTTTGATCGTATTAGTAGGTATGTTATGTACTTACCTTTTTGTTCAGAAATTTTAAGTTTGTCGTACCTCGATCGACACAGTTGCCATACAAATCTTCGCATTATAATATACAATAATACGCAATCGAAATCGACAGACTCTTGATCGACTTCATTACACTAGACGCTATGTACGGTTTTGTTTGAAATCCGCATCCGCAAATTTCCGCATTGATTTTTTTTCGAAAGCGGAAACAAATGTTGAATTTAATGCGGAAGTTTACATGTTAAATAACATACAGAACCCTTAAACTAAAAGCAACTCTCGCCTCAAAATCCTCATCAAAACTGCCCCGTTCAGGCCGCCATGATTGGCGTTGAAATGCTTACCTTAGCCACAAACGAAACCCAACTCTATCGCGTTCACATAGCACACGTTTCTACTCGCACTCGCTGGCGCTTATACCATTTCCGAACTCAACCGGCGTCGGATAATCAAGAATTTGAATTTCGAATTTCAAATGCTTTAACATGTTGGAGGTTTTTTGGAATTGGAATCGGTGTGCGGAAGGTATAAGGTTGATTTTCGATTGTAGTTTCAAGTGACGTATGAGAAAAGCGGTTAGAGACGTTTTATATTAATTTTGTATTAAACCTATCAAATATGGCGGACATGTAATTATGTGTCTGTCCCATGATTAGTTTGGTTTAGACTGGTTTCTTTAGGTATTCGGTTCGTAATTGTAATTATATACGAACAGTTAAATGACACATATGTGGATCAATAACACATACTGACATCACGACTTTATTTTTAAATAGGCAGAGCGTAGAAAAGTTACATACTTTGTCAAAATCACTCCTTCACATATCTTATATCACTTGGTCGGCAGTAAACTTAGGTAAAAGCGATGCGCGACCTCACCTTGAAACCTGGCCAAGTTTACTGCCGACCGCTATAGCCCATGAGTTTTAGTTCTTCAATGTACCAGGCTGTCATAAACCCAAGGAGCCAACCTGTCCACGGGCTCGCTGTGCCGCTGAGCTGGGCATCTTGTACTTGGTAAAAGCGATGCGTGAACTTACCCCCACCACTTGAAATCTGGCCAAAATTACTGCCGACTACCATAGTAAATATTAGCGTAATTTTAGGTTCAAACATTGATAAAAGAGGAATAACAGTGACAGGTTGCTAGCCTGTTGTCTGAAGCACACCTAAACCTATTTCCTTAGTCGCCTCTTATAACATCCATCGCTGTTTTATGTCTACTTTAAGCCGGCACTTTTATTTACCGGCATTTTTATTCCAGCTGCGCTATTGTCTAAAGCGGCTAGTACACATTCGCCGGTGTTGGGCCAGGCTTCGCAATCGGGCCAATCACGGTCCGGCCAACACACGCCAACACCCCCTGTACACATTGGAGTTGGCCTGCATTGGGCCAGCATGGGCCAATGTGTACTAGCCCCTTAACAGTCTAATAAAGCACCAAAAATCTACATCGTTTTTAATTTGACAGATGAAACCAAAAATCTCTTTGAAATTTAAACATTTCAAAGCGAACTGACACTGAAACTGTCAAATTAAAAACGAAAACGATGTACATTTTTGGTGGGTTAGGCCATCCATCCGTACAA
The DNA here is from genome assembly GCA_005406045.1 of Adoxophyes honmai. Lineage (NCBI taxonomy): Eukaryota > Metazoa > Arthropoda > Insecta > Lepidoptera > Tortricidae > Adoxophyes > Adoxophyes honmai. The sequence continues at coordinate 90,920 of BHDV01030021.1, forward strand.
CACTGACGACCGTGTCTACACACGATTTATTAACCGTAGTTTTTTACGGCTAAAAACCGTTCGTGGAAAAGAAGCCTTAGACAATAGCGCTGCTGTTCGACATTGCGAATATTGCGTTTGACTAAGAGCCGGGGTACAAAAGACTGGGCGATGTGTTTAGAATTTGTATTTTTTTTCACATGGAAATTTCGGAAAATAATTCAAAGGGGTTTTCAGACGCGTACACTCGATGGTTAAAATAGGTACTTACAGTCAATATCCGGCCACACTATGTTTAAAAAAAAATCGGTTGTCTGTAAAATCGGCTTACGGACGATGGTTGAACGTGACAAGGTCATAAGAAAATACTGATGGAATGGTTCCATTTTTCAAAAGAAATTTTTTGATTTTATTTTGAATGAATTACTACAGTATATTCATTCAATATTATAATAAAATTAACATATTTTATAGCATGCATTAAAAAAATACAAAAAGAAATCTTTCAGTGACCTATTCCTCTACAGTCCACCGCTCTACCAACTGAGCTATCGAAGGTTGAGAATTGGAGTTGAAATTCTGATAAACTTCCTGCAACGTAATTGGTTTAATGGGACGCCTCAGATCGAGGTAACGCCGCATACATCATGTTTTTTCGTGCGTGCAGCCGGCTCCATCGAATTATAAGACGTTGTCACGTCAAAAATAGGAAATCATTGTTTTTTATTTCGCTGTTGATTTCTAATGTCTGTCTGTTTGTTCTAGGACATGGACCTCATCGAGGTGCTGTGGAAGCAGGATGTGGATATGGGCTTCTCCTTGGAGGATCCTCTACAGCCGGTGAGTAAACCATTAACACAATAAAAAGTCTCTCAACGAGCAATGGAGGTGTGTCTAAAATTCAAAATTCAAAACTTTATTTATGCAAATAGAAATAGCCTCCAAGAGCACTTTTACACGTCATTTTTGAGTCTACCAGCGCTTCGGAAAGACCCATTGCCAAGAAGAATGCGCCGCAAGAAACTTGGCAGAATGTAATTCTTTCTAATATTTTTTTCAAAAAAAAAAACAATAATGGAGAAAAGAAACAAATTACAAAAATGTGGAGACAAGATATTTAAGTTAAAGTAAAAGCATGTCTCACTGATCCAAGGGCCAAGGCAACGCAGGTTTTTACGCCATCATGTCTTGTTCTGAAGCAGTCTAGTCTCCGTGATTGACGTTCTTCTTCAAACCAACCAATTAAATTAATGTGAAACTGTCTAATGAAATTAATGCTAAACTAAAACTATTTAACCAACCTATAGTAAATATACATCGTCAAAAGAAGATTCTGGCATCGTCCCAAAGACGCTGACCGCGTTACCTCGCTGCACAGCTACCCCTAGCCTTTGAGCGAAGTAAGCGCTAGCTCTAGGGTCACCTGATGCCAGAACCAGCCCATTGTTAAGGTTCCATAATCCACAAGAAACACTTTATAGTTTTGTCATGTCCGTCCGTCCGTCTGTCTGCCTGTTTTAAGTACTTAAACTTTTTTTTTGTATGTGTCTTTTGATCATCTTCTTTATCCATGCAGCATGGTCCTCAAGCTACGAAGGTGGAGCTCGGTGCCGAACTCGACAAGGAACTGCAGCTGGCTGAAGAGAAGCTGCAGCAGAAAAAAGAAGAGAGTGAGAAGATAGAAAAGGTGAAGGCGTCGTTGCTGGACCCGCAGGCTAAGGAGGTACGTGTCTACTTAAAGAGTGCCACACACTAAGGAGTTACTATATCTGTATCAAAAAAATATAAATAGGTCGCAATTGTCGCAAATAAATAATAATTAATAACTGTTAGGTAAAATTATAAAAGCTGCAGATTTTTTAAGAACTAACATTACCCATTGTGATTTTTTTATGGAGATTAGCTCGACATATTTCGGGCCAATTTGTGACCCATCATCTGGAGCTAATTTTGATGTAAAAACGTGAGTAGATCCGATTATTTTACTATGAGTGAGTCTCACGGTAGGTAGTTCTATGTTTAAAAGTAACCTAACCGATAGTTCTAGGATATTTCTATAATTTTAAACAAAAAAAAACCGACTTCAAATTAGCAATATTTGGTAAGTATTCTGTTTACTGAATGTAAATTCTTGACTTCATCAACAAATTACCGAAAATGCCGTACATGTCCATATAAAATTTGAAGAGTTCCCTCGATTTCTCCAAGATTCCATCATCAGATCCTGGTTTCTTGCCAATGGGACCAATTTCGAGTTATACCCTTTCGATTAAAAAAAATTTTGATAATCGGTTCACGGGTCTTCGAGATATCGAGTAACATATACACAAAAAAAAAAAATTAGGTCGAATTGAGAACCTCCTCCTTTTTTGAAGTCGGTTACAAACAAACTAAATATGTAGGTTACATGTAGGTAATAGGTATGTATGTGTTCTGCGGTGGGTCAGATATCAGTTGGTTCGATACGTTGCAAGCTTAGTAATGATTTCCAAAATGGCGTCTGTTTTATTTTGATTTTCTTTGAACAGGACGATCCGTGGGCCGGGCTATCCTACACCGTCGACACTGAGACCGGTAAGTGCCTTATTTAGTTTTTAATAACTGAGTTTTACACTTATAGCACAAGAGTAACCCCTTTCTTCCCGTGGGTGTCGTAAGAGTCGACTCTGGGAAAGGGTTAGTGTATTGTGGGCGATGGGCTAGCAATCTGTCACTGCAATATCACGTTTAATTATCTGGTTACCCTGAAATTGCTGAACGTGGCACTGGATTTTTGAACTCATGTGATCTGCCTACCCCTCTTGGGAATACAGGGGTGAGAATATGTAAGGGGGCGTCCATAAATTACGTGAGGTGTTTTAGGGGGGGAGGGGGTCGAGTCAAATCTCACCTAATCTCACGTTGGGG
>BHDV01030021.1:93999-140973 GCA_005406045.1 Adoxophyes honmai
ATCTCACGACATCTCACCAAGGGAAGGGGAGGGAAGGGTGGGAGGGTAAGAAAACTGAAAAAAACACCTCACGTAATTTATGGTACTGAAGTCAATCTCCATACAAAGACAAAGTGCGCTCGACCACACATAGACACCGCTCAACCCGATATCTCGGAAGTCGGAACGGTTGGAACCAGTCCGAGCGGTTGCCGTCCGCTTGAGACGCGCCTGTCAACGATTCTGCAACCTTTTCACGAGTAACTAACGGAACTGTGAAATTGTAACAAGGATCTTGAAAGAAATGCCTTGAAAGTGTTTTCCACTATTTTATTGGGATGAATGTGACTTTTTTACATTTTAAAATATAATAATCAAAGACCACTTTGTTCCACTTGCTACGATCCTGGCATACTTCTTTTGCTTCATCCACATTCATTAGTCTCTTCGTACATGCTCGTCGATTTCGGGTACTCTTGACCTGACCTGTTTCTAAAACGTCCGCGATTTGGTCACGGAACGTCCGTGGTGGTCTCTGCCTACCCCTGTGGGAAAGAGGCGTGACTGTATGTATGTATAATCAAATCATGCATTTGGCCAATGTCGAAAACATCGCAAGATATCTATAACGTTGTAATTTAAGTAATAATTACATTAAAATTTTTAAAACAATTTACGCGCTTCTCCTGATACTTTTATGTTTAAGTAAACAAAGCTAGAGTTATTTCAACAGATTGACTATTATTTTGCCCGTGTGGTGCCGGGTTAGAATAGCACCTCCCCCTTTCTTCCCGTGGGAGTCGACTCTGGGAAAGGGTTAGTGTATTGTGGGCGATGGGCTAGCAACCTGTCACTGCGATATCACGTTTAACCATCTGGTTACCCTGAAATTGCTAAACGTGGCACTGGATTTTTGAATTCATGTGCTCTGCCTACCCCTCTTGGGAATACAGGCGTGAGAATATGTATGTATGTATGTATGTATGTGACTATTTCAGGTTTCCTTTCCACTTACAGCAAAACCTTAGTTTCAATCAAAGATAAAAGAGGTCGCCTAGCGCGTAGATCAATTTTACCTTAGCCACCTCTTACGACGTCCATGGAAGAAAATGGAGAGCCGTAATTCTAAAATCAACCCCTAAGGCCTTGCGCAGACGACAGACTATCCGCGACGGACTTTTTAATCTGTGAAAATAGAACCTATGGAATTATATGCAGTAACGCACACGACGCGCAAAAAGTCCGGCACACATTGCATACAATCCTCAGACTTTTTGTGCGCTGCAGACTCGTTCGGACAAAAAGTCTGTCGTCTGCGCTGCCCCTAAAACACACAAACGTATTACTTGTGATACGCCTAATGAAGGAAAAAATACCCCTCAATTCTACCCCTGCATATAATAACGGATCCGGAAGTACATAAGGGTGCAACCCCTATTTACCAAGGGGTGTTTGATAGCGGTAATCTTGACGGTTCGAGGGCGTAGTTCGGTGTGGCAATGTTGAGCCCAGTTGGAACTCTGTCGTTGTAAATGTTGTCTGTAAAGTTAGGCTCGACATTTGTGTATTTAGTTCTGATTTAGATTTGCTGTATCTGCCTCTCCTCATAAAACCTTTTTGAATGAAAAATTGGAAATCCGTCAAAGAATAAGGTGAATGTGCCAATGCTCGACGCCTTAACGCCCAGTAGATGACACCCATCTGTCACCTGTCTTACTATGGCATAAGGTTGCAAGTGCCATGTATTGGGTCAGTGTCGAACACAGGGACGTAAGCTCTGTTAAATAATGTATGATAGTGACAGGTTACTAGGGTTTACAATATTTTGCGTTTTAATAATTTACATTCAGATTTAATAACATTTAATTAGATACGTGCGGTGTCGGATTTAGGGTAACACCTCTCCATTTCTTCCGTGGATGTCGTAAGAGGCGACCAAGGACATAGGTTAAGGTATATTTAGGCGACAGGCTAGCAGCCTGTCACTATTGTACTTGCCACCTCAAAACCTGAAAAATATATGCTAGAAGTGGCCACAAAACGTGAAATAGTCATCGTTTTGTCTATGTATCATTTAGTGTGCTCTGCCTACCCCATTTGGAAATACAGGCGTATGTATGTACATACTGAAACTGTAATAAAATAACACTTAAAAAGATCATCTAGAATGGCGGGAAAACCAACTACCGCAAACAATTGCGCATCGATTCATAGAATCGCGCCTAACACGTGTTCCAAATTCGATTTTTTTTTCATTCTTTCGTCATCAATTGTTTTTAAAATATTCGAAATTAGAATTAAACACGATAGAACCACAGATAGGAATAAGTTTATCAGAACAGGCCCTTTGATTATTGTATTTGAATACATTGAAAAGCGGTAATAACAACGAGCCTTTTTTTATACAATGTCACATCTTACTCGAAATTCAAAAACTATTCCATATTTCTGAACGGTTATTATAAAACTCTATGGCCAAAGAATTAGAAGTGCTGATTCACATGACAAACGATCATAGACAAGCTTTGCTGGGGTGTGGCTTTGGCTAAAATGCCTATGGCAATAAAAAAAAGGCTGGAGAACCTCTATACTATTTTTAATTAAAATTAGAGAAGTTTCATTAGACTTTTTGGGAAAAAAAGTAAATGGTCTTTGGTTGCCAGTTTCAGAGGAACTTGCACAGATAAGGATAAAATGTATCTAACTCTGTAATCTTACATCAGTCAATACAAAAACGTTCCTTACGCGCTCCTAAATTTTATTATCGAGCTTATAACTTATTAAAAAGAAAATCCATTTAAACTTTTCTAATAATAACGTAAAAGTTAAGTAATTTATGCATTAAAAACTTATGATGGAAACAAAGAGACTTTGTTATAAAAGTACTTAAATTATCTTTGGGTTTTTGAAAAAGACACGTTTTCGATCGGTTTTCGGTGAAATAATGAGCTCAAAGATGACCAGTTTAGCAAGACCTCTTTGTAGTACATTTCAAACGAGCTTCACTGGGAATTAAGACACAAAAAAGGTCCTTCTCTTGTTACAACTAGCTTGAAATTTGGTGAACTAACGCAAGCTTGATGGTAACGTAATAATTAAATACGATCAGTTAAAAAATATACTTAGAAAATGCTTTTTACTACGAAATGATTATCAAGTACTCTTAAGGAGAAAGGTCTGCTTTAATTGGCGGTTGCGAGCGAGTGACAGCCGCGTTCCAAATTCAAAAAGAATCGGGTCTTTTTTCGTCCCGACTTTTCCGCTAGTCATCGTTTCGGCCAGTGTTCTCTGTGATTAATACTTTGGGTCTTTTTTTGGGGATCGTATGTTGCGAGGGTTCCTTAGGGGTTGTTACGGGTAGGGTTGCCAACCCTACTATATAATATAGTATCCTACTATATTAGGGGTCCAACTGCTATATTTTTATAAATAAAATATAGTAGGCAAAACTACTATATTTTTATCATCAAAGTCGCTAAACTTGGTTTCTATTTTTTATCACACTTTCAGAATATTTCTGAACGAAAATGTTACTTACATTTACATACACCCCCCAGTGCTTGTATTGCTTTGACAATTTCTTGAAAAACAAAAATTTGTTAATGAAAGCTCAAAGCAGTAAAAAACATATGTTTAAAAAATAATGAAATATTATTTGAAACCTACTATATTTTTTTTTAATAATTCCCGAACTACTATATTTTTATGGGTTCTGAAGTCAAAACTACTATATTGGGTCCAAAAAAAGTTGGCAACCCTAGTTACGGGACCCTTAGCCGCTTTTTTAGCGTGTTAAAAAATTGTAGAAAATAAAAATGGAAAATTCGCGGATACCTAATTATGATGGTATAAATGTTGTAGGTTCATGTAGTTGGTTTTGGAATAACACCTCCATTTCTTCTGTGGATGTCATAAAAGGCGTCTAAGGAATTGGTTGACGTACGCTTTAGGTGACAGACTAGCAACCTGTCGCTATACCTCTGTCATCTATCTTGAAGCTTAAATGGCTCCGAAACGTGAAATACCATGGTTTTACCTACGTAATGTGTCATGTGCTCTGCCTACCCCAGGAAAACAGGCGTGATGTCTATGTATGTATGTAAAATTATCGCATTATGTACGGAACTGTCATCCGGTTTGACGACTCGATCTTGACGGTTTTTTTTCGTGAACACTCGTCAAATTGGTGATATTATATATTTTTTCGAACAATTCCTTTCCCTTTAAAGATGGCCGATTCCTTTTGTGCCTTTAATAATTCCTTTATCGTCTGTCGATGCGGTATTGTGTTTTAAAAGCATTTAGTTATTAATGAAAATGTGCGTTTGCTATTAAATGGCATTGTAACTGTAGTTTTGCTCTATAAAGTACCTCTTGGACGTTATGATGTTCTAAATTTAAACTTTGACGGAAGGAAACGTCAAGATGGCATTTGTTTTTATGTCACTTCTATAGATAAGTCCTGGGTGGTGTCGGGATAGAATAACATCACTCCATTTCTTCCTTGAATGTCGTAAAAGGCGACTAAGGAAACAGGTTTAGGTATGCTTTAGGCGACAGGCTAGCAACCTGCCACTATTCTACCTCTTCCATCTTAATCATCGGAATAAATGGTGAGGTGTTGTATGTAAGTCGCGTTTGTTTTTTTGAAGGCGCCTCTATCGGCGTGTTTTGGCAATTGTCCGCTATGTTTTAATGCCAAAACTTATACCCATCTGTGGTCATCCATCCATTTACTTGTGAGGGAAAAATAGACACAGTCGGCAAGTTCAGTTGCGTGAAAGAAAAACTAAAAATAAAACAAAGACGGTTTCATGTCGCGTAGCCATTTCTAGACTATTCTTTTAATCTCATCTCATCTCATCATCATTTCGTAATTTTTTATTAAATGCAGCATGTTAAACTCTACATTTTGATTTCCGAACGACCAGTACAACATTACACTGGCAGCTAAGACGTTACGATATTCAAATTTGGAAGAGCGTTCGTTCCAAAGCACATTCTACGATTTGAAAAAGGAACGATGCTCGAAGATTAAAAAAGGGAACTGAAGGTTTCATTACGGTGTACATAGGGTGCATTCACACATACAACCATCACGCGTACATAGACGCATGCGTATTGTCGCGCTGATTAATGTTGCCAGTGACGTCTCAATCCCGTGGGGTTGCCATCATTAATAATAGCATTGTGGTATTAAAATCAATTCTGCTGCGATGTCGAGCTTGGTGCACGCATCGGATTTAAAGTGCTTTTTTGTTGGTTTATTTCTATTAATATTTTGGAATTATGATCGACGTTCGTTGGTACCTGAAGTTTTGTCCTTCAGATGTTTTGACGAAATTCTTTGTGTTCGGTTGAAGCCTATCTAAAAAGCGACGAAACTTATTTCTGTAGAAGGCATTCGGTACCACAGAGTAATATAATATATTTACCTAAACTCCGTTTATTTTAAGTAAGTAAGTAAGTAAGTAAAAAACTCTTTATTGTACAAAATAAAATAAAAAGGTACAGACAGGTTTCACAAAAAAGAACAATGTACAAAGGCGGGCTTATCCCAAAAGGGATCTCTACCAGCCAACCTTTGAGCAGTAGAGAGGAGCACCAATTTAGGTAAAAACAAATAGAAATTTTCACCATTTACAAATGTAATGATTGTAATAAATGTAGTATGACAGTATATCACATAAATGTAGCTACACATAATAGTTAACATAAACCTTAAATATACAATAAGTAAATAAATAAATACCTCTCACACACACATCTAAACATCTGTGATCCACAACCTCTTCAAGTTGTGTTTGAAGGAGCCTATAGAGATGGATTCGCGAACTGAAATAGGTAATCGATTCCACAACCTCGCAGCATGCACAGTGAAAGATTTGGAGTAAATCCTGGAAGAAGTAGGACTGGTAGTCAGAAGGAAATTAGTGCTAGAACGCAGACGATGCTGGCTGCCGATAGCTAGGTAACTGAAACGCTCAGAAAGATATAAAGGATAAGATTAAGGTTAAGATTTGAATCTGAACTGCCAAGACCTCACACATTTATAAATATGTAATCACAAGGCATCGCCGGAAATATTGATACCTTTTAAATTGAAAACACTATAATAAATAGTAGTAAGCGTTATTGCACTAATCATGTTTAGTTTTACCTTTGGGTTCCAGAGAAAAAATATTTTTTTTTCCGTGGAAATATCAAATCTTAAAATAATTAGAGTATAGACTAGGCAGGGGTTTCTCAATAATACCTAAAATAAACGAAGAGTCTCGATTCAACCATCTTAGAAGACTCTCGCTAGATACTTGGCTCAAGGGTCTGATGCAAAAGGCGGTACTCCTTGACACGGCGCGTATCGTCAGGAGGTTCCTCAGTCTGCAGCCCTAACCGCCGGTAGCTTGAATCTTGCCCCGCCCCCGATGGCACCCTAAGTTAGGTTTTTATATTATTTGCATATTTTGTAATAATAATAACCTACCTAAGACCGAAATAAATATACCTACATGAATAATAATACGTTCTTCGAGGGCGCCCTCGACCGACTGAAGCAAGGGTATGTAAGGAAATTTACAAGGGAAGTGTGTTGGGGCAAGTCGGTCGAGAGCGCCCTCGAAGAACGTATATCGACCAGATCGGCGATGTGCTAAAGGGAGGCGAAATTAAGAGTACCCGAAACCGTCGAGCGTGTATGTCGAGAGTGATGAATGTTAGTGAAGGGAAAGAAGTATGTCAAAATAGAAGCGAATGGTGCTCTGTTGTCTCTGCCTACCCCGCAGGGAATAAGGCGTGACGGTTATGTATGTATGTATGTATGTATGAATAATAATAATCCTCCTCTTACTACATCCACGGTAGAAATGGAGAGGTGTTATTCTGACAACACACGGTGCAGGGTACGGTGGTAGACAAGAGGAGACCAAGGAAATAGGTTTAGGTAGATATGCTTTAGGCGACATGTCACTACGTTTAAATCTAAATTATTGCTAGAAATGGCCACAAAACGTGGAAAATGTTTTAAACTTTCGCGATTCTCACTCATATTTATATGTATGAACGCGGGACTTAAACACTTAAGGTAAATAAAATCGTGTTTAAGTCCCGCGTTCATACATATAAATATAAACGTGGAAAAGTCGTGGATTTTACTATGCAACGTTTAGTGTGCTCTACCTACCCCATACGGGAATACAGGCATTTGTAACTTTTGTTGATTAGGTTAGCTCCAGGCACATTTGATTAGACACTGTATTTATGGGGAAGTTTGGGCTACTGTCAAACTCGCCAAGCAACGATGACAGCGGTTTACACAATAACTAAAAGTCATCACAACAGAACGGCGGCGGCGCAATGACCCCGGTGGTTAGATGATTCTATGAACGGGTGATGACTGATAAGGCGTGTGTGAAGTGCTTGTTCTAGCACGCGTTACCTTGTCGTTGATAGGTCGTGATGTTCGCAAGCTCGGGAGAATGGGCTGGTGTGTGCGCATCTTTAGACAGTTTTTACCAAAGCAAAGAGGGTAGTAATGAGTTTGTATTTGTATGCTTTAAGTAGTTTAGGTCTTCTCCAAATGGAGCTACTCAAAAAGAACTAGTCACATACCATAAAAATACATAAAATCACGCCTACGTTCCCAAATGGGGTAGGCAGAGCACACGAAACGTGAAATAGACATATCCATGATTATGACTATTTCACGCTTCGCGGCCACTTCTGGCATCATTTTGGGTTTGAAAACAGATGTAAGAGGTAGTATATTAGTGACAGGTTGCTAGCCTGTCGCCTAAAGATTACCTAAACCCATTTCCTTAGTCGCCTCCTACGACATCCACGGTAGAAATGGAGAGGTGCTACTCTAGACCCGACACCACACGGGGTAAAGAACTAGTTACAAACTGAAATTAGTAAAGAGTTGCTTGAGCGTCCCCGCCCATACATTCACATTGAAGTTCGCACACGAAGCGGCTAGGCACCAACTGATTACTAAATTGATCACGAGAGACGCGGCGCGCCGGTCGCCTAGCTACTGGTAACCCGAGTTTCTGTGTTTCTGTTGCCAATGTAGCGACTTTAGGGCCCTGCGCAGACGACAGACTATCCGCGACGGACTTTTTAGTTTGTGAAAATAGAACCTATGGAATTATATGGAGTAACGCACACGACGCGCAAAAAGTCTGTCGTCTGCGCTGCGCCTACGTCTGCAATTAGCGACTTGCGTTGTATTGATAGGTAAGTGATTAGTTTATAATTAAAATACGGTATCAAAAAGGTACAGTTACGAACACAGACTTATATCAAAATAGATGACTCAAGTGTATGTAGGTACTTCGCGTGCCAAAAGGGAGCCAAGAAGGAGAGCAATGCTCTTCTTTTGAAGCGATTTCATTTAGTTTTATACTACTTAGATTTGGTTTAACTTCCTAGAGACAGGACAGCTTGAATAAGGCGGCGTCACCTTCGAATCGGTTTCACTCGGACTGTCAATTCCCATCACAAGCGCTCATTGAAGTTACAGTAGCTAAAGAAAAAGTGGCACGCTTGGTTTTCATACAAATGCAGGAACTCACGGTATCTATTTCGTTATAAGTCTGTGTAGAAAATCCTTTAGCGACAGGCTAGCAAAAAGTTGAGTAGAAGCCGCAAACGCGGTCTTTGATTGCTGTTTGGTTTTTCTATTCGTCATAACTCCCAGTTTTATCTTCACTTGGTTAAAATAGTTCAGTCTTAGTCTTCCACTGCCTTCCCTTCCGCTTTTCCTTCCAGCAGACTTAAAAAAGAGATTGTCGCGTCAAATCAAACTAACTAATCAAAACTAGCGTATTTACTCGCCTAAAAACATATACGAAAGAAATTTGTGCTGAATAGAGCCTTTATTTCAGCAAAATGTAGTTACGCAACCATTTCCCCGAATCGATAAAACAATACGGACAAAATGGCCGCCGGGAAAGGCGGGAAAAGCATTCATTAAAATAAAACAGGAACATTAATAAAGGCAAAAAGATTAATGTCCGAGCTGGGGAACACAATGCGTAATAAATTAAATAGATGGATCCGAAGGGAGCCAACCCTTGGCCGGCCATTTTGTTCCGCGGCGCTCTCTGATTGGTTGACCCGGGCGGTAATCAATACCGCCGCGCGCCCGGCCGTAACGGCGTAACCTCCCAGGCGTTAACAGCCGAATATAAACCTTAACAGCCCTTGAGGTGATTTGGAATTCGAATGGCGAGGAAAACGATCGCGTCTTGAAACAATGGGGTATTTAAATGTATCCAGAGCGCGTTCGGTTTTTCGTTCTTCATTTAAAAATGACGTAGCGATGAATTTTGAACATCGAATTAGAAAATGTCAGGAGTGATTATAAGCCTTAAATTTTTTATGACTGCCAGTTTTTTTTATCGTTTGAATTAAGAACGAAACGTAAATCGCAATCAATGAGCTAGATTCTCTGTTTTATTATGTTTGGTCCAAATTCTACTTTAACTTTTCAAATTACAAGTGAAGTTTCCTTGGCTTATATGTACGCACTTACACCCTTTCCATGCTGTGGAGCATTCCCATTCGATTAAAACAGGGTGTTGTATTTTCAGCTTTCATTTTGTAAGGCTAAGGTCGAAATACGAGTAAAAGTACAAGAAAGGTCGGACAAAAAGAGGGTTTTCGATTAACCCGCCAGACCTAAGTTTTTTATAATGACTCCGGTTATTTATTATACCTACATCAGAAAGGCGACGCCTACATAAAGTTCCTTTTTACTTGGAAGTTGAGAAAAGCTATTTTATTTTCCTTAAATTACGTATCTAATGGGTACAGATAATGCAAAAAGTAGTACCTATGTGTTACCTGTGTGATGTAGAGTTTATTACGCCTCTCCATTTCTTTCGTGGATGTTGGAAGAGGCGACTGAGGGAAAAGGTTGGGTACGCTAGGTGACAGGCTGGCAACCTGTCACTGGAAAAACTGTCGGACTTGAAACCGTTGAATAGCCATGTTTTTGTCTATATAACGTTTCGTTTGCTCTACCCACCCCATGTATATCAGATCAACATTCAATGTCTGTTAAGTAAAATACGATCATTTTTATTATTATTATTTAAAACCGGCGTCATTTCAGCTTTACATTTCAGTATTAAAAAAATCTCGATCCTGTTTCCTTCAAGTTTGTCTTCACTAATAAAAACCATCAGTTTGAGAGCTACCATGCTGCAAACAGATAGGTATGTAATGACATAAAACTTATAATATCCCTCCTTCTTAAGTCGGGGGCTTAAAACGTCTGCATCCAAAACATCTCCGAAATCCAATCCAAACCGACAATATTACGTCCAGAAACCAGAGAGCGTATCTAAAATCTTCTCACACATTTTTTTTACTTATTAAGTGTTCATAATAACCCCATTACCACCCTTTTAACCGTTTCGAAGGACTTAAACAAAGCGGACAAGTTGTTACTACCTGACTTTAGAAAAAAAAAAGATTGTCTCTGGTGGCTTTTAAGATAATGACGTTTGACAGCTGCGGTTGTCAAAAAAAAGCGGCAATTTGCCATTTTTTTTGACGTCTGTGCTTCTGTCTCTTCTACGTTTTACATTAAAGTTAATTATGAATAGTGTTGAGTTACATATAAGTTAGGTATTTATTAAATTGAAGGGAGATATCGTTGGAGACTGTATAAAATATGTTTTTAATAACTTAAGCTCCCGGATCTAAGTGCTAGTAGAGCTTGTCGATATTGTTCGTATGAGTCCTAATTACTGCAAATACCTGTGTTCAAAAATATACGGATAACTCACGTTTTAAATCGAGTTTAGTTCGACATGTTCGGGCTAATTCGTAGCCCTTCATTTAGGAGCCGCGGCGGCTGCTACTGCCAAACGCGCACTGCGCGCCACCGCCCTATTCCCTTTATTCTATTTAGGAATTCATGTTTCGGGCCAATTCGTAGCCCATTATCGGGACCAACGCGGGACGGCCGTAGCATGTTGTGTAAATACCTGAAAATGCAAGGCGGCAATGGCGCGGCATCGAACTTTTTTAAATGGAAACCGCTGATTGGCCATGACGCGGCCGCCATCTTGTGACGTCACCGTGACTGTTCCTGCAGCGTGACGGAAACTTATGCTCCGTATGATGACGTTTTTGTTGTAAACTTGGTGTGCATCCTAGTCCAGTGACCCGCTGGTGGGTCACAGTTCCCACATGTGCCCAGCCTGTGCCCATATGTGGGTCACGGAGAAACTGCTAGCTCTGCATCCAAACTAATGGGTTGCAGTGATGAGACAATTTTATTGGATTGTCAATTTTAACAGGATATTGAAATACTACCTGTTCCCAAATAGGGCAGGCAGAGCACACAAAACATAATATAGACAAAACCATGGCTATTTCACGCTTCAGCGCCATTTCTGGCATAAATTTACGTTCGAAAACAGATGGAAGAGGTATTTTAGTGACAGGTTGCTAGCCTGTCGCCTAAAGCATACCTAAACCTGTATTCTTAGTCTGTTAGGTGTAATTCTGAACCTGATATCAAACAAAAAATTTAATAGCGCATTCCACAGGAAGAAACTTTTATTTTTTACCACCATTTTGATTACACCCTGTATTGTTTCTTATTCGTTTATGTATCGAATATCCGAATAATCATCAGTTGCTATGAAAATTTTAAGTTGTTTTTGGTATGTATGTAATTGGCATGGACTCTACCAATTCAAATAAGAAATATTGTATCATCTGCAGACAAATTATGAGTTATCAGGAATGACTAGTGGAAATTATCTAAGAATCTATATAAATAAAAATGAATGGCTGTTCGTTAGTCTGGCTAAAATTCGAGAACGGGTGGTACCAATTTTGCTAAATTTAGTCTCGAAATATTTGTGGAAGTTCAGGGAAGGTTTAGGTGAAAAAAAATGGAAATCTCGCTGAAAAAACTTTCCGAATTGGGAACGAAGGCCATGGTATGTTACATACACACGAAATGCCATCGCCATTAGGTAATTTTTTATATTGATGAAAAAATCACGCGTGAATGTTAACAAATTCCTAAAATTTGGTTCGGGGGAGAATTAAGAATAAATAAATAAATATCACTGGACAATTTTTACACCAATCATCTAGTCCCAAAGTAGGCAATTTAATGCCTGTGTTATGGGTACTAGACAACGGATAAACATACTTATATATAGATAAACATCCAAGACTCGAAAGCAAACATCCGTATTCATCATACAAACATCTGCCCCGACCGGGGATTGAACCCGGGACCTTAAGCTTCACAGTCAGGTTCTCTAACCGCTGGGCTATCCGGCCGTCAAATGTAAGTAAGTAAGTAATTAGGAGGAAGGAAGAAACACAAGAAAAGAATACGAAATACATACAAAAAAATGGATCTGAAAACGCGTCATAAAACGCGTCTGAAATCCCATGTGAAATAAATATTTCCTGAAAATTTTCCGCCCGTCCTCTATCTATATCTATAGGTACAAATTAAATAGCGAAGTACTTCGCTAGACAAAGGTGGACATGTCCCTTAATGGATCTTTTACAGTCAACCTTTGACTTTGAGAGGCAGAGAGGAATCTTAATTATTAAAACCGACAAAAAGAGAGGCACGGTGAAGTACAGTAGATTAACAAAATTAAATATTTTTACATCCTACGAGATCAGTTTAAATCATATTTTTTCTGGCATCGAAAAGTAGAATGGCCAGACGCTTGCATAGCTAAAACTACTCGCCTTATGAGCGTTTTAAACTGGCGCTCAACTATCCCGAGATTTGGCGCCAAAACCGCTGATGAGTGATGACTGGCCGCCATTTTGAACGTCACGGTGACTATAAAATGTCGGCGAAAGTGCACTGCAGTTTTCTATTTCCTTTCAATAGTAATGACAAGTTGTTTTTCTGTATTGTTGAGTCGGATGAGAGGAAGAGTGTATTTCGGGTGTAAGGAGATGTTTTAATTGGAGTAACTTTGTTATTAATTCGTTTAATGTAAGGTTAGCGAATTTATTATGTCTTGAACTATATCTAATGTGGATGGGTGCAGTGGGAGGGGAAGACCTAGACGGACGTTCCGTGACCAAATCGCGGACGTTTTAGAAACAGGTCAGGTCAAGAGTACCCGAAACCGACGAGCATGTATGAAGAGATTGATGAATGTGGATGAAGCAAAAGAGGTATGTCAGGATCGTAGCGAGTGGAACAAAGTAGTCTCTGCCTACCCCTGTGGGAAAGAGGCGTGACGATATGTATGTATGTATATATGTTGAACTATATCAGGCTGAATTTATAACAACTAAGCGTTGTTTAACTTCTTAAAAAAGTGTATGAATTATGATTGTACCTCTAATTATTGTGAGAATGTATTAAACTTAATAAAAGTCTCCACTGCCCGTATAGATACGATATTATAGTTATAACTACGGACACATTTGCCCTTTGACATTTGGTAAGTAACCAGGGAATCTACGAAATACCTTTTTGGGCCAACGCAAATAAAATATTCAGCTTCCAATCCAACAAAACCCGTATAAAACATACCTAAAACCATATCAACCTAAAACATGGATATCCTTAAAAAAACCTACGGGCCCACCACACGTAAATATACTTCTCTCGTTCACTCGAAGCGGCGATCCTATACGAGCAAAAGAGACGGCCAGGCTTTCGAAAGTGCGGCTTCAATAGCTCCGCCTACAGGCAGCGTATAGTAGGCCGTGGTACCGGTTGGTTCAGACAATGTAAAAAAAAAACTCAGTTCGTATAGAGGCAAGGGACAAATAGCCTTTTCCAGACCCATTATACTGCTGTGGCTCCAAGGAGCAGGTATCCTTTGCCTTTCCCGACGGAAAAAAGTGAAAATCATAGTGCATACAGAACTGCTAGGTCATACCTATTCTGCATTTTTAACGGCCAGTCATTACGTTTAGAAAAAAGTACAATTTCTCTTTGGCCAGTGACAGTGTTGTTTTTTTTGTAAACATTTTTTAGCGGCACAGCCGGTGTAGTGGTGGAACTTTTTTTAAAGTGATTCCTTTGGATTTTCCTAGGTATGTATGGATGTTTGCTTTATTTTGCGCATTAGTTTGTTGTATATAGGATCGTACAGGTCATGTTTTGTACGAAATTTTAGTTCCTACATTTCCACAAAATTTTAGTTCTTATTACTGGCTTGTTAAGTAAATAGTTTATTAACAATCCATCTAGTTACATACCTACTTGGTTACTGATTTTATTTTGAAATCGCTTTTATTTTGTACGCAATTTTATGCGTCATTTCTACCGGTGTTGCCGTAATCCGTTTTATTTTCCTCCAAATTTAGAAATATAAAATGTTTTTTTAATGAGATTTTGTAAATTTTTCTTTAATTTGTTACTTATTATTCGTACGGAAAATCGGACGAGAATCCATGTTGTTTAATTTATAAATCAAATTATCCCGAATCAGTGGCAGAAAACGCAAAACATTGCACAGACTCAACCTTAGTTATTTCTCGTATAAAATAATTTTAGGATTACATAAGTACATAGACAAAAGAGGTATAATAGAGACAGGTTGCTAGCCCGTCGCCTAAAGCGTACCTTAACCTATTTTCGAAGTCCTACCATATCCACGGGAATAATGAAGATTTGTAAATCCACACACATCTCACAAGGGGGAGATGTATGTATGTACTTTATCTATTAGAAATGTTCACTTTATAATGTGCATGTCGTAACGGACTCGCCCATTCAAAGCACAGCGAACCAGGTGACGAAATCTTGTAATTAGCCACTCGACATGGTGTAACATGTTACATAAAGGTGTATTGATTCGGGCGACGATTTTTCTCATAACTTTTTGAGACATAATCTTTAGTAGGTATGCCCTAATGATCGTTATTTATAAATTATAATTTGCGTCCCCAAAAACAGAAGGTGTCTGTGTGGTGTCGGGATAGAATAGCACCTCTCTATTTCTTCCGTGGATGTCGTAAGAGGCGACTAAGGAAATGGTTTAGGTACATTTTAGGCGACAGTCTAGCAAACTGTCTGTATTCTACCTCTTTCATCTGTTTTTAAACCTAAAATTATGCTAGAAATGGCTGCGAAGCGTGAAATAGACACGAGCGTGATTATCTATGTCATAATTTTTACGAGTTTGTAACTGAATATGTGTTTAATTTAAAGATCCTAGGTATATGGTTAGGTTAGGTCTTAGTCTCTATTTTTTTTTTATACAGACAAGTAACTTTTTAAGATTTTTACTAAATCTTAAAATTTATAAAGTAATGTTTTATAAAGCTTTCCGATAGGTACCTGGAATTTAATATCGATACGTCAACTTAACAAAATATTAAAATTCTCTCAAAAATATCGATTCGTTAAAAAAGTAATATCGATAAATCAATATGTCGTTATTTTTTCAACAACCCTAATAGGTACACAAAATAGATCTTTCCCTGGAGTATAGTCAACAAAGATGGACATAAACAAAGCGCCAACAATGTGACCAATTAATTCCCTACCCACCGCAAAACGTTGTCCCAACGCAATAAAGATTTCCTTTGTCAACCTATGCAATGTCACTATGATATTCACTGTAAATATTCTATGGTGGATAGATCATTTGGTTCAAAATTGGCACGGTAAATGTCAAACCAATAAAAGCTTGTATTTTATACATATATTTTCTTGGCTGTATAGTCAAGCGTCCCTTGACAGTGATCGATCAAGGGTGACAGATGACATGTCAAAATATTTTGCATCTGCACTTATAAATACTGGTAGCGCCTTTACAATAGGTAGATGGCGTAGTGTTGATTGCGATGCGGTTTGAATCGCGCTATTTTTCTGTTTATTTTTAAGGTAGAAAACGTATGCACGGTATAATCTGCTTTTCCTTTGATCACAGCTGAAACGATTTCGCAATTTTTTCACAAGGTTTTAAGGTTATGCTTAAAAATTAATCTCCATTATCTGGTCATGACAACGCGTGAACGGCTAAAGAGATTTTTCTATTTTTTTTTTAAATTCTTTACAATTAGGAAAAGGCGTAGGTAAGCTAGCAAATAAACATGCACCTACATCTTGAGATGTAGAGCTGTTTTAACATATTGTAAAACACATTTGAACATAAAACAATCAACTCTTGTGCAAAATATTAAGGTTAGAAATTTGCTGAGTGCACTTACTTTGCTCATAGATGTCACTTCGTTGGCAATAATTTAGTTTCATCGACTTCGGTTTGAATTGCGAATCGGCGTTTTAGATGCGATATCTTTTTAAAATCATGAAAAATGTCGTTAGGTTAGGTTGGAACTTTAAGACTTAATTTTGGAACATCTCGTGGTAGGTAGTCTCGTAGGAGGTACCCATGTAGTTTTAATTTTCGAAATTGAAAAGAAAAGTGAAATACTTCGGCTTCGTTTCAAACACCGCACGTATTATTTCACCGGACCTTGAACATCAAAAAACAGAAAACGTTTTGGATATTTAAAAAAAGAATCAAGCCGCCATTGTTGTCCCACGACATTCGAAATAAGAATAAAAATCTAAAGAGTTACAAGATATACCACAACAAATTTAAGACTGCGTGTAGTGAAAACAAGAACTAAGCCAGCCTTGTACAATTTTTTGTATCACCGTTAGACACCAGCGCCGCGGTCAGCTGCAAATGTAAGTTTGTGGTGATTTTAAAATGAGACCAACCCACACTTGAACGTTCGAAATTCAAAAGAGGGCTTGAGTGCGGTTAGTGCCCTGTTCAGAAAAAATGCTGGCCATTTTAATATTTTCAATTTCGAGACTTTATTATTTTAGAGTTCTTGTATATTTTAAACTGCTCTAAATTATTGCATAACTTTATTATGCGTTAAAATATGCACGAAAGCTTGGATTCTACATAAATAAGTACATAAATTCATCACGCTTGCATTTTCAAATGGGGTAGGCAGAGCACATGACACGCTATCGCATAGACAAAACCATGCTTTGCTGTGTGTCGGGTTTAGAATGAAACCTCTCTATTTCCTCCCTGGATGTCGTAAAAGATGATTAAGAAAATAAGTTAGGGTAGGTATACATATTTTAGGCGACAGGCTAGCAACTTGTGACTAATTATACTCAGACTATTTTAATAGTCTTGGATTCAAAATTGTTAAAAATCGACAAGTCATGCTGGCGACTTTGACGTTTTTAAAAACTTTTAAAAAGATCTCAACATGCGGTCCATGTTCGCGCCCTTTGTAATTTAGCGGTAACACTGTGTTCTTTTTTTGAATTCTGATGAATTTTGAAAAAGGAATAAACAATATCAAAGTCCCTTCGACGCCCCGAGGCTTCTCTAAACGTTGTCGGTTTAGGTAGTTAAATCAATGTAAACAATCTTGACGTGTCTTTTTATTTAAACGTACACTTTATAAATCGAAATCTTTACATTTTATAATTTTGTTATGAAAAAATCATTTACTTTCGTGATTGAATTGTATAGGTAGTGTAACGATTTTCATTTTTAGACTGTGTATTTCAATAAAAAGACATGTCAAGATTGTTTATATTGTTTTAACTACCTAAACCGACAACGTATAGGTTTTAATACGCCCAATGCTATGTTAGATTATTAGATGACTTATTTAATCTTTAGTCATGTGTCAAATCATCCCGGCATCTTGATCCGGCCCATCGTCGGTGCAAAAAATGCAGCGAAATAAAAATACAATCCTTAATGCACTTATTCATCAAGATACCCCTCGAAACCCATGTCGGTTGTCATTTAAAATCAACATACAGACT
The DNA here is from genome assembly GCA_005406045.1 of Adoxophyes honmai. Lineage (NCBI taxonomy): Eukaryota > Metazoa > Arthropoda > Insecta > Lepidoptera > Tortricidae > Adoxophyes > Adoxophyes honmai. The sequence goes on from BHDV01030021.1 coordinate 111,758, forward strand.
TGTAGAGATCGCGACCGCAAGATTGCAATCACGAATCGAATCCGCCATTTTCCGTGGCCATTTTAACAACATTGCAAACTTACACGTATCAGTGGCAAAAAATTTAACTAATTCTATAGCATACAATTCGACTCTAATATTTGTAAGGCAGCGCTTTTTTCGAAGGAAACGGATAACTTTGCCGGTGCCGAAAAACAAAAATGAACGACGCTCGAATTCGAAATACAAAAATGGTCGGCTAACCACAAAGCGGCTGAGAAAAGCCCGTCCCGCTCGCACGGAACCATTCAAAAATTCGAACATCGACTGTCGCATTCGTTTCCCGTGTGTGGGAACAGGATGGTTATAGAGTCGTGTGGGTCAATTTAATATTGGAATGCTGTGGGACGGTTATTTCGAATTAAACATGGCGGGCCCCTTAATGAGGAAAGATTGGGGACAATTGTTTCGAAGAATTGATATTGATGGGTTCTATGATTTCTTTATTGTGCCGAGATGGTTTCTCTTGATAATTTTGGCCGCCATCTTGGTTCAAGAGGTCAACTTTTCATGCAAAGATTGTCTCTGCCTGATATTTAGTCATTACCTCATAGATTCGTGTTCTGACAAATGTTTCTTTTTTAAAATGGATGATTGGTGCTTTTCAGCTTTCTTTACTTATCGTTGGTACATTTACCAACGATAAGTAAAGAAAGCTGAAAAGCAGCTGAAAATGTTTCTTGTGATTAAATTAATTACGGGCTCTTTCCGAAAAAGGTAAAAGAATCCGTGTGGTGCCGGGTTAGAATAGCACTACCCACTTTCTTCCCGTGGGTGTCGTAAGAGTCGACTCTGGGAAAGGGTTAGTGTATTGTGGGCGATGGGCTAGCAACCTATCACTGCAACGTTTGATCATCTGGTTACCCTGTAACTACTACTGGATTTTTCAATTCATGTGCTCTGCCTACCCCTTTTGGGAATACAGGTGTGAGAATATGTATGTATGTATGTATGTAAAAGAATCATTGTCCATGCAATCGTACATTTTGCAAATTTAACGTTATTGTCTGTCCTGTTTATTTTGTTTAATTTTCTTTTTTGCTTGAATTTGAAATTTTTACTTTTAAATTCCGGTTCTTCGACATTGAACATTAAACATTATTTGCATTTTTCTTACATATTTTGCGGTTCTTAGCTTACGAAATAGACAAGAAGATAAGTTCTTCTACTTCTGCGCATCACTCTTGACAAAGTTGTCGTTGTCATCCTGACGTATCCTCAGTGACACGTTTTACAATTCTCCGCCATTCTTCTCTGACGGCGGCTTTGCGAGTGTCTATATGCAATGGGTCATCTATCACTGCCTTCACCTGGTCGGTCCATCTCATAATTCTCATAGGAGATCTACCACGAGGCCGGGTCCCCGCAACTTTGCTCTCCACTACAAGACGTTCAATAGAGGATAAACTAAAAATGAGTTAATTCACAGGAAAGATCTAAAGCAGTCTATTCGAGATAGTTGTTTAAACACGAACCTTTTTCCTTTCTAGAGTTAATAGATAAAAAAGCAATTTAGTATTTAATTACACAGAGTGTGGGAACGCATTACTTTCTACTCTAGACCGCAGATACTATCTTATATGCATTAGCTACATGTTTTCATGAGAACCTTGGGATTTCTTTGAAGTTTGCCGCATTACAAAGCTTTTATGTACAATTAAAACAATGTAACGTTGAGACGTCCGGTTAAACCATGCGAATAATAAAACAGGCCCTAGGTTGGTGCCCTTAGGAACGCTGAAACAATTAGCGCTCCACCAAGCTTATTTGTATCAGTTTAATGCTGTCAACGCTGTCAAATGCATTTGCTAAGTATTTTTTGCCTAGTAATGTTACGAAAAGAAACTAAGTTGAATGAGTGCTTGGATTGTATTGTACACAGCGTGCTTTGAAAACTGATAGCTTCATTGTCCGTTTGTCTGTCTGTCTGTCGATCCCATGTGAGTCAAAACTTATTGGCCTAACATCTGTAACTTGGTCCGAAATAAGGTCCCTGTACATACATACATCACGCCTGTATTCCCTTATGGGGTAGGCAGAGCATACGAAACACTACATAGACAAAACCATGACTATTTCACATGTCGTGGCCACTTGTAGGTTTTATTTGGCAGGTATAATAGTGACAGGTTCCTAGCCTGTCACCTAAAATGTACCCTAACCTATTTCCAGTCGCCTCTTACGACATCCACGGGAATGGAGAGGTTTTCTAAACCCGTCACCACACGGAACCCTAATCCGTTATTAAAATTAAGGCACAGCGCAGACGACAGACTTTTGTGCGATTGAGTCTGCGGCGCACAAAAAGTCTGAGTGGATTGTATGCAATGCGCGCCGGATTTTTTGCGCGTCGTTTGCGTTACTCCGTATAATTCCATTGGTTCTATTTTAACAGACTAAAATGTCCGTCGCGGATAGTCTGTCATCTGCGCAGGGCCTAATTCGTACTTTTCTGAGTGCGACGGCAAAGCGGCGCTATAAGTAGAGAACCTCAACACATAGGGGATGTATGTATGTTTATATACACACCATTCTCTTTCCCGATTGGTCAACCGCGAAGGACAAACCGGCACCGCATTTTTTATACCTAAACAATTTAAATAGGTATTTTATTTCGGGACCGGACGGAATTCGATGTAGTTAAATCGATTCTCTGTTTTTTTTCAGTGCCAATTGTTTAAGATACATCTGTCTGTCTGTGTGTTGTAATTTGTCGGTGATTTTTGTGGTTAATTCGCTTTTTTTGGATGAGGATAAATTTTCGGCGTCTGTTTCTGTGATTTTGCGGGTTCTGGTTGGATTGTTGTCAATGATGTCCGATCTGTCATGGATGATGACACATCCCATCAGGATTGGTCACATTATTGGTCATAAGTGTCAAAACCTACATCACTTTGCCTTTTGACAGTTTGGTGTATTTATACATACAACATGACATAGACAAAACCATGATGATGACTCTTTCACGCTTTGCAGCCACTTTTGGCATGATTTTAGTTTTAAAATGAAGTGGAAGAGGTATAATAGCGACGGATTGCTAGCCTGTCGCTCAAAGCATACCTATTTCCTTAGTTGCGTCTTACGACATCCATGGAAGAGGTAGAGAGGTGTAATTCTATCCCAACACCACATAGAAAACATGCACAGTTTGGTCCATGGTAAGAGGTCTTTGAGGGAATAGGTTATGCTACATTTACACGCTTGGCAAGTCTACACAAGCCTCCACAAACGCAAACGTGTAAACAGGCTGTTTGGCGTGGCTTGCAAGGACTTTTGTATGGTAAGAGCGCTTGCAAAGGCTTGGAGCTTGTGGAGGTTTGGCAAGTCTCGGCAAGCGTGTAAATGTAGCATTATGTAAGGTGTATGTTCGGCAACAGGCTGGCAACAGTGGCAACCTGTGCCTATTAGGCTAAGCGCGCACTACGACTTTTTGTCGCGCGACAATTTTGTCGCAAAAATGCAACGTAAGGGTTTACATGTCATCGCGCGCACTATGATGAAAAAATCAGTATGGACAGCGCTATTTTAAAATCGTGTCGCACGACAAAATGTCGTAGTGCGCGCTTAGCCTTATGTATACTTTTTTTATTAAAATTAGAACCTAAAAATGAAGCTAACGGTGCTACGAAGCGTGACATACTCAAGTTTGGTCTATGTAGCGTTTCGTGTGCTCTGTCTATCCCATTGTTTGATTTAATAAGAAGCATACCGAACTATTAGTAAGGCTTATCAGTCTTAGCACAGGAACGGGTGCGAGATACTTGTTATTCTGACTAGGTACAACTTACTTGTTATTATCATATTATCTGACACTTCTAGTTTCAGGGGGTTAGGTAGTTCATCATTATCTTGCGTGTTGTGCTCGATGTACTGGTCGGTTAACTAAAGCTGGCACGTAAAACAGACGTACGCATTGCATTTGTGTAGTATCTGTGAATTAACACGCGGCGTGACTTTGCACTGCATACGTATAATGAAAAGTCTGCCCGATTTGATCAAAATTATTAATTTTAAACATACAGTATAGCGAAATTGCACAAGTGTGAGTACTGTGAACGTGCCAGCTTTAGTTAACCGACCTATATCTCTAGTTACAGGAGCATTTTCTTCAAGCGGATATCGTAAGAAGCTAGGATAGGTCTGGGTACAAACTATCCTCTTGTCATTATTGTACCTGTTACCTTAAAATGTCTACCCAATCTGGAAATATAGACGTGATGTAAGTATGTATGTATGTATGTATGTATGTGTCGGGATCAGAAGAACCACCACATACACCTCTTCACATTTTTCGTGGATGTCTGAAGAGGCGTCTAGGGCAAATCTTAAAATACTTAATGATCTACATCAACTAGTTAAAACAAAATTGCATAACAATAGTTGGCAAATGGCAACACCGTAGTAACCTTGGCCGTGACAGTCACGCCTGCGCCGAAAGTGATCTATAGATCGTAGATCCGTGGATCATTGCCGTACCATGACAATGTCGATTGTCGGTTGCGTCATCGAGTTCTTTTTGGATCATTTTTTTTTCTGGCTGCGTCTGTGTTTCTAAAGTTTTGGTCTGCTCTTTTTTTTGACGATTTGTAGAACATCCGCCGATTGAGACGATTCATTTTGGTTTGGATTTTACAAACTTTCAACGACTTTAATACCTTAGAGTAATAACATTCCATTTCTTACGTATATGTCGTAAAAGGCTACAAAACAAATTAGTCCAAGTACCCTTTAGGCCACAGGCTAGCAACCTGTCGATATTTTATACCTCTTCTGTCTAACTCAAAACCTAAACATGCTAATATTCGGGCATATTTCTCTCGCTTTATTTTCATTCATCCCTCTCGTCATACATGCCCTACGATTTCGGGTACTTCTAATTTGGCCTCACTTCAGAAAATTGTTGATCTGGCCAATTTACGTTATTCGAGGGCGCCCTCGCCCGACTTGCCCAAATCACTTCCCTTGTAAATTTGCTTACACACCCTTGTTTCATTCATTCTCTACACGTGACCAAACCAAATAATTTAATTTGTATATTACTTACTGTGATTGTAACTGTCCATAGTTGATTTTTTTTTCTTACCATAAATACTTGCGGGTGGACCTGTCAGCGGCACAATTAGCGCCCATTTAAACCCTTTAAATTAAAAAAAAGTGTCGCCACCATAAAGCGCGCCACAATAGAGATTACGGCTTTGTTTGACAATTGTGCCACTGAGGTAGACCGTCTGGCAGCAGCTTTATGAAAAAAGTGACGAGGCGCAGTCAAAAGGGTTGCCAGCGAGATGAAAAAATTGGCGAGCTTCTTGTTTGACACTTGTTACTCGTAATTTAAATTTCGTGTTCGAATGTTATTGTCACTGGCTGAATGCGAAGAAACAGAAAATGATAAAAAAGCTTTTGTTTTTTGATTTGATATGACAACGCTATTTCGTTCATTAGCCGTTTTCAACTTTTCACGTTGTAGTGCTTCTCGTGGACATAAAATTCGTGATGGCAAGAAAATTTATAAAAACTGAAAATTCAGAATACAATAACTCTCACTTGATCTGCCTTCTTTAACATACACATATATCTCGCCTATTTTTCCCAATGCAGTAGACAGAGCCCACGAAACGGTACAAAGACAAAACCATGACTATTTCTTGCTACTTAACCACGTCTAAGATAATTTTAGGTTAGGTGACAGATTGCCAACCTTTCGCCTAAACCTCAACCTATTTCCTTAGTCCTTAGTCGCCACAAACGACATCTACGGAAGAAACGGAGTTTTTTTAAACCTGTACTCCCATTCGCATTCTCCTCGACCGCTGTCATCGCCAAAACGCTCTTCAAAAAATCCAAAAATTTCTAAGAGAAATTTTAAATTTACGACGGTCCCTATAAATCAAATATGGCCCACAATACCCCTTTCTCTGGGACTCTTTGTCCCACTGTAATCCCTTTAAGGGTGAATAGGCTTATGGACTTACGGTTGTGGTCAGCCGGAGATGATTATGCGCGGTAGCTGCCATTGTAGGGATGTCCAGAAGGCACGCGTATCGATATCGGTATTCTATCGATAAGTGGTGCGATTTTTTGTGTCGATGCACAATTGATTTTTTTATGGGGAAAATGTAGACCAATCACTAGCCTCCTAAGGCCCAGCACCAAATTTTGATCGTTTGAAATTGAGGCTTAGTGTCATTTATGTAAAATTCAAACTTATTTCGACATTAGTCCAATAGGTATGACCATGAGCCTTAGGAGGCTAGTCTCAAATTACGCAATTTAATGCCTGTGCTATGGGTATTAGACAACAGATAAACTTTACAGGCACACAGGTTGTCCCCAAAAAACAATATCAAACGAAAGTCCAGTAATAAACCAATCAAAACACGGGGCCACGTATGTTTTGCGATTTTTTGTAGTATACGAGTTCTTTTTCGTATTTTTTGTGACACCTTGACCTATAAGATATTGTTAGACACAGAGGCATGAATTATTGAGATACACGTTTGATTTTTCTTCCGAATTGGTGAAAAGTCGACACAGTCATAAAAAGGAGGTACAAAAAAATTGTAACTCATAATCCACAAAAAATCGCGAAACATACATGGGGTTGAATTGCATACCCCTGTGGGTTTAGCTATGGATTTTCTTTAGACAATATTTTTGAGACATCTTGTTTAAAGGATCATCCAAAACTCGGAGAGTCAACATTCGTATCATAAATCTACCCCGACGAGAATCGAACCCGGGACCTTAACCTGGAGGCTGTTCCTAACATCCATTCCTCTTCCCCAGGTGAATACGTGATCCAGGGCGAGCTCCCCCGCGAGCTGGTCAGCGGGGAGGAGTCGCTCGACCTCCTCGAGGAGGCGCTGCAGCTCGTCGAGCTCGGAGACGACGCCAAGGATGAGCAGCAGCAGGTAAAGGAACCACGCTGGTGCTGCCAAGACCCAGGTCTTTGCAGGTGGTTGCTGCCAGAATGTGAGCCGTGCATCTATGGATACTCATGCAAATGTTGCATAACTCACAGCCATTGATACAAATGCGAATATTGCACAACTCACATCCATGGATGCGGATGTAAACATTACCAAACTCACATCCATGCGGATGCAAATATTGGACGGCTAATATCCAAGGATGTGCATTATTTTGTTATATTTAAAGTTCCATATCTGTGAAACAAAGAGGAAAGCTCATAAGATCTAAGTCTAACTAATTGTAAGCCATTTGGAAAAGGTTTGCATAATCACTACATTGTAAGCACTAGGGCGACTAGCACCGCCGCAAACTCCTTTATATACGGACTTGTATGCATCTGGATCATCCAGGCATCTGCTTAAACTTCGGATGTTTTGCGGATGCAGATGTGAGCCAAGTCGTTCTAATAGTCCTATCTCTTCGAGAGATTACACTGTGACAATGGTGCTGTTTAGGGGCAGCGCAGACGATAGACTTTTTGTGCGATCGAGTCTGCGGCGCACAAAAAGTCTGCGTGGATTGTATGCATTGTGCGCCGGCCTTTTTGCGTGTCGTGTGGATTGCTGCGTATAATTCCATATGTTCTATTTTCACAGACCAAAAAGTCCATGGCGGATAGTCTGTCGTCTGCGCAGGGCCTTACTCTGTAGTCATGTGACGTTGCTATGGTAACCGTGTTGTGTTGTGGCAGGCGGTAGAGGGCAGCAGCAGCGGCGCCGCGATGCTGCACCCGGCGATGCGGCACGTGCCGCACCACCTGGCCCACTACCACAACCAGGTCAGTGTCGAGACAGACAGACAGACAGACTGACCAGTGGTTCCCAAAATGTTCTAGGTGGACCCCTGAAGAGTCTCTTCGGGGTTCACGCTGCTGTTAGTGAAAATGCGTGTAAGAATTCGGTACAAAGCAGCCGGGGGCCGGGGGTCCGCCAAAGCCCATAAAACTTTGGAAGGGGTCGACGAGTAAAGAATGTTTGGGAACCTCTGCTCTAGACAGTCTAGATTAAGCGTGTAAAAAACTATTTAGTCCGTCAGATGGATTACCAAAAAATATTAAACATCATTTTTTAATTTTATTTAAAAAACAAGAAATGACGATAATACACCGCTTAAAAGATATATGGTACAATTTTTGGTACAAGGATTGAAAAAAGTATGCTTAGCTGGTTTGGTCATGTAAAGAGGATGGATGAAAGAAGATTGCCAAAACAGATTTATACGGGAAGTGTGAATGGGTATGTTGGGAGGGGAAGACCTAGACGGACGTTCCGTGACCAAATCGCGGACGTTTTAGAAACAGGTCAGGTCAAGAGTACCCGAAATCGACGAGCATGTATGAAGAGACTAATGAATATGGATGAAGCAAAAGAAGTATGCCAGGATCGTAGCAAGTGGAACAAAGTGGTCTCTGCCTACCCCTGTGGGAAAGAGGCGTGACTGTATGTATGTATGTATGTATGTACAATTTTTACCACGGCGTGACATCACAAGCCCCCAATGGAGAGCCATTTATAACTTTGCCGATGTTTAGTTATTTGCTAAACCAAAAGTGTCTTATATTTTTCCGTAATCTAACTAACGGACTAATTAGTAAGTAAGTAATAATATACTAATTATACTAATTAGATTTACATATTTCATTTATCACCCAGTCGACATCCCCGTTTGGAAGAATATTTTATTTTTTTAATCTCTAACACTTTAGCAACAGCCGCTAAACGCTTCTTGCGACAAATTCGCTAAATTGGTAACACTGAGTGAAAATAAGTTCCGTTTCGTCGCGTTTAAGTAGTGTCGTATGCTCCCTGGTTTTTAATTGTAATTACTTATAAATAAACTAAGTTACGTCACTTTTAAATAGCTCCATGTGAGATAGTCCTTTATCTTTTCTTAGAAAAAAAAATCTTTGTCTCAGCGACCAGTAGCGCAGTGATAAACAAACGTACGATTTGTCAGTTTCGTGTCATTGTCGATTACTGAATGATTGATTTGATTTTACGCGGCATTTTTTAGTACCCGTCTAATGTAAAAGAGAACAGCGGATTTCCCGATGTGGCAACACTGGCGCCATTTGTGCCATTTTGAAAAAAATGATGCCTAGTTTTTTTTTTTCTCAATACGAATACAAATGGTTTTTCATGTTCAGAATCATGGCCGCTTTCCATACAAATTGAGAAAAATCATCATTTCGAATTCCACGCAGTGTTTCACACTCGCATAATGCGAATATTCGCATCATTTTGAACTCCTCTTAACTAGTACAATAAAAACTCGTATACCGGACTGATTGTTGTCGTTATGCATCCGGATAATCGATAATCCGGATAATCGTATGTATGAAGAAATGACTCTAAAAACAATGCAACATCCGTGGAAAGGCAATTAACGACAGTTCCGACACGTTCATGTTAGGATAAATTCGTCGCGGTTGGCAGTCCGGATAGTCGCGAATCCGCATAACTGAGGGCCGGATAATCGAGTTTCTACTGCAATAACTAATCTTATGCCAAGTCTACAGCGTGTCGTTTGTACCACGCGGTCACCACTTCGTGTGTGGCATGATCCTGGTGTCACCACCATCATTTATCTTTCACTTGTATCCCTTTTTTAAGTCCCCAAATATTTTGGGGTTGAGAATGCTCGGAACTGTAGTTTTATGTTTTAACCATGCCGCCGGTTCCATCAGTACTAGATGCGAACTATTAAATTAGTTTATTTTAGTGTGTTCGTCAAATGAAAATGAAAAAATGAAAAGGTTAATATTTATTGTGTAGAAAGAGCAAAACAAGCGGATCATGGCCCTGAGTCATGATCATGAGCTAAGAAAACCTATGTTCAGAGACCCAATTTCACATTGACAAAAGAAACATTTTATATGTTTTACCGAAGAGTTGCTCAGAGAGGCATTTATTTATGAATAGGAAAGGTGTTTTAATTCCTAATTAGTAAAAAATTACGGACACACACACATGCATAACTCGGCTATAAAGATTGTACATCGGGTTTCTCGTCTTGTTTCGGCAGTGTAGAGCACTATCTCGCTCTAACTTACGTTACGTCAGAGTCTCTTTCCAAAGACCGATGTGTAATCTCAGTGGCCGATATCGTTTACATTACATTAAAAAAAAAAGAGCAAGAGCTATTTATGTCAGGATCGTAGCAAGTGGAAAATAGTAGTCTCTGACTACCCCTATGGGAAAGAGGAGTGACGGTATACATCTAAGTTATTTTTTTTAATTTTTATCTACTTGTAACTTCTTTGACCAAAAATGCCCGGACACGAGTTAAAAACGATCATATCCGATTGATCGAAATATCGATTGTGATAATCGGACATCGATTAATGATCGCCGTTTAGTCGGTGCGACGGCATCGACGAAAATACCTATCGAATTGTTATAAAGTCTTTGACCCTTAGTCAAGTGTGGGAAATTATTTGGGTTTCGCCGCGAACCGCCTTTTCATACATACATACATCGCGACTGTATTCTCTAATGAGGTACGCAGAGCATATGAAATGAAACGTTGCATACTCAATACTATATCTATTTCACGTCTCTTCCCGACTTAGCATAATTTTAGATTTACACATAACCGTGTTGTGTGGTGTCGGGATTAGAATAACTCCTCCATTTCTTCCGGGGATGGCGTAAAAAGCGACTGAGGGAATTGGTTAAGGCAGGGGTTCCCAATCTTTTTCAGCCCGCGGCGCACCTTGAAGTTTAGAATTTTGTCACGGCGCCCTACCCTGTATATTTGAAAAAGATGCAATACAAATAGGCTCAGATAATTCAGGTATTTAGGTTGAGAGGAATAAAAATGAAAATGTTTTCGGATAATGATAAAAGAATCGGCTCACGGCGGCGCCCTAGGGCGCCGCGGCGCACAGTTTGGGAACCCCTGGGTTAAGGTATATTTTAGACGACAGAGCAACCACCTGCACTGGTCAGTTAACTATAGCTGGCACGTAAATCAGACGTAGGTACGCATTGGGCTTGTGTAGTATCTGTGAATTAGCACGCGGCGTGACTTTGCACTGCATACGTATCATGAAAAGTCTGCCCGATTTGATTAAAGTTATTAATTTTGAACATACTGTTTAGCGAAATTGCACAAGTGTGAGTACTGTGAACGTGCTAGCTTTAGTTAACTGACCTATATCTGTTATAGGTACCTAATCACCTCTTAAAGTCTAACAAATATGCTAGAGTTCCTACGAAACAGACATGCCACGAAACGTGAAACTGTCATGGTTTTGTTTATGTAGTCTCTCATGTGCTCTGCCTTCACATTCGGGACTACAGACGTGATGAATGTATGTATTTATTATTAATTCCATCTTGTTGTGGTAGATTTTTGCCGCTAAATACAGGCGGTTAGCGGAGGTCGTTTCCTCATAACTATGTCGTTTAACTACCGGCTCATGAAGAGATTGCAGTCATTACGACCCATTAGCGAGGGGACAATTGTCTTTTAATTTCAAATCGTCTTTACGAGATCGTTTCCAATTAAATTATACAAAATTAGGAGGCTGTGGAGGTTACAGAGTTATGGTCGAGAACCATCGCGAACCGGGATTGTTGAGCCACTTACCTATGTTTGTTACTTGGTCGTGTAATACTAATCCAATAGCTGACATCTATAGGACAATCGACGAGACATATATGATCCCTAGGACACTGACAGTAATTACCACGATACAACCTTGTAGCGGCGTCACCGTTACATTAAAATCGAACTGTAGGCGTCTGAAAATTACGTTTATTAATTTTAGGTAGATTTATGTCATTACAATGATATTTCGATGGAATTATAGCAAAAAAAATTTTTTTTTCTATAGGAGCCCCCCCTTAATTATTGTTATTTTGATTCTAGTATTTGCTGTCATAGCGGCAACAGAAATACATCATCTGTGAAAATTTCAACTCTCTAGCTGTCACGGTTCGTGATATACAGCCTGGTGACAGACGGACGGACAGACAGACAGCGAAGTCTCAGTAATAGGATCCCGTTTTTACCCCTGGGTACGGGACCTTAAAAATGCAGCATGGTGCATGGCATGAAACGCAAAACCTAGCCATTTCCCCCGTACCCCGATGATTCTTGAACGTTTCGCATTCACAGACAGACAGACAGACAGCAGAAAGGCCTGGGCGTGTCCCGCTTGACAGAATCGCCAGTCATGGGATACCTATAGGGTTAAACTTGACAGCACTTATCTTGGAACCATCTAATGACTATCTGTATTGACAGTCATCGAGTGACTCAAAAGGGGCGGCCTGACTGTTAAAATCATACCCTAAATCGTTCTTCTCATTAGCATTTTTCCCGAATGGCTTTTTTCCTCTCCATTTCTTCCGTAGATGTCGTGCGAGGCGAATAAGGTTAAGGTAAGGCTTAGGCGACGGGCTTGCAACCTGTCACTATAGTTCTTCACAACTTAAAAACCTAGAAATAAGCTAGAAGTGGCTACGTAATGTAATGTGATATAGTCACGCCTCGCCGCCACTTCAACATAATTTTAGGTTAAGAACAGATGGAAGAGGTACAATAGTGACAGGTTGCTAGCCTGTCGCCTGAAGCATACCTTAACCTATTCCCTTGGTCGCCTCTTACGAAATTCACGGAAAGAGAGGTGATATTCTATCCCAACACCACACAAATCAGGACAGGCTCTCTCTCTCTCTAAAATCATGCCATCCAACTTGCCGGTGATTACGAAGTTACCTCTCCATTTCTTCCGTGGATGTCGTAGGAGTAGGCGACTAAGGAAATAGGAGGTATATTTTAGGCGACAGGCTAACAACCTATCACTATTATACCTGCCAACTCAAAATCTAAAAAAATTCTAGAAACGAGAAATAGTCATGGTTTGGTCTACGTAGCGTTTCGTGTGCTCTGCCTACTCCATTAGGGAATACAGGCGTGATGTATGTATGTATGTATGTATGTATCATTTTGCACTTCGTCTTCAGTCTGTACCATCGCGAACAGGGATTGTTGAGCCACTTACCTATGTTTGTAACTTGGTCGTGTAATACTAATACAATAGCTGACATCTAGTCGGTCACATCGGATATTGATTACACGTCTAAATTGCGAACAGTGGCAAGTGGCTCAACAATCCCTGTTCGTGACTGTACCTGTCTCGTAGATGAGTCGCAACACAGAACAGCGTGGCCACTCGAGCCGCGACAAGTGGCGGCCTAAGCAAACACTTCGTGCTCCAAGTCGATCGAATTTGAGTGAAATCGTGAAATATGTTAAGTTCTGAGTGACGGGAAAACGTCGATGGATTGTCGATGAATGTAGCGTTATGATGGGAAAAGATAATGACAGACATCACACTTGTATCCCTAAATGGGATGAAACGTTACATAGGCATAACTATGATTATTTCATATTCCCTAAGTACTTCTAGCCTTTTTGTAGGTTTCAAATTAACTCCTATGACCGGTTGCTAACCTGTCGCCTAAAGTAACTCATACATACATACATATACATATTCTCACGCCTATACAGGCGTATGGGAATACTCCCAAGAGGGGTAGGCAGAGCACATGAATTCAATAATTCAGTGCCACGTTTAGCAACTTGAGGGTAACCAGATGGTCAAACGTGATATTGTGGTGACAGGTTGCTAGCCCATCGCCCACAATACACCAACCCTTTCCCAGAGTCGACTCTTACGACACCCACGGGAAGAAAGGGGGAGGTGCTATTCTAACCCGGCACCACACGGGATAAAGTAAGGGAGGTTAAAGTAACTCATCACAAACTATTTCCTTAGTTGCCTCTTACGGAACAAACGGAGAGATGTTATTCTGAACCCGACGCCACACAGGGAAAAGTTAATAATACAAAGCATAAAAGTGCTTTCATTTCTGCAATAAGTTCCGTAATAAATTCATATGTATGCATCTTAGAAATCAGTGAAATTGTGCTGATCAGGAAAATCGTGATAACTTAGTGGCAGTGCAGGCGACAGATTTTTGTGCGATCGAGTCTGCGGAGCAATAAAAACTCTGAATGGAAACTCTCTGCGCGCCATTCAGAGATTTTATTGCTCCGCAGACTCGATCGCACAAAAGTCTGTCGTCTGCGCTGCCCCTTACCATCTTAAAAATGTGTCGCTATCACATTTCGCCTTTCAACCATCGATATATTTAACACACAAACATCGATAATCCAGCAACACTTAGTGCCTCAAATTGTTCCGTGCTACCGTATTCCTGTCTGTTTGTCTTCGGTTAACATTCCGCGGTTGAACAAACAGCGATGACAGTTTTCTGATGCGGATTAAGCGGAGTGGTCCGAGTGGTACATCTTTTGGCTTTTTAAGCTATGCCCTTAGAAACGCTTTGTGATGAGTTTCTGTAGCATTTTTGGCTAGACATACATACATACTATCACGCCTGTGTTCCCAAATGGGGTAGGTAGAGGGCACGAATTGTGACATAGACGAAACCATTACTATCACGTTTTGTAGCCCCTTCCGGCATTTTCAGGTTCAAAAACAGAATGGAAGAAGTAATAGTGACTGGTTGCTAGCCTGTCGCCTAAAGCACACCTAAACCTATCCTTAGTCGCGTCTTACGACATCCACGGAAGAAATGGAGATCATTCTAATCCGACACCACACGGCGAATATGTATGTATGAAGGTATGTATGAAGGGAACGGGTACCACTTCGTATAGATCTTTACATCTTCAGATACCTGTGTTGTTCTTCAGATACCGAGTCGGCACCGACTGATGGTGACAAATGACTTATTTGGACAGCGGACGGCAGGTGCGGCCGCGTAATAGTGTTCAGATAAAAACTATGTTTTGTTAAAAAAAGCTAATGGTCTGTTTATTGGTGTCTCTAACCGAACAGAAAATTGAACGATAGCGATATGGTGGGTTTGAAAAACACAATTTAAACTGTTGATAAAATATTGTTTTTGTCTATGTAGAGTTTGCAGTGCTCTGCCTACCCCATTTGGGAATACAGGCGTGATGTATGCTCGAACAGTGAAATTGATACCGAATACGTCGAACACCGAATATCAAAAAGACCTTCGGATATTTTGCGCTTTCGACCAATTTACGCGTTCGTCGGTTTGGTAAATTAAAAATTACCGAATCTGCATGAGAATGGGTTAACTTTGATTAATACAGTACATTCTATTGTTAGACTAATTATGACGGCAACTGAAGCGGTAATTTCGAAACTGGACGAATGCCGTTGCTTTTTATAGAAAAAATAGACCTCAGCCCTCTTTTAGACGGCAGTTCAACGGGATAGATCATGACGTGAAATGGAATTAGAATAATTTGCTGCATCGAAAATAATAAATTGTACCTTAATGTTGCCTTAGTCGCTTCTTACAACATCCTCAGATGAAAGAAGAGGTTCGAGGCAGTTTCGAAAATGTAAATAGTTATTAAATGTTTAAATAATAAATAACTAAACACATAACAGATTTTAAAATCAAGACGTATTTAGATCATGACATGATTTAGTATATTGCCAAAATCTATGGAAAACACGTTTCGCGCGCAAAATTCTGTCCTTTTCGGCACTATTTTAGATGTCAATCGCTACCATAGATTAAACATTATTCGCAAGCTTACTTCGGACACTTCTGCCAATACAAGACGTTTCGCGCGCAAAATTGCGTCTTTTTTGACAGATAAGAAAGCAATTACGCTACCACAGATTAAACATTATTGGACGCTTCTTCTGCTAAAGTAACACGTTGCGCGCGCAAAATTTTTGACAGATAAGAAACCAATTTCGCCACCACAGATTAAACAATATTCGCAAGCCTACAGACACCAACCAGAGTCCAAACCCACTTGAGCCAGAAAAACGCACAAAGAAATCAATTACCGTAGGGCGTAGAAAAACTGTCGGTACCTGCGGCCGCTGGCTGTCAAGACATCGTTTGTCAACCGCCGTCGCGTCGGCACAGCAAAGAAGCCCCCTTGGGAGGCTGCGTTCCTAGTACATGCCCAAATGATTGTGAGATGAGATAGAGCCTGTGGGGTTCTGTGTCTCAGGAAAGGCTTAGCGGCGTGAAATTTGAGTTTGTAATGTGTGGGGAACCTTAAAAAGCTTTTTTTTTATGTTCGATAGTCTATACATAACATCACGCCTGTATTCCCACATGGGGTAGGTAAAGTCTACGAAATGCTACATAGACAAAACCATGACTATTTTACTTTTCGTGGCCACTTCTATCTAGCATATATTTTAGATTTTGAGGTAGCAGGTATAATAGCGCCAGTTTGTAGCTTGTCGCCTAAAATAAGTATATCTTAACTTATTTCCTCTATTGCCTCTTACGACATCCACGGAAGAAATGGACACGTGTAATTCCAAACCCATCACCAGACGGCCGTTTTTGTTTAAGTTTTAAACACAATGCTATTTCCGATGCTGGTCACTTTACGTTTGTCTGTGCCCGTTTAAAAAAAATCAATTAATCATAGATTATTGGCGGCCATTTCGTTTCGTACAGATTTACAGAAGCCGTTGCCGTCTGTCATTATTGCTTTCATTCAGAAAAAAAAAATAGAAATACTCCAGGGACGTTGTATTTTACCCGAATTAGTCAAAAGGTACCGACTGACCGACAAAAGTAAATGTAAAAGGGTTGAAAGTTACAAGGAATTGCCTCTCGTTGTTTAGAATTTAACTAGTCTTATATCTCGTGGGAATATTGCTGTTATCCCGGAACATTGACAAGTAAAACCGTTAGGATTTGAAAACAAATAATGTTCTATGGAATTGGATTGTAGACTAAAAAAAATAATCTTTTTTAACCGACTTCAAAAAGGAGGAGGTTCTCAATTCGACCTAATTTTTTTTTTTTTTTTTTATTATTTTTATTTTGATTTAACAAACTAGAAATGAAGAGGCGACTATCTAGCAACCTGTCACTATCACACCTTCATCTGTTTTTAAACCTAAACTTATACAAGAAAGCGGCTAGGAAACATGAGATAATCATGCCTTTGTCTACGTAACTCATCGTGAGCTCTGCCTACCCCATTCGGGACCATAGTTGTGATTGTATGTATGTATGTATGAGAAACTAAAACCAACTCGGTCACGTAAAATCTACTTCAATACTAACTCATCAAATACAAACAATAGAGTTATGAATTGAAACACAATTTCAAACAAATCAAACAGTATACACACTAACTATACTCACTATACTTTCAAGCGGCAAACGAGACGGCATCCTTATTATCGATCAATGATCTATAGATCGGATCTACAGGTCAGGCGCAGCAATTACGGTCTATTCACGAGCATTATATGTTATTATGCTGCGGCGATTGCGCGCTTCGGGAAATCGCGGAAACGTCTGGATCAATACATACATACATAACATACATACATACAATCACGCCTGTATTCCCAAATGGGGTAACCTGAGCACACGAAGCGTTTCTTGGACTCTTGACCATTTCACGTCCCGTGGCCACTTCTAGCATATTTTTTTTACTTTCGAGTTGGCAGGAATATTAGTGACAGGTTGCTATCCTGTCGCCTAAAATAAGGACCGTATCGTTAATTATGGAAACAAGTAAAATACTCGTAATTTGTGGGAACATTTTATATTATAGGAAAACAACTAAACTCATATACATATGAGTGTGCAAACACAATAATTAGAGTAACTTATTTTTATTTACTGGTCCCCTTGGCCAGTTTCCCAATCTTGCTTTTAATGTTTTTCATTAACCGTTGGACAGCTAAAGTGTTGAAGGTTTTATACGTACGAATCCTGTCTTTTTTTAATTCCTCGACTTTATCTGTTGGCTTAGTATGTTTTCTTAATCTTGCCTTCATCAGAGGTCAAAATCTCTCTATGGGACTTATCTGAGGTCAATTAGGGGTATTGCACGTTTTTGGTTCAAAGTCGACGTTATTCCCTCTATATCAGTCTAGCACATGGCGAGCATAGAGGCAGGCAGTTAAATCGATGTAAAATAATGTGCGACCTCTGTGCTTGCGAATAAGTGGCAATATCCGCTTCTGAAGACATTTCTTTCCTGTAAATATCAGCATTCAAGTTACCCTTAACGAAGAACGGAGTCGTTTTCATCCCACATTGACAAACAGCTTGCCAAAACATTACCTCTTGGCCAAATTTTTTGCAAAAAATTGATTTTTCCTCTTGAGAGACCTTTGCATCTTTCGTTACGGTATAAAATTGCGGCCCAGGCAGTGTTTATAGTCAAGTTTGACATAAGTTTCGTCGCCCATAATAATACATTGTTTGTTTTTAGTTAAAATTTTATCGTTCAGTTTTCTAGCCCGAGTGTTAGCGGTAGATTCCTAGGTTTTAGTGCGTTTTGGCTGTTTTTGTTTCTTATAGGTTACCAGCATGTTGCTTTCATTGGCACGTTGAACCATTGCTAAAGAAGTTTGGCATTTTTTCGCACAATCTCGAGTGGAAATACCTTAATTTCTCGCAAACTGCCCGCATGTCTTCTTGTCCAAATTATGATGCAAAGGACCACGTTTTCTACCTCGACTAGGTAAATCTTTGAAAGTATGGTTCATGCCTAACCGTTTGATAGTGCTATAAACTGTTTTCAGACTAACACCTTCCATTTCTGCAATTTTTCTCATCGTCATACCCGATCCTTCGCTATATTTGGTCACAATAGAAAATCGTTGTTTCGCGGATAGACCCTTCATCTTGGAAATTTTCAACAGTTCTCAATATTTTTTGTACTGAATCCAATATTAGACTCAATACTTGACAGATTGACATTTATATATTATATTTATATTATTATATAACTTTTTTTGAGTACTACAAACCTGTTTCCATAATTAACGATACGGTCCTTATATCTTAACCTAATTCCTTATGCATGATTTCCACCAAACGGCCGGAATCGGATAGAATTTTATGGTCTTTAAACGATACTGAACCTTAGGTCACTTAAGTCTACATTACCAAGCAGCGTACAAAAGCTAGACGACGTATGTACGTCGCCCGCGACCACGGAATACAAAAATAAGGTAATGTAGACTCAAAAACAGTGACCGTAAGGTTCAGTATCGTTTAAAGACCATAAAATTCTTTCCGATTCCGGCCGTTTGGTGGAAATGGAAATCATGCGTTAGTCGCCTCTTACGACATCCACGGAAGAAATGGGGAGGTGTTATTCTAAATGTATATTATTAGGTACACTTTAGGTGACAGGCTAAGAACCTGTCACTGTAATACCTGCCAACTCAAAACCTACAAAAATTGCTAGAAGTGGCCACAAAACGTGATGTAGGCATGGTTTTGTGTTACGTGCGCTCTGTCTACCTCGTTTAGGAATAAAGGCGTTATGTATGTATGTGTTTAGACGTTCCAAAGGAAGACCGGTTTCAGCGTTGGACGCGGGCATTTGAAAAACGGTAACTCCTAGTTATTTCCGACTTTCTCGCGCCAACCGTTACATTTGAACTTATTTTTAATTGAATAGTTATTTGAAGTACAATTTTAAGTAGACTTCGGTTTTCTGTACCTCTGTGGACTTTTATTCATGACAAATGTGTTTATTTAGTGCAATGTTGGTAAAAAAAAAAAAAAAAAAGTTTTTATTTCAGGTATTAGTTCCATAGGGTGCTAAATATATTATACATGCAAATAGTGACACTTGTGTTCCCAAATGGGGTAGGCAGAGCATAAAAAAGGATACACAGTTAAACCCATGACAATTTCATTTTTCTCAGCCACTTCTAGTATAACTTATGTTTTACGAGGGTCAAACTGAAAGTTTCGGGAATAGAAAAAAATATCCAGTTAAAATGATCAAAAGTAATTTTATTGCTTTTGAAAGTATTCTCCCTTATATTAAATGTACTTTTACATACGTTCAAACCAGTTTTTGAAGCACTCATTGAACGCTGAAGGTGGGGTCGACAAAATGGCCGTTTTGTACGCCTCCACGGCATCTTCTGGCGCCTGAAACTGCTTACCACGTAACTTATCTTTGATTTTGGGGAATGTGAAAGAGTCATTGGGGCTTAAGTCAGGGTTGTATGGAGGATGGTTCAGTAATTCGAATTTTTCACCGTCTAGATAGTCCTTTGTTAACCGAGCCGTATGGGAGCTGACATTGTCATGGTGAAGGATGATGCGACGATTGAGGTTTTTTTTTCTCAGTTCACCACACACACTCAGCAAACAAATGGTTGCATACCAATCGGCATTGACTGTTCTACGGTCATCAAGAGGAATTGTAGCCACGTGACCCGATTTGGAGACAAAACTAGCCACCATCTTTTTGGCCGTGCTGCGAGAGCGAACCACTTTTGTCGGCTTAATCTCGCCTTCATAGGCCCATACTCGAAATTGGTTTTTAGTTTCAGCCTCATAGGCGTATAGCCATGACTCATTATCCAATACAATACTAAAAACTGCATTTGAGCTTCTTCTGTTGATTTTATTTAAAGTTTCGGGGCACTAATCGACACAAGTCGTTTTCGGTTCGTCGAACAACTGATGAGGTATCCACCGGGAAAACAATTTTTGCACGCCTAACTCTTGCTGTAGAATAATTTGTATTTGACTCATTCCAATGCCCAGAGACTCCTGAATTTCCCGATATGTCACATGTCGGTCTTCCGTAATCAGTTGACGCACAACATTGATGTTTTCTTGGGTGACTGCCGATTTTGGTCGACCTTCACGCACATTGTCCATGAGGGAAACACGGCCACGTTGAAATTCCGAAAACCACCTGTATATTGTGGTCATCGAAGGGGCTTCATTATTAAAAGCAGCAATCATCCGGTCTCCACATTATTTTTGTGTTAATCCACTTTTAAAGTCGTAGTAAATCATAGCTCTTAAATTTTCACGTGACAATTCCATGTTGGGCAGCGACTCATCAAGTTCAAAAAACAATTGAAACCGAACCATTGTTTTTTTTTTCTATGTGGCCAGTGTTTTAAGATAAGGAAACTTTGACGATTGTAAAAAGGTATAATACGTGATAAAAAATGTTATTTAAATATTAGTTTCCCGAAACTTTCAGTGCAGCCCTCGTATGTCAATTTTGTTTAGGTAATGTTTGGTTTTGCGTCCTGTATGGTCTCGGGAGAGACTAAAACCTCTCCATTTCCTCCGTGGATGTCGTAAGACGCGACCAAGGAAATAGGTTTAGGTATTTTTTAGGCGACAGGCTAGCAACCTGTCACTTTTATACCTCTTTGCGTGACTACATAATTGTATGATAGATACAATTAGTGTGTTACTATGGCAGCTTTAAAAATCGCGATAGCACCTTGCTACGCTCAACTGTAATACTTGCGACGAACATTCCCGGCGCGTCCGCGCAAATGATCCATGGATCAATGATCCATAGATCATTATGCGCGCGCGCCTGCGTGATGGCGCTGTCACTGTTAATCTGACGTGTCAGCCGCCGTGGCGGATTGTGTGATGGTGTCGTTAACTCGTTATAAGTTTCACGGTCGACGCCTATCCATTTCTACCGTGGACATGGAAATAACTGCATTAGGTACTTTATTATGATGTTAAAATATTTACAAAAGCTTAGTTTTACATAAGTATGCGTTCACAAATGGGGTAGGCAGAGCACACGAAATGTGACATAGACAAAACCATGATTATAACCGTTTCACGCTTCGCAGCCACTTCTGGCATAATTTTAGGTTTGAAAACAGATGGAAGATGTAGTATAATAGTGACAGGTTGTTAGCCTGTCGCCTAAAACATACCTAAACATCCTTAGTCACCTCTTACGACATCCACGGAAGAAATGGAGAAGTTTTATTCTATCCCAACATCACACAGGAAACCTAGATCCTAGATTACATACACATACATACATACATATTCTCACGCCTGTATTCCCAAGAGGGGTAGGCAGAGCACATGAATTCAAAAATCCTGTGCCACGTTTAGCAGTTTCAGGGTAACCAGATGGTAAACGTGTTATTGCAGTGACAGGTTGCTAGCCCATCGCCCACAATACACGAACCCTTTCCCAGATTACATAGATGTTGATAATGATTGATAACTGTCAAATAACGTACAACCATGTCACACTCGGCGGAGAGTGAAAGCGGCCGAACGGTGGACTGCAGTAAGTAAGATACCATAAAACTTGACCGTGCGGAAACGGGATATTCGCTACTTGAGACGTTGTAGAGTTGCGCCTTTGGCCCACTGACTTTGGTCACAGAAAAGATAATAGTACAAGCTCTGGTGGACTTAATTCCGAGCATAGAATACGGAGCATAGAATCTTATAAAATACGGATAACCCACGTTTTAAATCGAGTTTACCCCGACATCTTTCGGCTAATTCGTAGCCCTTCATCTAGGAGCCGCGGCGGCTGCTGCTGCCAAACGCGCAATGCGCGCCACCGCTCTATTAGCACGACCATCGATCATAGATCATAGAGTCCCAGTCTGTGGCTCTAAATCCATAAAACAGTAAAGCTCGTCACACATTAAGCAGATACGGTAAGATATCTGTTGCAGAACATATGTATATCTGTCAATATCGCTCCCTATACAATTCAATGAGCTACCAGACACTGCGCAGATTTACTGTCAGGTATCTTTTGACGACATATGGAAAAATGGCATTTATACGCAGATAAAATATTATCGTATATGCGTAGTCTGTGACGGGCTTTACCTATAGGTTAACGTACCACAGAATACATACATACATAACGTCTGATTCCCAAATGGGGTAGGCAGGGCACACGAAACGCTATGTAGGCAAAACTAGGACTGTTTCACGTTTCGTAGCCAATATTAGCATATATTTTTGGGTTTGGAGTCGGCAGGTGTAATAGTGACAGGTTGCTAGCCTGTCGCTTAAAGTATACCACAACCTATGCCGTTAGTCGCCTCGCGCCTCTTACGACATCCACGGAAAAATGGAGAGGTGTTATTCTAAACCCGACACCATACGGATTTAATTTTATATCTACCAAATAAAATAAATAAAATTTAATAAGTACCTATTTAAAGGGGGCTCCCATACAACAATCGTGATTTGTGCAGTTTTTGGTATGAAACGCCTCGCGAGTCCGACTCGCACTTGGCCGTTTATTTTGACGCGAAATCGGCGACTCGTTTCCTCGCATACAATAATGAGAATCCGATTAGAAAACATCGCATCGAAAGATCGGAAACAAACGCGTCAGTAGTAATTTAGTGTTTAAAAGAACGTAATTAAAAACAAAATGGCCGCCGACGTACAAATTAGGAATTGATTGTTGTCAAAAACTGAAGTCGAGCGGCGTCAGCTCGCAAAAGGTTCTGTATAGTAAAATCCCCTACTGATTTTATGACTGGGTCATACACGAAATGACATACTTACCTACCTGGATATCCTGTGTGGCGTCGGAATAGAAAATACTTCTCGTTTCTTCCGTAGATGTCGTAAGAGGCGTCTAAAGAGATTTAGGTACGCTTTAGACTAGCTACTTGCCACTATTACAGGCACCTCTTTCATCGGTTTTCGAACCTAAAATTGATGCTAGAAGTTGCTACGAAGTGTGAAATAGTTACGTTTTTGTCTGTGTCACGTTTCGTGTGCTCTGCCTACCATATTTGGGAGAACAAGCGTGATGTGTATATAATGTCAGCTATTGCCCGCGATTCCTAGTGTGTAAAAATCACTTCTCGCTATCCCACGGGATAAAAATTAGCCTGTGTTAGTTAGTCCGGGGTGTCAGGTTCCTGCTTACCAAATTTTATCAATTATTGCGTGAAGAAGTTACAAAGACATCACAAACATAACACATCACAAAATTCGCCTTTATAGTGTTAGTGTGATTTTCTTTTGCAATAAAGTCTATTAACAAGACAATGTAATACAATTATTTATTTATGATGAACCCTAAAAAGTATGCACAGTGCGCAGCGAGTTTAAAAAGTTTATAAAAAAAAGTTCGTCTTGGTTGTGGTCCGGACTGGTCCGGACAATCAATCAAACGCGTTCGAAACTCGAATTCAATTGACGTTTGACACCAAGTGGCGAAGTAACGGCTATTTGAATTTGAAAACACTCGTTGCTTTGTGGATACGTAAATTTAATTAGTTTTAAAAGGAATTATCGATAAATTTAATCGTTTGTCGGTATTTTTAATGTTATTAACTGGCTGACATGGATATAGAGTGCAGTCTCGAATCACTGTTTTTCAATAAGGTATGCTTGTTTTCATAAATTTTGAATCTGCCGACAGACGAGCTCTAGATTTGAATAGAAATACATCTGGATATTCTGGTTCCATTTTCAAAAGTACGAGAAATTGAATTAGGAATTCGTGGCGCTTCTGATCATGTATGAGGACCCGCCATTGCTTGTAGTTTTTTTTTATAGGTTAGTTTGTCAGCTGGGCGAAGACATCACTTCCATGCCACTCGTGTCTATGGCAGTTATCATGAATACGTAATAATTGTTAGTTTATAAATTGATAGAACCCTGTACCAGTCAACTCTTGCCGTGCTGGTATATAAAACTTGATAAAGACAGGAAAAGTTCCTTCCGGCAAAGTTAAACTGTCACAGGAACATGTCAAAGCGTACTATTTAAGTGTTCGTGTGTCACAAAGACATGTATTAAAGTTAATTTCCCTCTCAGAGAGTGACGGTACGGCGTTCGTTAGCCTTGGCATTGGCGGAACTTCATGTACAGTTAATCCAAAAGCAACAAAACAAATTAAATTGCATTTAACAAACTTTCAAGTATTCCGCATCACTTCATAATTACATTTGAACGTTGTACGCCATAACGAACTTTATAGACAGCCATAGATTCACGGAAGAAAGTATATGCAGCCTCCTTTGAGAAAAACTAAGTTAGTTTTACACTCGCTAGTGGCGCTACCGTCTATCAACTGAAGTCGAATTTGTACGAAAGTTGTTTAGTACCGAAATTATCCGCTTGCGGCCTCCTTAGAGAACGACCAACTTACTGTTGCATTCCGACGTGGCGCTGTCGTCTTTGAATTTAAGTTGAGTTTGTATGGGAACTCTTTAGTTCCTGATTT
This sequence comes from Adoxophyes honmai, assembly GCA_005406045.1. Taxonomy (NCBI): domain Eukaryota; kingdom Metazoa; phylum Arthropoda; class Insecta; order Lepidoptera; family Tortricidae; genus Adoxophyes; species Adoxophyes honmai. The sequence goes on from BHDV01030021.1 coordinate 136,820, forward strand.
GTCCGTCAGCGTAGGCGAGTTGGGTTTTAAGTACAGTTAGAAAATGACGTTCGCGAACGCGATTCTGGCGATTTCACACGTCGCTATTAGATCGTAGTTAGCTTTTTATAGGGTACCGCAGCTTTACGAGCTTTTTTAGTCTAGTTGAAGCTTTACAATATTTTATCGACAAAATTCTTCTATAACATTACGAAGTGTCCATAATAGCGATACGAATTGGCAGTGTACCCAATTAAGTACAAAAAAAAATCGCACGTAAAGTGGTTGGTAGCGAGTTTTGAACTAAGTCAATTATTTTTTAAATCTTGGTTAGGTACTGGTATAATACTAAATATGTTTTGGATACAAAAAATACTAATGCTTTAGTTAACAAATTCACGAGCACAGATAGGTATATTTTCCAAGAAATTAGCCTGGCTCGGTCATTTCTTGCATTATTATTATTTTCTTTAATTTTTCTAAATCGTCTAATTCTAGACAGTAACCACAGACTATTAGATGCATTGATTAAAGAGAAAAAGCTTTGACAATCATGCGGAACCTGTTCAATCTGAGCCATAGAGCACTTGACCAACTTTTTTCACCAACGGTCCGAGGTACGGTAAAGACCCAAGTGGACAGTACACACCGCAACGCGGCGCGAACCGCGCGCTTTTTCAAAAATGGAACGCGAAAAACCGCACCGAACGTGACGTTTTAGCTTTTTAATTAAAAAAGAAAAAGCGCGCCAAATGTGACAGCTGGCAGCTTCGAAAAAAAAACGCTGATCTAGTTTCAAATGAAGATGTGACTTTTTTCTTTTTAAATACGCCTTGACGTACCTGATTTTGTTAATCTGTGCAATATTTAATACCACTTTTGTGGCCAGTCTGAATTCGTGCAATATTTTTGTGTTAGCTTTAGTATTTTTTGCTAGTTCTAGTTTAGTTGTGTTTAATGATATAATAATGGATATACACGAATATACGGTGAGTTGCGTGCTACTGCTTTTTCTGGACAAAAACTTATTGGGTTTTTTTAATTGAAATTAGCTTGTCTGTGGTATTTATCTTAAATTAGCTTGTAGTTGAAGCAAAAAGTTTGACTTATGTCTTTGATGTTCACATGTTAAAAAAATAAAACATCGACTGTGTAGTGACAAAACTTTTCTCAAAGTTGGTACCAACTTTTTTTTAATCTTGCAAAGCTCTATACATAATAATTAGCAACTAATATAAAGGAAAAGACATCCGACGGTGGCTTGCTTCTCAAGTTTAATAATACCTAATTGTGGTGCCCTTCAAATCAATGCAAGTTCTCTAATTACACTATTTTACTACGATTTGCCTGTTTTACCTCATTAGGTAGGCAGAACACGAAATTTAATAAGAAACAAAACTATGACGTTAGTTTTGTAGTCACTTTTATCATATTTTAAGGTATTACATGCATACATACATACAATCTATTGGTATAGGCGGAGCACACGAAACATGACATACACAAAACCATGAGTATTTCATGCGTCGCAGCCACTTCTAGCATTATTTTAAGTTTAAAAAGCAGATGAAAGAGGCGGAATTGTCACAGGTTGCTAGCCTGTCGCCTAAAGCATACCTAAACCTGTTTCCTTAGTCGCCTCTTAAGACATCCACGGAAGAAATGGACAGGCGTTATTCTATCACGACACCCACACAGCCCACCTCTACCTCTTCCATCAGTTTTTAAACCCAAAATTATGCTAAAAATGGCTGCGACGCATGAAATAATCATAGTTTCGTCTGTTTCTTGTGCTCTGCCTACCCCATTTGGGAATACAGGCGTGATGTATGTAATAATTAAATAAAACCGGCCAAGTGCGAGTCGGACTACCAAAAACTGCAAAAAAAAAAAAACACTTTTTTTCAATGGGAGCCCCCCTTAATTATTATTATTATTTTGATTTTAGTATTTGTTGTTATAGCGGCAACAGAAATACATCATCTGTGAAAATTTCAACTCTCTAGCTATCACGGTTCGAGAGATATAGCCTGGTGACAGACAAACAGACAGCGAAGTCTCAGTAATAGGGTCCCGTTTTCACCCTTTGGGTACGGAACCCTAAAAACGGGATCCAGAGCAAAAATACGCACAATTCCGGATTACACGAAAGGAATATCAATTCAGATGAGACTCTAGCAACCATTTATTATCTAATTACACTAAATACATACTATATGTCCCTCGCTTTGTCCCGACATAGCATTAGGTCACCCAAGGTCTCGGGTTCGAATCCGACCTCTAATTCAGACACAATAGTTGTCAAATTGTTTATAATTATGCCAGATTGGATTTTTGGCGGCAAAAAATGTATGTTTTGACTTCTGGGCTTGAAAAAACCAACAAATCAATTTGTAAAATTGCACAGCAGTTGCAAGTCCATATAATAAACAATAATCCTAACTGATTATGTCCCACTGGTAAACACAGGCCTCCTCTCAGTATGAGAGCGCTTGGCTAGAGTTCCCACGGGTCCCATTGCGGATTGTGGATATTACCTTCTCATGCAACATTGAATTACTTCATCGCTGTGTGTATTGACAAAAGCACGATTTCACATTTTGCAGTCACTTCCAGCATATTTTTTAAACATACATACATATTCTCACGCCTGTATTCCCAAGAGGCAGAGCACATGAATTCAAGAATCCAGTGCCACGTTCAGCAATTTAATTTATGTTTTTTTAGGTTTTGTATTAAGATGTACAATACTGACAGGTTGCTAGCCTATCGTCTAAAGCATACCTATTCCATTTTCCTACGACCTCTTACGACATCTAGGGAAGAAATGGAGAGGTGATAATTTAAACCAGTCCGAGCGCGGTGCGCGGTTGCCGACTGCTTGAGGCGCGCCTTTGAACTATTCTGCAACATTTTCGAATACCGGAACTGTGAAATTGTAACGAGCATCTTCAATGAAATGTATTGAAAGTGTTTTTCACTAGTTTACTGCAAAAAATCGTAAATGAGAATGGGAATTTTATAACATGCATTTCGCCAATGCCGAAATCGTCGCAAGATACGTATGCAACGTTGGAATTTAAGTAACAATGACATTAAAGTAAAAATCATTTAAGTAACTATTGTAAAAAATAATAAATCGAACAACTATACACAACAGTTACTACTACGATAGTTTTACGCGCATACACTATAATTGACATCCTTAGGGCGACCGCCGAGCGTAGGTAATATGAAAAGCGAAGTACAGTCAGGGAAATAGGATGTTTAGCAGGTTGAGATACTTCTAAAATTGGCCTTATTACTATTTCCAGCCAGTTGCATGACATAAATACTCAATATTGAACTTCATTGTGGAGTTTGTCCTATAATGCGAACAAATTATGAACCTGCTAAACATTCAGATTCCCTTGACTGTACTTACATAGGTACTTGATTGATTTCTGTACTTGTTTATGACGAAGTGTCCTAGAGCGTTTAGTGTCGTCTTTATTCACCTATCTGTCCGTATATGGCGTATATAATCCGCTTCAAAACGTCCGACCAGAGAGTAATGTTTTGTTTTTCTAAATTATCGCAGAACCCCTTCAGGGGTATCGTGGAACGCTGGGATGCTCTGATTAATGGGTAGGGTTCCATGTAGAGGCTTGATGATGCGCCGGTAAGACACGGCCTTGCGCCTGCGACGGTCTCAAGGCGTCGCGAAATTATACACGCGGCAAATTATGCGCGTACGCCGTCATTTGCGGCACGCGATGGCTTACACTCGAGGCACGTGGCATGTATGTCTGTGGTGGTATGTATGGCTTCTATATTCAAAAAGGGTCACAGACATACAATTCGCTCATATCCTAAATAAGGTGTCGTAAGAGGCGACTAAGGAAAATAGGTTTAGCTGGTTTAGGTAGGGCAGGAGCACCGTGTGTGGCCACCTTAGCACCATTTTTGGCCAGCTGGCATTTTAATTAATTTATAAAAAATCACAATACTAAAACCATATTTTTATTATATTTCCATCAATTCATTTGAAATTAAATCGAAATTTTAATGTTTTGTCAATATAAATTTCGTTTTATTGTTTATTAACTTAAACAATAATTTTAAACAAAAAAAAACCGACTTCAAATTAGCTTTATCCCGAAAGGAAACTTCTGTTTATGTAGAAATTTCCAGTC
>BHDV01030021.1:141803-172745 GCA_005406045.1 Adoxophyes honmai
AAAAAAAAAAAAAAAAAAAAAAAAATACAGCCGAATTGAATACCTCCTTTTTTGAAGTCGGTTAAAAAATGGTCACAAAGGGATCGGTGGCCACAACCGGGTCACCTGCCCTATGCTTATATTGCTTATGCGACAAGCTAGCAACCTGTCACTATTCTACCTCTTTCATCTGTTTACGAATCTAAAACTATGCTAGAAATGGCTGCGAAGCGTGTAATAGTCGTATGATTATGACGGTTTGAGTATGTAACGTTTCGTGTGTTCTGTCTACCCCATTTAGGAATACAGGCGTGATGTATGTATGTCTGCTTCCATATTTGACAAAGGTTCACAGATATAATGGCTAATATGATATGGTTGATATGGTGGCTAATATCCCAAATAACCTAAGAACACGTCAGACTCGAGGGGAAACCCATCCTTTTTTGTCTCGAAATCAAAGATCGCAAGAAACACAGATTAACTGAATAGCTGGCATTAGAAGCGTCATTCCTTTGACCGCCGGTCTTATGGTGGCAAACCGACTGGAGATGGCATTTGTCTGCCAAGCAGTAGCGTGCACTATTACATATATACATATAACACGCCTGTATTCCCAAATAGGGATGGCAGAGCTACCATAAGTCAAGCTATACCGTAGCCATCAGCAGATATCCTTTTAGGATTAAGTTCGTATTTATACCTTTTCTCCTCATGTTTCTTGTAGCCTTTTCTGTATTTCGTTACTTGTACAAGTTTTACTATTGCTACGAGTGTGATTGTTTATTGTGAATAGGTTTTAGGATAGAGTGAGCTAGGCAAGCTTCTTAAAATGCTGTTACCGAGAGCCATTTTGAACACCTTAATTATTGATATCAAGGCAGGAAATTAACACCTAGCTTACATCGGAAATCGAAACGGATGTTTCGATTTGAATTTTGATTTGTTTGCATTCGAAAGTATTGTAAACACTACTCTTAAAAAAAACTCTTTCGATGTCGTGTGGTCTTGGGTTTACCATAAAACCTCCTCATTTCTTACGTGGTTGTCGTAAGAGGCGACAAAGGATATATTTTAGGCTACAGTCTGTCACTATAATATCTGCCAATTTAAAACCAAAAAAAAAATGCTAGAAGTTGTCTCCGTGGCGGATTGTGTGCTCTGCCTACCCCATTTTGGAATACAGACGTGATGTATGTATATAGGTTTAGGAATCAGAGCGCCCACGTCTTCTCCAGTTGGTCGAGTGTCCTAAGACCAATACTTTTTGCCACTTGAGAGTATTTTTAATAAGTATTCTATACCGTTAGCCGGTAATAGATACTTGAAGTAACTGTTACTTCTAACGCTGTTTACACAGCTCTTAAAGAGCTTACTGCAGTTTTTTTTTATGATGCACACAGAGACAAGTGTCGCGAACGGGTGCGCCAAAGTTCACATAAAATTGCAACTTCGATTATTGGAAGTCCGAAAATGTTTGTTATAAAATTTTATATCATAATGATCAATACTTATAACTTGTCTTTGCGCATAACTATCGTAGCACCGAATTATTTATGTTAATAATGTCTATCATAATAAACATCTGTAATAATAATGTTAATTTTCATATATTTTTTTTAAGTAACGATTTTAAATAATAAAATTTTATGTCATATTTAATTTTTGACATAACGATTTTAAGTACTTTACCTGATTTTGTTTATAAACTGTCAGGTATCTTGCATCTACACCACATTTAACTCCCTATCAAAAAAGAAATACAGACACCATAAAGGCAACAACCAAAGCATCAAGCAGAGTAAAGGGGGGGAAGGGGGGCGAAGCCCCCCACGAGGGGGGCTCGGGGAGCGTAGCCCCCTGCAATAAAGAAACTACACACCTATTCGTATAACCACATGGTTAGGTTCGTTAGGTACATTGTGATCCCCCAGAGCGGAAATAGAAGCCCCGCGGCAGCGGGGCTTCGTCGACTCGCTTTTGAACCCCTTGCCAGTGCTCAAAACTAAGTCCTACCAGAAAAGAAGCTAAGGTTAGGTTCGGTATACAGTCAGTTTTACAATATAAGTTTATAATTAATAAGTTTATTATAAAAATCATTATGAGTCCTGATGAATAGTTGGAAATAGCATTATGTTGTTTAAAAATGTGCCTACAGATAATTATGAGAAATGATGTTGGTAATACAAATTTATATACAACAAATTTGTAGGCAAAAAAATTATGACAAATGATCATTATGATCAAAAAACGTTAGTTTAAAAAATAATATGACAAGTAATATTATGTGAGCCAATATGGACCCGTCGCGAACAGCTCTTAAAGATCAGGCGAGAGACAATTGCGCGGGAGCACACTATTCAATATGTGAATATTTCATTAATATTTCACCGTGTTCATTGTAGCCTCACCTTTTGTCGGTCAGTAAGCAAAAAAAAATGTTAAATTGAATACTAAGAAGATATTGTGGTATTTTGGAATGTAAAACAGCAACAAATAAAATCAAGTAGGCCTAATTTCCACTTTCGGTTATGGCAACACCGGGTTTCAGAATTAGTTCCATAGACAAACCCAATGAGGCGATTTTGCCCGCCATTTTTTTTACGCAGAATTCGCGCCTTTTATTCTAATGTCGCCGCCATAAAAGTTAAAAAGCTTTCGTACTAATTAAACAAATATTTATCACGGACGCGATAGCGATGCACTGTATTTATTTTAATAGGTACACTTTCTATCAATTCACACTGTTATAAAGTTATAAAAGATTGACGCGGGGATTATGAATTACGGTTTCTAAAACTATGTTAATTATTCTAAATTTAAAGGAGTTTAAGGTAAATATTCACGTTATTATGTGAGAAATTCAGAGAACTGTTTTGTTGCTCATAATAATTAAATTTCAAAAAATATCCCGTGTGGTTGTGGTGTAGAATAACACCTCTCCATTTCTTCCGTGGATGTCCTTCCGTGGAAAATAGGTTTCGGTATTAGTAGTATATTTTAGGCTTGTCACTGCTATACCTGCCACCTCGAAACCTAAAAAATATGCTAGAAGTGGCTGTGGTAGCGTTTTGTGTGCTCTGCCTACCCCATTTGCAAACACAGGCGTGATTATATTAGTAGTTTTGTTACTCATAAGATTTTCAAGCTGCGTACTGGCCACTTAATTTTGTTTTTTAACGGTTCGTCTTTTTTTTCTAAAACATGAAGCGTTTTCGAACCGCGTCGATCGCGTGCCAGTACGCAAACATCGTCACAGAGTATGACGCAGCACAGACAAGATAGCGTGAGCAAATACCATAGAGTCATAGAGGCATATTGTTGACCGACCACAGACACACAGAGGCAGAATGTTGACCATGTTCGCGGGCATTACAAGTGGACTGCACATAGTTTCACTGGGAGATTTTGTAGGCTTTTAGGGTTCCTTTTGCAGTAGTTTTATCTTTTTGTATTGTACTTTATGACTCTTTATTGCATGTAAAACAGTTACATAAAAGTTACAGGATGACAGCTTTTTGTACCATCTTTTTACGTTAAAGACTTAGTATTATACATACATACAATCACGCCTGTGTTCCCAAATGGGGCAGGCAGAGCACACGAAACGTGACATAGACAAACCCATGATTATGACTATATCACGCTTCGCAGCCAGTTCTATCATAGTTCTAGGTTTGCAAAGATGGAAGAGATAGAATAAAACAAGTAGTAATAAAAAAAAAAAAAAAAACAACCACCATTTTCATAAGTTTGCTAAATAACGTTTCAAAATACAAAAATTGCGATCAAGTTTTTTTTTTTAAAAACCAGCAGAACCCTCCAAATAATAATAGTTAGCAGCTTCCTATTTTCCATAGACAAGTGTTGACAGGTGTGGGCTACCGCGTGTTGACAAAAAGAAATGTAAGGCATTTTTCGTGTTTATGGTAATTTAGTCTTTTTTTAATTATTTGTACACATTGATGACACGGGCATCTTGTATTTGAAAAACATGTTTTTAGCTACGGCTTTACTTGGTGTCACTTGTGATTTTCTCTTTTGAAGTCATAAGAATGGACTACATTTGTCTCTTGTGTAGTTTGCAAATTACTACTGAGTAAAAATGTAACTCTGTGGAAACTGGCTTAATTAACGAGTATTCAATTTACATTAAAAAAACAGAAAAAAATGCCACTTTAAACTATCGCTGTATTATTATTTACAATTACAACCAACTGTTAATAAAAGACTTCTCAATATTTTCACTGTCTACGGTCTGAAATCACACGACAAGATATATAGTCCCCTTCATTCCGCCATCATTTCTTAGGTATGCCTGGTCGCATCCCTTAGTCCATCTCGTTAAAAAGAAAACAATATTATCTATGACCAGCCAGTATCTAACCAGGACTAGATTTGACATGAAAATTAAAAAAAAACTTTTCTTTTATGACCAGCCAGTACCCAGGCCTACAGTTGCCTTCGCATATTTGCCGCGAAAATTGTAAACAAACAAACTGCACAAACACTTTCCGGGCAAATATTAATTATACAAACAAAATGGCCGCCTAACGGTCTGGCCGTTCGATTTTCGAATTTAACTGCCGAAACACGTTCTCTTGCATACGCGAAATTTCGCTGCTACTTACAAAAAATAGACGGTTTTTACTGTTTTGGCCTTTTTTGACCGGAAATTGGAATAGACGTGCGTGAGATACTTTAAGTATTGACTTTATTGTTGACTGTAAAATAAATGTACTTACCTATCTCCATATCAACATGTAATGTACTTGTATTAAAAAAAAACTGCGAAGTTTCTTGCGGCGCATTCTTCTTGGCAATGACGGTTTTTCCAAAGCGTTTGTAGACTCTAAACAAGATCTGTAAAAGTGCTCTTAAGGGCCTATGTGCATTAGTATGGCAACACGTTGACCCTTACGTTATGAAAGACGAATATCAGAAGATCTACATATGTTATTATACCTAAAAAAACTCTAATAAATGATTGCTAAAGATCAGCTGTGTTTAAACTTTTTCGCAAAGCTACATACATCATCTACCGTTTTATACAGATATAATAAAATATCTCTTTAACATAAATGATAATAAAAAATTGGTACTCGCATACTCAAGTGGAAAGGGACAACCATTTTTATAGAGACGCGTAACGCCATCTATCCGATGTTCACAAAAACTTCACTCTCCAACGGCGTTTAGTTTCTAACTGGCCTGTATAAATACTATGTTGCGATATGAGACTATTAAAATAAACGTTACTTGGTCATCATGTTTATAGCTTGGTTCTAGTTCAACCGAAGTTATAATGTGAAAGTATGTATGATAAAAAAAGAAAGGTTCAATAGTGACTGGTTAGTAGCCTGCCTTCAGTAGCATCTTACCGCCACGGAAGAAATGGAGACGTGTAATTTAATAGACTTCTCTATGTTTAATAACTACCTACAAAGTCCGTTATTAATGTAAATTATCTTTTAGTTTTAAGTTTCGAGGGTCCAATCCCGTCAATCTCGAACGGGATCTCATGTCACGCTTGTTATGATCCCGAAACTTAACACGGGATCCCGCGACATCGGGATCGTTGCCTTGCGATCCCTAATAGCCGCTCCCGGGGGCCAATAACCTCTATCCGTAAAGATTCATGTTCTACGCTTGCATTCGCTCATGCGCTCCGACGGATCCCGTCAATCTCGAAAGGGATCCCATGTCATGCTTCAGGATCCGGAAACATTCACAGAATCCCTATTAGCCTCCCGCGGGGGACCAATGACCCATATCCGTAAGGATTCATGTTCTTCTACGCTTGCAGTCGCTTATGCGCTCCATGGCGGCCGAGCAGCGCTGGCAGGACCTGGCCTCGCTGCTGACCATACCGCCGCCGCCGGAGCAGTACCAACACTACCATCAGCATCCGCATCACAACATCAGGTCGGTTTTATCGGTCTTAGCACAGTTTTAGATTTGGAAGTACGTGGAGGTATAATAGTGACAGGTTGCTAGCCTATCGCTTATAGCATATCTCAAGCTGAGTCCTTAGAACCCGTTCGCACCATGTCGGGTGTCGGCGCGATTTTTTATGTAGTTTACTACGTTTTATATGAAGCTGTTATCACACGCTCGACAATCGGATCCGACATAAAATGTAGGGCGTTTTGTCAGCCCGCACGCCGATAAAAAATTGTGTCGGGCGCGCTGTTCACATCAAATCGGATGCCAAGCTGAACCCGCCCGCGTCTCAGCTCTTGTACCTCGCGCGGGTCGCGTTCGCGCATTCACATTGTCCTGGCTGATAGCCGACTGGTGTGAAAAGAGGCCCTTACACCTATTAAAAATCGTCCCGACAGCCGGCTAGTGTTAACAGAGGCGCCGACACCCGATAAAAAATCAGCCTGACGCCCTACATGGTAAGAACGAGTTCGTAGTCGCCTACATAGTCAAAACTATGGCTACGTTAGACTTACGTTTTGCAGCCACTTCGCAATTATTATGACTACTATGAATAATTCTTAAATGCAATTTTTATTACTACTACTAGGAATAATTCTTAAATGCAATTTTAATTGATATTTGCATTTTCTCATTCCAGTGCCCATGGTGCGGCCGGGTATCCTCACAACTACCACGCGCCTATCGCTTCCATCCCGGAAAAGCACCCTGAAGCTTATGGTGAGAACATAGCTATTTGTATAACTGCTTCAAAATAACAGATTATAGATTAGATTTATATTCGACTAGCTTTCCGCCCGCGGCTTCGCCCGCGTGGAACTCGGTTATATTGCGGTATAAAGCACAACTATAAGAAAACTTCTTCTTTCAAACGACACACAGCACCATCGATCTATATCATCTATCGATCGGTCATCGATCAATATCGATCTATCATCGATCAATATCGATCTATCAAGCAAACTATATTTTTGTTTTCCCTCGGGAACATCAATTTTTCCGGGATAAAAAGTAGCCTATTATTTAATCCGGACTTTTATCTTTACGCCTGCAAAATTTCAAAGCAATTGGTTCAGTTGTTACGGCGTGAAAGCGGAACTAACAAACAAACAAACAAACAAACTCACTTTCTGACTTATAATAGTTATAATATTAGTAAGGATTATGATACATACAATCTAGTTGTGTAGTTTTCTTAAAGTCGATCATAAAAAGAAGATCAACCTCTATATTTTGTTCTATATTTACTCCAATTCCTTAAACACTAGACAACCTGCTTTAAATTTAAAAACTTTAAAATTAATAGAAACTTATAAAAACTTGTCCAAATTACACTATGACAATCACAGTAAAAGGTCCGCGTAAGATTATTTACAACGCCCTCTATCGTACGCTGTTGGAAATCAACTCACCTTAGCTATATCAACGTCATCGCCGCTATCAAGTTATCGGCACTTAACATAGATGGCGCTCTTATCACGAATTGAATGTGAGGTTGAACATTATTCTAGATCAGTGTTTTTCTACCTTTTTCATGGTGCGACCAGCTTAGTAGGTAAAAAGAAAATTCGCGACCTCTTAACTTTTTGCTATTTAAATTTTGGATTACTAAATGTATTGGATATTTTACTCGACTTCGAAACCCCTAGCGAACCCCTTGTAGGGGTTTTACGACCCCCCCATGGAGTTGAGGCCCACAGGTTGAAAACACTGTTCTAGATTATTTCCTAAAACATTAAGTTAAATATCATAATAAATAATCAGTAATTGCTTCGGCATTATGCAATGTCACTATCCGATTACTTTCTATATTGGGCTAAAAATAATTTAAACAAAGACATTGTTATTACAAATTTAATAGATTATTTCTTTGGTTTTTCTTTTTATATTATGCCAGCTTCATAAAGTGAATCTTTTATTTTTTCTATGCCAGCTTCAGGCATGTATAACGGAGGCTTTAACTATTTTTTCTTTTCTATGTTCTTAAGCATGCGTAACACATGCCTGCCAGCTCCAAGCACGTGTAACGCAAGCTTTTAAGTGATCTTTGTTGTACAGGTGGCGCCTCTACACCGCTAGAGGGCGCCTACAAGGCCGAGGCTCATCATCCGCCTCAACATGACGGTTTATACTATCAGGTACTATTTACATACATACATAGCTATCCATAGATTTAGAATAAACCCCCCCTTCTTCCCGTGGGTGTCGTAAGAGTCGACTCTGGGAAAGGGTTAGTGTATTGTGGGCGATGGGCTAGCAACCTGTCACTGCGATATCACGTTTAACCATCTGGTTACCCTGAGTTTGCTAGACGTGGCGCTGGATTTTTGAATCCATGTGCTCTGCCTACCCCTCATGGGAATTCATACAGGCGTGAGAATATGTATGTATGTATGTGTAAATCTTTGTGAAAATGGAATGAATATACACATACATCACGCCTGTTTTCCCAAATGGGGTAGGCAGGGCACACGAAACGCTACATAGACAAAACCATGACTATTTCAAGTTTCGTGGCTACTTCTGGCCTTTTTTTTTAGCTTTTTAGTTGGCAGGTATAATAGTGACAGGTTGCTAGCCTGTCGCCTAAAATTATACCTTAACGTATTTCCTTAGTCGCCTCATACGACATCCACGGAAGAAATGGAGAAGTGTTATTCTATCCCTAGATCCCTACACCTCACAAGGCCTCTCTCTTCTCACTACGAAATAGCAGTATTTCTACGTGGGAACTTCACGCACAATTAACACGCGTGTCTTGTCATTTAGAACGGCACGGGAGAAATGCCGCCCCCGCCGGCTTCGGACGGGTTCCTGCAGTCCATCCTGAACGACGAAGACCTCCAGCTCATGGACATGGCGATGAATGAAGGTTAGTTTCTCCATAATCTAAATAACGGACTAATTAGGACCTGCGCAGACGACAGACTATCCGCGACGGACTTTTTAGTCTGTGAAAATAGAACCTATGGAATTATATGCAGTAACGCACACGACGCGCAAAAAGTCCGGCGTACAATGCATTCAATCCACGCAGACTTTTTGTACGCCACAGACTCGATCGCACAAAACGACTGTCGTCTGCGATGCCCCTTATGATAGAACTAGCTTTTTCCCGCGGCTCCGCTCGCGTTAAATTCCGGGCAACACAGAAATTACACTTTTAAGCTGATTTTTTTACACCCTCGGTTACATTATTGACGATTACCAAGGATCTCTATTTTTTTTTTCAAAATGAAACAGCCTATGTTCATATAATGTAATATATGTTCGGAAGAATGTAGCATTCTAATAGTGTTTTTTTTTTTAATCGGCCCAGTAATTTTTGGGCCTATTCACTACAAACATACAAAAATACAAACAAATCTTTCCTCTTTATAATATTGGTATAGATTACATGTTTCTAACCCATTCGACATTTCTATTGCCTAATTCAATGTTTATGAACTTTCCTACTGGTTTAGCCTTTATTTATATGGTCAAGTTAGACATAATAATAGTGATCAAATACAGAAAATTCCGACACAGCCAAATTTCCGTAGAAGCCTTAGTTTTAGTTTCTTCCCGTGGGTGTCGTAAGAGTCGATTCTGGGAAAGGGTTAGTGTATTGTGCGCGATGGGCTAGCAACCTGTCACTGCAATATATGACGTTTAACCATCAGGTTAGCCTGAATTTACTAAACGTGGCACTGGATTTTTGAATTCATGTGCTCTGCCTACCCCTCATGGGAATACAGGCGTGAGAATGTGTATGTGCCTTAGTTTTACCATAAAGAATAAAGTGTCAAAAGTCCCCATTGATCCCATATGAGCTAAGGAAATTATTCGGTAAAATCATTCGGCATTTGTTGTAGCTTGACAGCTTGATGACTGCAACATATAGTATCCATCCAGGCAGATCCTTAAGGCTTGAAACAGTGCTCGACCGACGGTCAGCGCTGACCGTCGGTCGAGCACTGTTTCAAGCCTAAGAGTTTTTTTTCGTCATATCACTTTATTTAACTATTACCTAATATAATATCCGCTATCATATCAGACAATAATAATGGATGATCTGATTATGTCAAGGAACGTGTGCAAAATAAAACATTTTTAAATTGACCGTATCAAATTTCTAGTTAAATAAACGTACAAGGCCATGGAATATACAATCACGCCTGTGTTCCCAAATGGGGTAGGCAGAGCACACGAAAAATGACATGACACAACCATGATTATGACTATTTCACACTTCGCAGCCACTCCTAGCATAGTTTTAGGTTTGCAAAGATGGAAGAGGTAGAATAGTGACAAGTTGCTAGCCTTTCGCCTAAAGCTTACCTACCATACTATTGAACAATAATTCCGTTGTCCGTGTGGGTATAGAACAACACCTCTCCATTTCTTCCGTGGATGTCGTAAGAGGCGACTAAGGAAATAGGTTTAGGTATGCTTTAGGCGACAGGCTAGCAACCTGTCACTATTATACTACCTCTTCCATCTGTTTGCAAACCTACAATTATGCTAGAAGTGGCTGCGAAGCGTGATATAGTCATAATCATGGTTTTTGTCTATTTCACGCTGCCTACACCATTTGGGAACATAGGCGTGATTATAGTATGTATGTGTATGTATCTACGCATATTGCCTGAGCATTCACAGCCACTGACGCATATACAGATTGGAAAGTTTCAATGGGCCCTGGAGGGGAACTACTCTAAATCTTTTAGTTAGCTCATTTTACTGAAAGGAAACATTCCTTCATTTTTAGAAAGAAACAAAAAAACAATAGTGCTGCAGTACTAGCCATTGTTAAAAAAACATGTAATAAATATTCAATTTCATGGATATCTCGTACTTATCTAAGTGTAAGACCAAATGTTTCTTAGACAAATTTTATCCTAAACAATAGCCCTACCGATTTGTATAATAAACCAGGAAACTTTTTTTTTTTAATTTTTAGTAGGTTCGATTCCCGGTTGAGACAAGCAAAATTTTAAAATTCTTTTAATGCAGTTTTGTTTCTTTCTAAAAATTAAGGAATGTTTCCTTTCAGTAAAATGGGCTAACTAAAAGATTTAGAGTAGTTCCCCTCCAGGGCCCATTAAACTTTCCACCCTGTATATGCGTTGCCGTGATTCGCCCAAGGCCTCTGACAGATTCGCACGCTTAAGCTAAGTCCACACCAGTGCGCTTTCACGTTCACCTTGCGTCTTCCTCTGACGCGTACCCGTGCAACCACCAACAGCGCATGCCGCCAGCGCGTTTTCATTGAGGACGGATCTAGTTTCAGCGCATGCGCTGTGGTTGCACGGGCATGCGTCAGAGGGAGACGCAAGGTAAACGTGAAAGCGCACTGGTGTGGATTTAGCTATTCGCAACATATCAGTTCATAATAAAAAAGATTATCTTTTAGTAGCTTTAGTTAAAAAAAGCCGTGGTAGCCCAGCGGTTCGACCTGTGGCCTCTCAAGCAGAGAGTCGTGGGTTCGAACCCCGGGCTCGTACCGCTCGTACCTCTGAATTTTTCGGAATTTTGTGCGATATCGAATTTGATATTTATCACGAGCTATTCGGTGAAGGAAAACATCGTGAGGAAACCTACATACAGCGACGAAGTAATTCAACGTTGTGTGTGAAGTTCCCAATCCGCACTGGGCCCGCGTGGGAACTATATCCCAAGCCCTCTCATACTGAGGGGAGGCCTGTCCCCTGCAGTGGGACGTATACAGTATACATATAGGCTAATGATGATGATGATGATGAGTTTTAGTTAACAAGTCGCAGAATATCATACAAGAAAATACCGCATTTCATCATTCATAATTATTTTCCAATTCGATAAGTTATCACAGTTTAATCCGTTACAAACTATATCTGTAGGGCGTACTTGAAATAATACATGTACGAGGATAATGTGTAAGTGGGTGACTAATCTACTAAATATCCGTCTCATGCACGTAAAATAGAACAATAAAATAGTGGTGATTTAGATATGATACATCGTTTTATGCGCAATAGAAGTGTAGGGAGTATTCATTAGAAAAATAGAGATTTTAACGCGTTCATTCGAAGTCAATGTATTTATTACATACATACATACATACAATCACGCCTGTATTCCCAAACGGGGTAAGCAGAGCACACAAAACGCTACATAGACAATACGATGACTATTTCACGTTTTGTGGCCACTTCTAGCATACCTAATATTTATTTAGATTTGAAGTGGCAGGTACAATAGTGACAGGTTGCTAGCCTGTCGCCTAAAGTATACCTTAACCTATGTCCTTAGTCGCCTCTTACGACATCCATGGAAGAAATGGAGAGGTGTTATTCTAAACCCGACACCACACGGGAAGTATTTATTGCATGTCACATTACATTTCGTATAGAAGGGCTGTTTTCTAACGCACCAAAAATCAACATCGGTTTCAATTTGACAGTTGGAACCTAATCTCGCTTTGAAATTGAAACATTTGGTATCACGTAACGTCATCGCAACCGATGCCCATAACCGTAATCGACTTTTGACATTGAAACTAGAGATGCCACGAATAGTGATTTGGCCGAATACCGAATACCGAATATTCGGCGCTTCGGCCGACAGCGTTGCCGAATATTCGGTATTCGGCACATTCAGCACAAAGTACGCTAACCGAGCGTGTAAAGGATAATACAACTAGCCGCGAATAGTGAAATAAACGGATCTACTCATGTTTTTTATATCGAGATTAGCTCGACATGTTGCGGGCCAATCCGTGACCCATCATGTGGAGCTACGCGCCACGGCAGCGGATAGAGTGCACGTCTGCAACGTCTACATACTCATGTAGTAGAGCACATGAGACGTAACATAGACAAAACTATGTCTATTTCACGTGTCGCAGCCATTTCTAATCTAACATATTTTTTATGTTTTAAGTTGGCTGATGTAATAGCGAAAGATTGCTAGGCGTCTAAATTATACCTCGTACCGTCTCCTCGGTCGCCTCTTACGATATCCACGGAAGAAATGTAAAGGCGTTATCCTTAACCTGACACAGCGCTACAATATTGATTACAGTAAAACCAATTGTAATGAAAAGACGTAATCTATCAATGAATTTCAAGTATCTCTATAGTAAAACGGTTACAGTGGGAAAGTGACTTGCAGGATCGGTTGTCATTAAAAGCGTTGTGTTTGTAAACTGTGGCAGATTATTTGCGATATATCATCGGATGACTGTCTGATTTTTCTGATTTTTCATGGACGATTTTGTTAAATCCAGTTATTATCTTTTTACGTGACATAAAAATGAACGGGCGTGTCCAATCGCTAAGCATTTTTTTTAAACTTCGCTCGAGTGTGGTGTGAAATTTTACGTCAAGCTGTTACATCATCATCATCATCATCATCATCAGCCTATATACGTCCCACTGCAGGGCACAGGGCTCCTCTCAGTATGAGAGGGCTTGGGCTATAGTTCCCATGCGGGCCCAGTGCGGATTGGGAACTTCACACACAACATTGAATTGCTTCGTCGCTGTGTGCATGTTTCCTCACGATGTTTTCCTTCACCGAATAGCTCGTGATAAATATCAAATTCGATATCGCACATAAATTCCGAAAAATTCAGAGGTTTGAACCCACGACCCTCGGCTTGAGAGGCCACAGGTCGAACCGCTGGGCTACTACGTCAAGCTGTTACAGTTATAAAAAAAAACATGCATACATACATCACGCCTGTATCTTTAAATGGGGTAGGCGTAATTTACTACGACTATTTGACGTTTCGTCACCACTCCCAGCGCATTTTTTTAGATTTTAAGTTGGCATGTATAACAGTGACAGGTTGCTGGCCTGTCGCCTAAAATATACCTCAACCTGTTTCCTTAGTCGCCTCCTACGACATCACATGGAAATAAATATAATTCAGATAAACGTCAAATTGCTAAAGGCCATTTAATATCCGAGTGCTCTGCTTCCGTAGAATAAGAAAAAACACAAAAAAATTTCGAGTTAAAAAGTTTTTTTTGTGACAAAAATTAACGACGTTACAGTGAAGGCAAAGACCAAAAGCTTTACAGCCAATTCTTGTTTGTAATGTAGGGAGAGGCTCTTAGACAGAATGGCGGTTGGTCATCGAAAAACGATAAAGACAAAAGTTGCAAGTCCGTACTTGTTTATATGATACACAACAAAATCGACTGCAAAACCGATGACTAATCCGAAATGATAAAATATAAACACATCCTACTTTCATATGCTTCTTATATGCTGTATAAATCGTCGATTTCAAAGCGTCCCAAGCTCCAATCGGGTTCTATCTAAATTGTACCTAATGACGCGTCGTTTTTGGTCGAAATTTAGTCGTTTTGCAAAGTAATTAGATGATTTTTGGATGCGCATGACTCCATGTGTTTTGTTTAGGCATTGTGACGTCATAATCTTCAATCATTCGATTTGCGCTATCTATAACAGATAAGGTAGTGAAGTTCCACGTGGCAATAATGTGTTTATGCTGTAAAACATTTTTAACGCATCAGTTGCCACCTCTCAGTGCCGAATTTTCTTTAGGTCCCGCGAACGCGTATGTATGTGCGTCCGAATGCCTGCGAATCCTAACGACACTGGGCTAAATTCACGAAACGAATGTTTACATTCAAATTTCGAACACTTTATTTTATAACCAGTGTGGTGTGGGTACATATTTGGGCGTTTGAACCGCTGTCATTATTCTCAACACTTTTTTTATTAGATTTATTTAGAAATTGGTATAATAAGTGTGTCATATAGTGTGTATGTCTTGCAAATGGGTACACACTAGACTATTGTATACACATTTCCAACAGTATCTGATAAAAAAAAGTGTTGAGAATAATGACAGCGGTTCAAACGCCCAAATATTTACCCGTGTCCGGTTTAGAATGTCGGATGGATGTCGTAAGTGGGGGCTAAGGCTGGCTTCACAGCTGTCCGGGAGACCCGTACGGGCTGTTGGTACGGGCGCCCGGGGCGGGAGCACAAATGAGGAACTGGAGCATCGTTTCACAGCGACCCGGATTGGTGCGCACGGGACCCGCTCCGCGTCGCTGTGAAACGCTGCTCTAGTTCCTCATTTGTGCTCCCGCTCCGGGCGCCCGTAGCAACAGCCCGTACGGGTCTCCCGGACAGCTGTGAAATCAGAATAAGAAAATAGGTTAGGGTATATTTTAAGCGACAGGCTAGCAACCTGTCACTATTATACTAACCAATTTAAAACCTAAAAATATGCTGGAAGTGGCCGCGAAACGTTAAACAGTCATGGTTTTGGCTGTGTAGTGTTTCATGTGCTCTTCCTACCCTATTTGGGAATACAGACGTAATGTATGTAATATGTATGTATGATAATGATAAAGCTATGTTTTTCCCGCAACGCCCTGCAGCGATTGTGACTTGACGTCATATCTCTCATATAAATTATATTCAACCTTCTTTTAGTGCATTATCTATACGAATGTTGATATTGCATTTATAAGTGTGCTACATAAATAGACTGCGAGGCGTTTTGAACTATCACTCTTTGACATAAGGTCTCTTCTGTAAATGTGTGAACTACTGATACACTTTCCACGATACAAAATGAAATGGGATATGGAAAAATAAGCATTTCTGTATTATTACCTCTTATTCTGCAGAATCTTAAAAATATACATACATACATACAATCACGACTATGTTCCCAAATGGAGGCAGAACACACGAAACGTGACATAGACAAAACCATTATTATTTATAAACTTTATAAATTACATAATATTCTATTATAATAATTTGTCAATATTTGTTGTACTGTATTTCACCATGTTATTGTATCCTCTCTTTTTGTCGGTGTCAATAATTTAGTTGCCTCTCTGCCTCTCAAAGGTTGGCTGTAAGAGATCCCTTAAGGGATAAGTCCGCCTTTGTACTTCGCCATTTCATTTGTATATAATTTTGATTTTTGTATTTTGTGTATTTTTTCCTTTTGTACAATAAAGTCTTTACTTACTTACTTACTTATTATGACTATATCACGCTTCGCAGCCACTTCTAGCATAATTATAGGTTTGAAAACAGATGGACAGAATGACGAAATGTTACGACAGAATGTTACAGTAAAATTTAACTTAGTTAGAGCGATAGTAAAGTTCAATTTTGAACTGTTTTTAATTTGTAGTCGTGTGTCAGTTGTAGTGCAGTTAGCAGACATATTACCGCAGACTGTACAGTAAGAGATAGAGTAAAAACACAAACCAGACTAAACCAGTTTCAACCGCTTCACTTACCTCTTTTGTTTTCCTTTCTCCGTTTACTCAGAAAACTGTAATCACCTCCAATTTAGTATAAGAAGGTCTCATCTGACACTGCCTTGAGATGCGATTCGAGTTATATGCTCGTTCAGATAGAGTTCAAGTTCGTTGTATGTTGAGTGGAGTTAGAACCTTGTGGTTATGAATCGGGATGGTGTTCAAGATTGTAACGAAAAGTAACGACCGATAAAAGCACTGCGTTCTACTTTAACATTATATGAAGGTCGATTCATACGTAATAGTTAAGAAACGACACGTGATGGGGACGCCACTGTCTATGGCATAGACTCTATGGTGTATGTTAGGGTCTCCTCACAGCTTTCGACGTAATGCCGCGCGTTTTTAGAATCGGACCTCTCCGTTTCTTCCATGGACGTCGTAGCCTAAAATTGGCTACGAAGCGTGGAATAATCGTGGTTTTGTCAATGTAAACAGCTGTGGTTGTTGTAGGAGGCGATTAAGGAATTAGGTTTAGGTATGTTTTGAGCGATAGGCTGGCAAATAGTCACTATTATATCACCTCAAAACCTTAAAAATATGCTAGGAGCGGCTGCGAAACGTGAAATAGTCTCGGTTTTGTGTAGCGTTTAGTATGCTCTGCCTACCCCATTCGGGAATGCGTGATGTATGTATGTATCCTAAAATTGGCTACAAAGCGTGGATTACTCGTGGTTTTGCTTATATCGCGTTTCGTGTGCTCCGCTTACCCCATTCGGAACGCGTGATTGTATGTATGTATGGAATGTTGAATCAAGTCGTTGATTAATTCATGGAAATATCTAGGGTCTGTTTATATTTAGCGCCGGATGCGATAAGATTGTGAATCGTACTTTCCTTCGTGTCATACGATATATGTAACGATCTAACGATGTATGAGTGATCGAGTGAGTGCCCTATTTATTGTATGTGTTGTAGATACCATGTATGGCTACATACATCACGCCTGCATTCCCAAATGGGGCAAACGCAGCGCTACGTAGACAAAACGAACTATATAACTTTACATAGTTACTTTTGTCATATTGAAGGATTTGAGTTACGAGTATAAAAAAGGGGGAGGTATAAAAGGTGCTATTCTAACCCGGCACCACACGGGGGCACCCCAATTTGTTAGTATTATTTTGCCTTAATGTATTTTTATATTAAAACTTATAATTAAAAACTACCCTACCCTTCTATAGAGACGGTTCTCGATACATTATTAGTTAGAATGACTAGAGTTGCGCATAGTGGGCGACCAGTACGAGTACGCATTTTATATTAGGTCATTCACAAAATCTTTCAAATGATATTTAGAAGCTACCTATAAATGAAAGAATTCGAAGAACAACATATATGAGATGTTTTGAATACTTAATGCAAAGTTTAGTGACCTTCCGCAATGACTCAGGGCAATGACACATTCTTCTAATTCAAACGACTATGTTTACGCCCCATGTCTTCATTCAAAATTATATCTGAATCGGCATAGGCTTGACAGAGGAAAGGGATTGCGATCCCGAGCGTCTTGGTGAACAAATAAACCATTCATTTCATTCATTAAATTGGCCACAAACGCGCTTTGGCATTGGTTTCAACTTCAACTGTCATGATCATGACGTTACGCGGTTTGTTTCAATTTTAAGACGATCTTCATTCCGAGCGCAACAGACCAGCGGTTCTCAAACGTTTTTCGTGACGGAACCCTAAAAAATAAAAACAGTTTTTATAAGTGTATTTTTTTCCACTCGTCCGTGTATACTGGCTAATTACGGTGAATAGTTTTCTTTATCTTCAATTCTGTTAACCTTATGATCTGGCCCTGATTTTACTCCTTATCCAAACGATGAACTCAAACAATATGTTTAGTTTGCTCGTTCTTAAGATCAGGAGTTCAGTGTTTGACAACATCACGTTCATTGGAACACAAAGGTTTTATTTACTTCAGCTTAGGAATCAAGACTATAAATCGTCACTTAGTACAAGATTAGATAGTAATTTAATTATTGATAGATAAAAGCTTCAATTATGAAACTTATTCTGAAGTTACGGGACCTGTAAATGACTACGTGTGAATTACAAGGACGTAAGATTAAAAGACGTGAAAGTGTATTTTTTATCCGCAAAGTTGGTCAATCGTTAGTCACTCTTATCAACTCGGCACGCGTGTAAACAAAACATTATACTTGCTTAGTCACTGGCCGTCCACACGCCCGCCTGGACGTAGCGTAAAATGGAAGCGTCTGTGCGAGTCGTAACCGCGCGATACACAATAATATAATAACGACATATTTGACTTTCAGTAACGAAAATAAACGTTAAATCTCTTCGTAAGTGTGCACAGTGAGGGTAAACAAGATACCGGTGTTTGTCGGAAGGTTTATTTAACTGCGTCTGTGGCGGGAGCAACCATTTCCACTCTTCCCGCGTAAAGTGACAGTCGTGACAGCGCGCAGCCATTTTGAAAAAGGGTCTTTTGTAGTGCCGACTTTTGTGCCTGAGAAAGGGTTATCCGTTATCCGTTGAAGGGATTAGATTTTCTTTTTCTTTTTTTGTTCTTCAACATGGGTGTTTTTTCTTACGTTTATAGACTATTTGTTATGAATAAAATTGTTAAGTGAGTGCGGCAGAAGACCAATTAAAAGACGCCGAGGATAAATAAATCTGAAAAGACTTTGTTTTTTGGACTTTTTTTAACTTGTCGAAATTGTGCTACTCGTTGACTTGATATATAATCTGTGCTTAGAATTGGACTATAGACGAGCGTTACTGACTTTTTAAATCCTCAACATTGTATCAGGCTACACCAGTTCGCGTGTTGTTTCAAAAAAGTAGCTAAAAAGCCTACATATGACATACTTCTTGAGAAAACGTACCTCGACGAGTAGAAAGGTGCATAATTCCGAATGTTCCTTATGTTTATGCCGCTTTTGTTGCGCCCTGCGACGTCCGAGAACGAGCTGTGATTCTCTGACCAGAGTTCCTGTGGCCGTTTTAAAAAGATACAACTACTGCCTCTGGACTTTTAAATATAAAGAATACTACGATCCAGTGTAACCTTCGTCGGCCCGGGAAGGGCGAAGAAGCGACCATTTTTGGAGCGTCACAGATAACACAAGACAAAGGAGAATCATGTGATTGTTTGTGAAAGAATTAAATGAGATTAATTCCGTTGCGCTAAATCAACAGACGCAGAAAATTTCCTAACGGATGTCGTGATACGGGGGACTTTAGCCAATAATATCTATAGGTGTCAAAGGCGTATTGTTTTTCCAAAAGAAGACATACGTAGATATGATTTATCGCTAATTCGATAGCGATAAGGAACTGCTTGAAACATCGATTTTTATTAGTTGTGTGGACGAAATATTACAGAGCACACCCCTGTGGGGTTGTTGACTTTTATTTTTTTAAGTTTTAGTTTAAAAATAGTTAAGGATTGAAGTGATAAACTGTGATTAAAAATGAATCTATCCGTGTCGCCCTTCGCCTACGGCGCGCCTTTCTATCCGCCATTTTTAACTAGTCACCTGTTGTACCCTGATCCGACTGAATACCTGAGTTCCTACTATAAATTATACGATGGTAAGTCACTTTTAAATACTTTTTTATTTCTAGTTAAAGTATGTAAACAAATTATAATTGTAATATTTTTAGCGGATTCATGTATTTTAATCAACAAAATTATGTACTTATTTATATTTTTTTTTCACTTGCCACACTGGACCGACATGTCAAAGTCCTAATACTGACTTACACTTATGTCATTGCTTTGAATATGGAATTTGGACTTTGAGACTGTACAGATTAATCTCTTTACACTTGATTAAAAAATAAATTCATGCGGCTCTGACGTGTTGCCATTATTCAACAACTTAATAAAATAACCCTTCGTTTGCCATTAACAAAATAGTAACTAGTTTTAATTGAGATAGAAAGGAAGAGACTGAAAAAGACTGACTCGTCATGTTAGGAACTCATGAATTGGCATTGCAAGGAATAGAAGGCCTAGAAGACAAAATAGCAACTGCATGGACACTTTCAATGCCAATCGTTTAAAAAGTCAAAACACTTTTTCGTTGGGTTACATCAATAATCCTATAAATTACCCTACTAAATAGAACTCCAGTTCTAACGTTCTCAGACCAGTTAGGGGCTGTACATTTTTTTGCACTAGTCACCCTCCAATTGTTGTGTTACAAACTTAAAAAATACTCCCTCTTCGTGTTGTACCTAAAAAAGTAGTATCGGAATCTCGATCACCTTAAATTTGACAGCTCGAAACCGATCTCGCTTTGAAATCGAAACAAATGGTCGCGCAACGTCATAACATGACAGTCGAAACCTATGCCCAAGCACTTTAGTAACGAATTGAACGACCGATTTACCAAAAGTTAATTTCACGTTAATGACAGTTGACGATAGGTTTGTCACACGAAAGTATTTCACCATTTATTTCACCATCATTTCGGCCATAAGACGTCTACTGCTGAACATAGGCCTCCCCTTTCTCTAAAACCCTACTGATCGGGTAGATAAGTGTTTAAATTAAATACATAGAAGACAGACATTTTAACACCCATATCTTAGTCATACATACTTCCTTTATACGCACAGTAATTCCCCTAAAAATACCTAACGATGTTCAAGAAATCAGTAACGTATTTTCATAATCTCATTTAACAGATGCAGACGTGACTACGGATTTTGGCATCGGTAACGCAAAATCGAGCTAATATTGCACCACAAAAACGAAATATAATGCTTACTCTTTATATTACGTAAAGCGCTCCAAAGATATATGTTGATATGATAAAAGATATAGATTAACGTGGTACATGTCATTACCCGTGTGGTGCCGGGTTAGAATAGCACCTCCCCCTTTCTTCCCGTGGGTGTCGTAAGAGTCGACTCTGGGAAAGGGTTAGTGTATTGTGGGCGATGGGCTAGCAACCTGTCACTGCAATATCACGTTTGACCATCTGGTTACCCTGAAATTGCTAAACGTGGCACTGGATTTTCGAATTCACGTGCTCTGCCTACCCCTCTTGGGAATACAGGCGTGAGTATATGTATGTATGTATGTATGTCATTAAATGGTTCTGTTAGTCTTTGTAAGTGTTTTTGCGCACGGAACTCGGCAGCGTGCTGAACGGTGTACCAAAAACTGTCATTTTCAGTCTTAAATCATCATGAGTCATGTCATAATATGTCAAACACTGGGTTATTTGCGAATTCTACATACGTACATCACGCCTGTATTCCCTAATGGGGTAGGCAGAGCCCACTAAACGGTACACAATAAAAACTATGACTCATATTTCGCAGCCACATTGATCATATTGTTAGTACTTAAGCATAGATGAATGAAGTACAACAGTAACAGGTTGCTAGCCTATCGCTTAAAACCATAGAGGACAGAACCTATAGAGTACTAATGTCATTGGTTTTGTTCGAAGACGATTCCGCCAAACTATGGCGGCGTTTGCTGTACTGTTATTGGCCGGCCCAAGATCGCGCGTAACGCGGTGGCTTTTTCCTCTATGGTTATTGGCTCTTTACAGTTTCTGTGACAGTTTGTAAGTCGAAATAAACTGACTGTGCGGAACTGGATGGCCATCATTGTTTCTCTAGTTGGTCTGTCCTCTATGCTTAGAACATACCTCAACCTTCAGGAGCTTCTTACGATATCCACGGAAGAAATGGAGGATTGTTATTTAAGTGTGGATGTCGTAAGAGGCGACTAAGGAAATATGTAGGTGTAGGTCGCTTTAGGCGACAGGCTAGCCACCTATCACTGTTTCGTTTTTGTCGGGTTTTGAACCTAAATTTATGATATAAGTAGCTACGTGAATAGTCAAAATTACGTCTATGTCACATTTCGTGTGTTCTGCCTACCCCGTTTCGGAATATAGGGCGCTGCGCAGACGACGGCGTTTTGTCTGCGCAGCAATAAATTGTCTGAATGGCTCGGTGACGGCTTCCAGGAATTTCCATTCAGAGTTTCGTAGAAACTGTCAGCGTGAATGGCGAGAATTTATTGCTGCTCGCACAAAACTCTTTCGTCTGCGCTGCGCCTAGGCGTTATTGTAAAAAGTGGAAGTCTTCATTCTGAGTAAATATCTCAACAGTAAATAGTGACATTTTTTTAGGAACAGTCTTAAATTTTAGTCTACTTCGGAAAAGTTAGCATTTCGACTGCGTGTGTCAATTGTTTTAATACTTTTCCGGTTAGATTATATCGACATATTTGTGTAAATAAAAGTCCAATGGTACTTATCAAGCCGTGACATGATATTTAGCGCAGTAATCTACGATGAAAATATGATTTTGTCAAAGCATGGACGTTGATAATTCGATGACAAAAATGAGCCTCTCTCTCTGAGCATGACATTACAAAATGACCTGCATTTTATCAGTGTGTGTACCTTGATAAAGTAAAGCAGTGTCATGACATGCTTATTGCTGTTATGTCATTGGTATCGTGTATTGGTGTGACAAAGTTCGATCGACAATGTTGATTTTCTGTAGAATCATCTGTCAAAAGGAATGAGACGTGTTTTGTAGCTTCGGTGAAATGATGAGACTGATAAAGATTCCGCCTCTCTAATTCTTCCGTGCATGTTGAAAGGCGAGTAAGGATGAATTGGTTTAGGGTTGCTTTAGGTGGCAGACTAGCAGCCTGTCACTATTGTACCATTAACTTGAAACCTGAAAATATACAAGTGGCTGCGAAACGTGAAATAGTCGTTGTTTTGGCTATGTAGTGTTCGTATGCTCTGCCTATCCCAATTGGGAACATAGGTGATGTATGTATGTATGGTAAATATTTATGTTATGGTTATGAGTGAATGGAAAAAAAGATAATAAAGTTTGTACCTGCTCTGGGAAAAGTCCACAGAATTTAAGTATTCTACAAGCGTAGTTATTTTCTTAATTATTTTGTATGGTTTATTCGTAACGTTTCATTTAATATACAATGACAAGCACAAAGATATAGGTCAAGAACCTAACTCTTAACCTATTTCTTCATTGTCATTGTGGCGTTTTTCGGGGACACTGCTTCAGTTAGGAAGCTCTTGGCTGTTTACTGTTACGACTCAAGTCTTTTGTGGGTTATAATAGAAAAAAAAATGCAAAACGATAGCTGTTATAATACTGGCTGCTAAATCAAAACTCGGGCATATGTGTCTATTAAAAAAAAAACAAATGTCAATGCTACTGACAAGAGTTAATTAATTAAAAAAAAGGTAACTTTTTAAACAAGAATGAAATATAAGTTGCCTGATTTAAAAAAAACGGCCAATACAAATTCTAGTAGTAAATTATTGTATAGATTATGAATAAATATGTCCTTTTTACGTAATGGGTCATATTTTTACATAATATTTCACAATTCATCCTCGATTTTGTTTCCAATTAACGTCGGATTTATCAACTACTTTTCTGAGTAAAAACATGAGTTTTATCAGCTTGCTCTTTAGGTATTTTAAGATACTGCTGCTGTAGACGTTACTTGCAAAATAATAGCTCGTCATCTTCGTATTTTCGCGTTTTTAAATTGTACAAATTCTATGCTTAGCCTTTAATATATAAAGTTTGTATTTCAATGATTGCCGAATAAATTTGCCTAATCATTGTGACGAATGTGAACGTGACTTAAATCATGTCGGCAAATGTTTAGACTAGTCTCATTTCCGCGGAGTTGCTCGCTAGACGTTCGACTAAAAAGCGCTTCTTTTTGTATAAAAAAAAAAACAAACGTCACTTTCAGTTTTGGCGGGAAACTGAATACAATTTAAAATTTAAAAGAAAGAAAAGAATAGACAAGTAATTTTCTTTTCTATATACGGATGACTGGCGAATCGCTTATCAAGTAACATTGTTTTTCTGCTTACGTTCGCTATCTTATCAGGACCAGCATTAAGCGAAAATAATGTGACTGGTCGAATTTGGCGAATTTTTTCCTCATCATTTTGCGTAAGCAGTTTTCGTTGCGTTATCAGCCAAATTTATTTGTATGGCAACACTTGGCTCGATCGGTGAAGTCATGGTCTTATCGCGTATAAAAAAAGTTGACAGTATTCGTGCAGAAATGTTGCCGGCCTGGCTGGTGAACGATTTCTTTCGAAGCCACCTGATACGTAAGTTGCTTTGACAGCTGTCATTTCGATGTTTATGTTTACATGAGGTCGTTGACGTCAGGTTAACGTTTAATTTTAAATTTTAACCATGTTTCAACGAATTTTTAACTGTATTGCATAATCCAATATTCTGTATTGTCTCAAACATTTTAATGTTTTTTTTTATTGAAACAAAAAATACAACTTTCATGTCGTTCTTAATGTCATTAAGTTATTTATTTGTTAGTTACTGTAAATTACATTTTCTGTCAAACTGATAGGCATGACTGTACCAAAATATGACTCTGACTGTACTTCTCCGTGTGCTTGTACAAACATGTTCACATATTACTTGACGTAATTCATATCACTATGTGAAATGACGTCAGACAAAACATACCTACATACCTACTGAAATATTTACAATAACTGTCAATGTAAAATGGTCTCTATTCACACGCGCTCAAAAACTTTTTCTCAACAAAGAATGACGTGCAAGAAATGCTGATCAAATAAATGTATCGGGGTGAGCATGTAAAAAAAGAGGCAAGTAGCCAGCGCTTGCTACTGAACTAAGAGATAATCAAACAAATGAATTATGCATAATCGTCTTATTTAATAACGGCACCCAAGGGGGAACCCTACAAACCAAGAAGAGTTCATAAAATTTTTCATTGAAAACTTGAAAACCCATTCATATTATTCTTCAAGCCCTTTTATAAGGGTATTAAGAACCATAGTCCGAGAAACTCTTACGCGACTGTCCCTGGGACAGAGACGGTGGTGGAAGAGGCACTACAGACATCAAGCGTCGCTATAACGTATTACTTCGTCCCCACTGCCTCATTTTCTGAAAACGATCTGGTCCCGGCGTTACGACGTTCTACTTCGCCTCCACTGCCCCATTTTCAGGGATGTAACTCGTTCAAAATTGATACACCGATTCCCAGACTTGGCGGTACACACTTCAAAGTTTATATTGTATATGTTGACGTAATGTTTGCCACAATTAGTATCTATTTGCAGCCGCATTACCTGTGTTACTATAATACATAATGTGTTTATTTAACGCAAATTCTGTCCTACATATATGTTACTATGTTACTCATACTATTAGCCGTTGCCCGCGGATCCTTCTGCGTATAATTGACTTGAATCCCGGGGGAATAATGTATTTTTCCGGGATAACAAGGATCTAGCGGCTTGCTGCGTACCAAATTTTGTCAAAATCGGTGGACGGCGACACGTTGCTAGCCTGTCGCCTAAAATATACCTTTACCTTCCATGGTCCCCTCTTGCGACATCCACGGAAGAAATGGGGAGGTATTCTAGATCCACAATCACACAGGCATACATGCCTAGCAGGACCCAGCAAATAACCTTAGTATGTACCAACGTCGTTCGAATCCCACTTCTTCACCAATACCTACGCTTTTTTGTCTTAACAGTTTTTTTTTTCTTTGTCGCAGGCATGTACACGATGCGGATGCTGGACGGGGCCTCCGGCGCCCACCACGCGCCTCACAACCACTCCCACATGATGATAGCCGGTAAGCTTCATCACCTTTTGCTTCATAGTGAACTAAAACTGATCTACTCAGTTTTATGTTTAAAATAGCAAACCTTTCGATTCATCACCTTTTGCTTCATAGCCCTTAGTTCATAGCCTTTTGCTTCATCATCTTCTACTTCATCAACAGAATACTTCTAAGTACATACGTTCATCACGCCTGTATTCCTTAATCGACTAGGCAGAGCACACGAAATATACAGGCAAGACAATAAAGTTTAAGTTAATTTTATGTTTAGAAATAGACGAGAAAGATAATAGTGACAGGTTGCTGTCATGTCACCTGTCACTATTATATCTCTTAACTTAAAAACCTAAAAGTTATGTTGGAGATAGCTACTTACCTTGAAATAGTCATGGTTTTGTCTATACAGCGTTTCGTGCGCTCTGCCTACCCCTTTTAGGAATACAGGTGTGATTTGTATGTATGTATTCTCTACTTGTGTATCTAAGTCATGTAACTATTTTGAGAACACTTTAAGATGGTTACTATTGAGGCAGATAGTCTTCTTAGAAGTGAATGATCGATTTCTTACATAACTCTTTGTCATGCTTTAAACGAATGTCGTCTAGAATACTAATAATGTTATCTCGATCATGCACGTGTGTGATAAAGCCTGTGTCATATAGCGGTAATACTCGTCACATATCAGGGAAATATTTTAAGCGGAAATGGCATAGCAACGCGATGGAATCGACAAAGTTTTGGGTTAAAATTGAGCAAAATGGTGACACGTAACACCCTGATTACTAGATTTTATTTCTTGCTATTTCATGTCTAAGATTTTACGTTCTAAGTAACGCAATGACGCGCAGTGGCGTAGCTAGGTAACCAAGGGCCCTGGGGCAAATTGAAAATGGGGCCTCACTGCTATGTAAACTGATTTCCAAAAGTTCAGTTCGATCAACAGCTCAGGGGGGCCCTGAGCTTGAGGGTCCCGGGGCACTGCCCTGCCTAGCCCCTTGGTAGCCACGCCACTGATGACGCGTCATTTAAAGTTTAATTTTAAATCGGTCAAAGGCGCCCTCGAAGAACGTTATCGTCCCGATCGGCGACGTTCTAAAGAGGGGCCAAATTAGGAGTACCTACCTACCTGAAATCGTCGAGCGTAGGTATATGACGAAGGATGGATGCGAATGAAGCGAGAGAAGTAAGCCAGAAGCGTTTAGAATTGTCTACAAAGGCCTGATATGCATTAAATTTGAAAGTTTTCTATAACTTGGTAGGTCTCTGACCAAAGAAACGATTGTTTAAATTTCAACACTAAATATTTACTGAAATTATTGTTAAAAAGAACCGGATCTATTCCTGAATAGTGCAGATATCTTCAGATGTGCAATAAATCGTGCATGAATACGCATTTAGTTTGCCTACGCGACCGCCATCTATCTTTGACACGCGCTTGCTGACAACAACCATACAAACTATCATATGTTACAGAACGCGAGAGAGAGATCGAAATCAATCTCTATCTATCTCTATCTCTTCCATAAAAAGTGTCGCCCATTACAGAGCGCGACTCGGCCTCCGACAGCGCCGTGTCGTCGATGGGTTCGGAGCGCGTGCCCTCGCTCTCCGACGGCGAGTGGTGCGACGGCAGCGACTCGGCGCAGGAGTT
The DNA here is from genome assembly GCA_005406045.1 of Adoxophyes honmai. Lineage (NCBI taxonomy): Eukaryota > Metazoa > Arthropoda > Insecta > Lepidoptera > Tortricidae > Adoxophyes > Adoxophyes honmai. Next base: position 169,309 of record BHDV01030021.1, read on the forward strand.
CCACAGGTGCGTTGGATAGCTCTCATACATACATCTCAGTGTTCGACAGCCTAGGCTGGTTCTAACCACGGTCAGCGCTGACAGACTTAAGGCTGGTTTTAGGCACGCTGATGGTCAGCTCTGACAGGATTAAGGCTGGTTTTAGTGTTGCGCTGACAGGCATAAGGCTCGTTTTAGTCACCCTGATGGTCAGTGCTGACAGGCTTTAAGGCTGCTTGTAGTCACACTGACGCTCAGCGCTGACAGGCTTAAGGCTGATTTTAGTCACTTACTGTTTGAATGTTTTTTTTTTTTTTTTTTTCAATACAAACGGTATTTTACGATGATGCCTTCAAATCCTAAACGGAGTATAAATAGTTTGACCTATCTTTCTGGTTCAGCAAGCTTAGTGATATTAAAACTGTTGTTTAATGTTAGTTTATCGTTTCAGCTCTAAGTTCCGCCCGTACGATGGGTCGTACGGCCGCGAGCGCGCCTCGCACCAGCCCCAGAAGAAACACCACATGTTCGGCAAACGATGCTTCCAGGTAATTTTACAGTTGACAGACTAACACACACACAGTCACGCACTGCCAAGTGATTCGGCAGGTGACCGGTAAACATACACATACAGATATATGCCTAAACCTCCTAACGGGGGAGCACACAAGCCATACATACATACATCCATCCTCAAATGGGGTAGGCAGAGCACACGAAACGCTACATAGACGGAACCATGGCTATTCCGCGTTTTGCAGCCACTTCTAGCATAATTTTAGGTTTGAAAAATAGATGGAAGAGTATTGACAAATTGTTAGCCTGTCGCCAGAAACGTACCTACCTAAACCTATTTTCTTAGTCGACTCTATGACATTCACGGAAATCCAGAGAGATTTTATTGTATGTATGTAAGTCACTTTTTTGTACAAAAAAAAAAACATGACGACATATCAAGCACAGAACAATACAAAAGGAGACATATCCCTTAAAGAATAAGACACACAAAGAAAGCAAAAAAAATATTTACGATTACTTAGTCATGATCCAAATATTCACCAAATCTTTTTTTTCTAGGAGCAAAACCAGCCCGCCCCCTCCCTGGAGAACCTCACCCCCCCGCGGCCGCCCGTCGTCAAGTACGAGTGCCCGGAACAGGCGTACCCGCACGACGCGATGCATATGCACAACGGTTAGTACACTTGCCTAGGGGCTATCTACCCCTTTGCCGCTACCCCCTCTATTAGGGAAAAAGTAGGAGTTTTAATTCTCCCCCCCAAGTGCTGCTGCTACACCCTAAATTAAGGGGAAAACAGGAGTTTTAATCCCCCCCCTGCCGCCGTCACTCCTTCTATTAGGGAAAATATTACGAGTTGGATTCTCTACCCCTGTATGTAAATGACGGTTGATCCCCTCCCCTAAGTGTAAGAAAAATGAAGTTTGTTGGCCGTCGCCCCTCTTATAAAAGAAAATTAGTAGTTTGTCGTTCGTCTCCCCTTCTATGTAAGAAATAAAGTATCAGCCGATCCCTTTTCTCCTATATCATTATTTAAATGATTTTGAAACAAATATTTTACGCGTTTGTCAAGACTTTCAATGAAAAACCTAATTGAATTTCATTTGACATTCAAAAACGGCAGTTTCATACTAACTTTACACCCCCGTTTTACCCCCTTAAGGGGTGCATTAAAAAAAAATCTTAGTGGTCCCCTACATTTTAAAAAGACACTGCAAAATTTCAGCCCTGCGTTGTTATCTGTAAAGTACAAGTACAAGTGTACATATTAGTTAGTATAACTGTTTGTCTCTTGCAGTGGACTTCGGCCGGCACCAGCTGGCTCCCCACGTGCCGGCGGTGCAGCCCCCGCTAGACCTCAACACCGCTCACTCCAGCCACGCGCTATTGCAGGTAGATACTAACACACATTGACACTGTATTTAACCGACATTTTATTTTTAAAATTTGTTTTCGATTGATACTTCGGCTTCGATCAAAAATTAGCCTAAAATTCAAAAAGGTTTGTAACATGATCAAAATTTTAAATATACATAACGATGCTAGAGCGAAATAGAAATTTAAAGTAAATAGAAATGCTAGGAAATCAATAAAATTTCAAAAAATGCTGTTTAAAATAAAAAATAAAATCTGAACACAAAATGGCCTCAAAATGAGTTAAATGTACAAGTCATAAAAAGGGGTAAGTAAGTAAACACTTTATTGTATAAAAGGAAAAAAACACGAAATACAAAAAGTCATGTACACATTAAATGGTGAAGTACAAAGGCGGAATAATCCCCTAAGGGATCTCTTACAACTAATCTTTGAGAGTCAGAGAGGAAACTTGATTATTGAGACCGACAAAGCAGAAAGGCTATATTGAACATGTTGAAGGGATAAAAAAAAATCGATTTTGGTTCGGTTTTAGATCACTTTAGGTGATCTGTGTGTGTTAACTAACCATCCCCTCTCCCCCCAGCCCGGGCTGTCTTCCCCCGCGGCTCGCTACGCGTACGCGGCGCCGGAGCGCGTGCGCCACAACCACACCTACAGCGCGCCCATGCCCACGGCCGAGCGGCCCGCCGCCGTGCGGGACAAGAGAGGTGAGTGCCCTTTAGGGCCTTGTTAGCCTTTAGGTTGGTGTTGTTTACCCTTTAGGTTGGTGTTGTTACCCTTTAGGTTGGTGTTGTTACCCTTTAGGTTGGTGTTGTTACTCTTTAGGTTGGTGTTGTTACCCTTTAGGCTGGTGTTATTACCATTTAGGTTGGTGTTATTACCTTAGGTTGGTGTAATTACCCTTTAGGCTAGCTTTATTACCTTTAAAACTAACATTATTAATCTTCTATTAAAATGGTAACCTTTAGGCTGGCATTATTACAATTTAGATTGAATTATTGCCCTTTAGGCTAGCATTATTACCCTTTGATTTGCATTATTACACTAAGCATTGTTACCGTTTCATTAGTATTACTGCCCTTTTAACCAGCATTAGGTATTACATTTTAAACTAGCACTATTACCCTTTAAACCAGCATTATTATTACACTTTTCTACTAGCATTATTACCCTTTAGGCTAGCATCACTACCTTTAGACTAACTTTATTAATTCTAAAACCCCTTTACAAATAAAACTATAAATCTAACGCCCCTCTAAACCATCATTACAAAAATCTGACACCCTTTAAAACTAGGATTACAAATCTGACGACTTCATAAACTGACATTACTGTACCTACACTACAAGTCTAACCGTTATGTCGTCTACAGTGCGGCGGTTGACCGACGGCAGCATGTCTGACGGCGGCTCGAGCGCCAGCGCCGGCCATCTGTCGCGCGACGAGAAGCGAGCCAAGGCACTCGGTAAGTCGCGACAAAAAAACAACCTCAAATCACGTTTAGCTACCCCTAGCGCCACCTATTGTCGAGTAGTAGAACTTCTACGCCAAAAAAACTAAAAAC
>BHDV01030021.1:188180-206418 GCA_005406045.1 Adoxophyes honmai
CCCCCCCCGAAAAGTTCAGGCTCCCATACAACAATCGTGATTTTTTTGTGTGTCCGACACGCACTTGGCGGTTTTTTTTTTCCTCAAACCCCCCAACCCCGAAACTAAATCCTGGCTACGCCCGTGATCGGAATTGTATCTACACATTTCCTAGGATTTGTATACAATTCCTTGATTTCATACATTTCCGGAAACAATATCTACTACAAAATCTGTGTAGTGTCGCGTAAAGAATAACACCTCTCCATTTTTTCCGGAGATGTCGTAAGAGGCGACTAAGGAAATAGGTTAAGTATCTTACGGTATATTTTAGACGACAGGCTAGCAACTTCTCACTGTTATACTTGAGTACCTGCCAATTAAAAACTTAAAAAAAAATGCTGGAAGTAATAACGTCTTCAACAACAATACACAACATTCACAGCTGTTTTTGTCATTAGATGCGATAAATTTTTGATGGGTTTTACGTGTGACACTTTGATCTACCCCATAGGGTTCGGCCAACGTTTGCAATGCAAGAACTATAAAAATAGTATTTATTTACATCACATCTCCAAAAACCTTTAAAAGGAAAAATCACTACGATTTTTTTTACTCAGTAATTAGATACCTACTTAATGCGATGTTACATTTATCTATATGCGCGACTTAACTGTACCTACTTAATGATAAACATGATTTCAGTTATGTAATGATAAAAAGACAACGAAATAAAACTGAAAATCACGAAAACTTTTGATTTAGGTATATTTTTTTATTTTGTGCAAATGGCTTAGAATTATGTGAAAGAAAACCGCAGCGTTTGTATTTTCCTCTGTCCACTGCACCGTCTGGCACACCTTTATCCTGATTTTGCGAGCTTGGGGAGGGTCCCCACGCTTGATGTTCTTCGAGGACAATTTGTATGAGAGCAAGTATGTAATAAAATAGGAATTAATACGGCCCAGTGCTAAAAAAAGTCGGTTTGGTGAATCTGTGTGGTGTCGGGAAAGAAAAACACCTACTTATCCATTTCTTCCGTGGAAATTTTAAACAGCGACTCGGGTTTAGGTAGGCATCTGTTTTTAAACCTAAAATTGGCTACCGAACGTGAAATAGTCTCCGTTTTGTCGAGGTAAATAACATTTTCAGCTATACCTGAAAATTTCTTAGTAAAAAGACGTAAAACACGCCCAATAGAAAGATTTTAGCCACTTTTACTATACCTCATTCACGGAAACAAGGTAATGGGGAAATAAAAAATGCAGTATTCAAACTTTAGACAGATTGTGCCTTCATAACACTTTGTTTTACAATTTCAAGTGTCAAATTATTATACAGGGTGGAAAGTTTCAATGGGCCCTGGAGGGAAACTACTCTAAATCTTTTAGTTAGCTCATTTTGCTGAAAGGAAACATTCCTTCATTTTTAGAAAGAAACAAAACTGCATTAAAAGATTGTTAAAATTTTGCTTGTCTCAACCGGGAATCGAACCAACTAAAAATAAAAATAAAAAAATTTGCTGGTTTATTACACAAATCGGTAGGACTAATGTTTAGGATAAAACTTGTCTAAGAAACATTTGGTCTTACACTTAGATAAGTACGAGATATCCATGAAATTTAATATTTATTACATGTTTTTTTAACAATGCCTAGTACTGCAGCGCTATTGTCTAACGCACCCAAAATCTAAACCATGTTTAATTTGACAGTTGATTTTAAAAATCGCTTTAAAATTGATACACATTTCAAAGCGAACTGACACTAAAACTGTCGAAATAAGCATGATTTCGATTTTTGGTGCGTTTTACAATAGCGCTGCAGTATTAGGCAATCTAGGCATTCGTAAAAAAACATGTAATAAATATTCAATTTCATGGATATCTCGTACTTATCTAAGTGTAAGACCAAATGTTTCTTAGACAAATTTTATCCTAAACAATAGTCCTACCGATTTGTATAATAAACCAGTATTTTTTTTTTTAATTTTTAGTTGGTTAGATTCCCGGTTGAGACAAGCAAAATTTTAAAAATCTTTTAATGCAGTTTTGTTTCTTTTTAAAAATAAAGGAATGTTTCCTTTCAGTAAAATTAGCTAACTAAAGGATTTAGAGTAGTTTCCCTCCAGGGCCCATTGAAACTTTCCACCCTGTATATTTGTTAATTGGACTTTCACAAATGAATCTTATTATTTTTTTTATCATTGCCAACAATTGTAAGTCTACAATTTTTACTTCCAATTCCAAAGAAAAAATTAAGTTCACTTCTATTTAAATACCTAATAGTAGCCAGGTGCGAACACGATTTTCGAAGCTGTCAAACGCCGTAGAAGTTTGAAGTTTTGTCTTTGTCTTTTGTATGGGATTACGTGATAGAGAGAGCGCTATATTAACTTGTTTCCGTGAATAGTTTATAACAAGACATCGGCAAATAGATAAGTGAGGTCGCTTCTCCGACAATAGTAAAAGTGGGAATTAATTACATAATACACAATTAATCTGAGGCCTAAACAGACAATAGCAGACGCGACAAACTAAAGTCTACACTTTTTCAACATTGTTATTGTTTATAATTATCAAATAAGCGTGACAACTGCCAAGGTACTTCTCAGGAAAAATTCAATGTTACTGTAATAATGGCGTTTTATACCAAAAATGAAGAAACAGGTCACCTTGATAGAATTGTTAACGAAGAAATTAGCTCTATGAATAGGAAGTAATTATGTAATTATAAATTGCAGCAAATTGGCGTTTACAGCGACCACTAGCAACAGCGTTTACGATTTGTATGAATTAGGTAGGTACAGTTAGTTTTTAGGTTCAGAACTTGTATGGGTGCACCGATTTCGATGGTTCTTTTTTTATTTGACAGGTCTGGGCTTTTTAAGTTATTTAAAAAAAATTTTGTATGAAATGAACAATGGTCGATTTCAATGGGCGTACGGTGTCGTCGTATGAACTTCTACGGCGTTTGCATTGTTGTAGGTATGTGTTTCTAAGAGAATTTTCAACGCGCGCACGTAGCGCTGTAGTAGGTACGAACTACTAAGACCAAACCAAAAAGAACGCTGCTCTGAGAATGATGTCTGAAAAATTGCCGTCAAATAGTGGATTTATGAAAATTATGGGAGGGACCACATTTATACAACATGGCTGCTAATAATGATATGAACATTGAAAAAAGTTCTGTTTAGAACTATTTGTGAGTTAACCTATTAAAATAGTTCTTGTTACAGATCAGTAACCGTGCCCAAATTGTAAAGAAGAGATTCTATCGCTCGTATTTTTCTCAAACATTGACAAAATACATTTTTGTCTTTAAAAATCGTGTTGGATGTCTAGTTTCGAACTGATTTAGCAGGATTGAACTCGAATTTGACATTAATTTTTGGACACAAGACGTCATTTGACAGTTGACATTTTTGTGTCTTAAAATCGTGTTGGGTATCGTTTTCGACTAGGTAATTTGTCAGTGCTCGGTACAAATTTGACATAATTGAATTACATCACGAAGAACATTAAAAATCCTGTGAAAGAGGAGATATTTGATGACACAATACTTTAGCAATTAGTAGTTTGAGTTTTTCAATCAAATACTTATGGTAACGTAACTCTTGTACTCCTTCGGTTATTGCTAATTTCAAATCGGCTTTGTTTGTTAAATTTATTCTCATCAATGCTATAAGAACCGAATGAGAAATTAAAATTTTTAGACGCACATACACACAAAATATATGTAAAAAAAATTGTTCCACTCGACTTTATACAGGTGACCCTGTCAAGTGTTTTAACAGGTGCGAGCCTTGCCAAAAATTAACAGACCATACCGTGGAAAATTGACGTAAATGTGACATTTGCAAGAAGTAACAACGCTTATTAATCTTATTATTATTAAGGTAAACGTCCAAATGCCCGACAATTTACCAGAAAATATTTCAATTGCGTCGCAATTCGCAATATTATATGTTTGTTTATATGTCTACACAAAATTATTGTAGCTTGGATTTTCAAGACGAAACCCTTACAGTGGTTTTGTTTTATACGGTTCTAATCAATATATTGCAAAATCAGTATTACATACATACATACAATCACGCCTGTGTTCCCAAATGGGTTAGGCAGACCACATGAAACGTGACATAGACAAAACCATGCATATGACTAGGTACTTATCACGCTTCGCTGCGACTTCTGGCATAGTTTTAGGTTTGCAAAGATAGAAGAGGTAGAATAATGACAGGTTGCTAGCCTGTCGCCTAAAACATACCTAAACCTATTTCCTTAGTTCCCTTTCATTCGTCAGAATCAATATACCTACCTCAAAATTAGTATTAAAGTTGGTCAATCCGATTGTATGAGTATACGTCAGATGATTCTGTTAGCAAGTTATTTTTTTATTGGAATGTAAATTATCAAAGCCACACAGGTATTTGCTGTCTCAAAAATTAGGTTATCAATTAAAGTAATACCATACATACATAAAAACATACATACATACATACATACATCACACTTGTGTTCCCAAACGGGACAGGCTTAGCATACGAAACGCTAATACTAACTCAATGTGAATGGCGACAAATACTAATACAGCGTCGAATACTAGAACGTATACCTTAGTCTGTCTGGCCGTTTGACGTCAGTAGATGTAAGAACTGGTCCAGCGATCAAGCGAGAATATTTTTTTCGGTTTCATTCGTATTTTTTTTATTGCATTATGATCTTATCGCCGACTTTCATGTTCACAGAGAGAGTTGGAAATTCAAGGAAAAGGCTTTTGCCCAACACCAGCCTAGGCTAATTTACTTAGTTTTTCTTATTTATCCGTTGTCACTTTTTCGATTTTTCCCCGCACTTGTCCCGAATAGAACCACCAATGTGGTCACACGACTCTATAAAGTGCTCCGCAGTACCTAAGATAAAATTTTAAATCTCACGGAATTAAGGTAAGCAAAGTTACGCTATTGTCAAAGTGGCATTTCGGGGGATCTCAAGTAATAGGCCCGAATTAGGTAAATAATAATATTTGTGTGACAACTTTACACAATTGACTTAATCCCGTCACAGACTACGCATATACGGTATTTTATCTGCGTATAAATGCTATTTTTCCATATGTCGGTGTCAACAGATACTTGACGGTAAATCTGAGCAGTGTGTGTTAGCTCATTGAATTGATAGGGAGCGATATTGATAGATATCTGTTGAGTAGCATATATCTTACCGTATCTAGCTGCTGAGTGTGTGACAGGCTTTAGGAAGTCCCAAATTTAAGCTAGAGGGCTGCATGATGCGCACATGACATCGATAAAATTTCTACATAAAAATGAATTGCAGTTCGTTATAAGTAGATGGAGTACCGAAAGCTGGCACGTTCTTCGCATTGCGCATGTTTAGTGTCTGTGATCAAAAGTGGAACAATAATTTAGAAGATAGGTGGGAACATTACTTTGCACAAACGGACAAACGCACACACAAACATCTCTCACTCCAAACGCATATACCTGCTCCGTTCCGTCGTGGGTAAAACTATAATTTATTATTCTGTATGCGTTACCTCTGAAACTCATCACCAGAAAAGAAATATAAAATTGTAAACTGTTGTGTTACATCATCAATGAGATGGACAAACCTAAACATCTTTTCCTCTTCTTTCTTTTTAAATAATTAGGTATGTTCTATCACAGATTACCAATTTTCGCTACTATCGTTATTTATTCCTTTAAAAAAAATCCTTCAATTCACAATTTTTATACAAAATTAAAACTCAAGCGGCCCGCAGATGAGAACCCAGGTGTGTTGTAACGGTGATACCAGTGCAATAAATTAATGTTCCCAAAGAAAACCGTTTTCTCTTCGTTAAAAAATATTATTATAAGTATTTTAATGTCCTTAAAGTGTTAGTAGTCAACGAATTAAACTATTTATGTAGTCATGATTTAAATATATAGCAATATTTTAGAATATAGATTTCTCTTAAATTTCAAAAGTAAAAACATCTCAAATTCTATTAATGTTTTTCACTGTCGGCAACACCTTTGTTGTTTACCTTGAAGTCCGTGAGATTTAAAATTTTATGGTATTGAGATTAGGTGGTTGTTATGTCATAAAAGTGATAGGTTGTTGTCACTGCCACTGTATTTGGCCACCGTGCGTTGATTTGCATTTGTCTTTTTCCTGAACGACCCTAATTTCTAACTATAGTCCAGTCAGTCAAGACAATCAATTCACTATAATTCCAAAAGTTTTCAAACTTCGGTCTAGTGAATGGTACATTGAGACAACAATAAATCTCATTTTGCAACCTTGTCCGCAGTCCGGAACATTGTTAAAATTGCAATTTAATTAATTTTTGCTGTATGGTCGTGAAAAAAATTCCAAAAGTTCTGCAAAGTTGGAGTTGTGTTAAATATACTATTTTACATCACGTGTCAAATTTGCAACCAATTCAAGTGTACGGAACATTTTTTGTTATTAAAAATTTATGTTTTTCTTTATTAAATTGAAGGAAAACGTTCCAAAAGTTCTGCAAACTTGACACATACATCGGAAAAATATACCGAACGGTTGTATAAATTTGCAACCTTTTTGGTCGACCGGAACATGTTTATTTATAATTCGTTTTAAATTCGTGGTCATTTTTTGAGCAAGGCTGACTCGGAAAAATTACAAAAGTTTTGAAACTTGGTTGCAAACTTCGAAAACATCTATTCTGATGCATTTACAAATTTGCAAAAAATTTTTTTTACAATATCCTTATTATACCAGTATTGCATCAGAATAGATGTTTTCGAAATTTGCAACCAAGTTTCAAAACTTTTGTAATTTTTCCGAGACAGCCTTAATAAAGAAAAACATTAATTTTTAATAACAAAAAATGTTCCGTACACTTGAATTGGTTGCAAATTTGACACGTGATGTAAAATAGTATATTTAACACAACTCCAACTTTGCAGAACTTTTGGATTTTTTTTCACGACCATACAGCAAAAATTAATTAAATTGCAATTTTAACAATGTTCCGGACTGCGGACAAGGTTGCAAAATGAGATTTATTGTTGTCTCAATGTACCATTCACTAGACCGAAGTTTGAAAACTTTTGGAATTATTGTTAAATTTTCGATTTCGGATGTCAATTATGACTGGACTACTAGTGAACGTTGTTGTAATAACATAACCACATACATACAATCACGCCTATGTTCCCAAATGGGTTACCCTCAGCACACGACACGAAATGAAACGTGACAGACAAAACCATGTTTATGAATATTTCACGCTTCGCAGCCACTTCTGGTATAATTTAAGGTTTGAAAACAGATGGAAGAGGTAGTACCTACCTATAATAGTGACAGAGGTTGCCAACCTGTAGCCTAACATACCTAAACCTATTTCCTTAGTCGCCTCTTACGACATCCACTGAAAAAATAAATGGAAGGGTGTTTTTCTATCCCGACGCCACACAGGGATAAGTTATTGCAACAAACGTAACTAAGTAAGGTAGGTAAATGTACCAATTGAATACTCGATGCCTCAACGACCAGTAGATGACACCCATCTGTCACCTGCCTTACTACGACTTAAGGTTGCAAGTGCCAAGTATTGGGTCAGTGTCGAGCACAGGGACGTTTACCTTATAATGAATTCTTTCATCGACCAAAGCAATATCACTAGTAGGTACCATCGCGAACAGGGATTGTTGAGCCGCTTACCTATATGTTTGTAACTTGGTCGTGTAATAGGTACATACTAATCCCATAGCTGACATCTAGTCTGTCACATCGGTCATTGATTACACGTCTAAGGGCCGATTTTTCAATCACCAGATAAATTTATCTGCCAGTTAAAATTATTGCTATCCTTTTTTCGCGTCATATAAAAGAAAAGTGACAGCCAACATTTATCGGACAGATATGTTTTATCTGGTGATTGAAAAATTAGCTCTTAATTGCGAACAGTGACAAGTGGCTCAACAATCCCTGTTCGTGACTGTACTATCGAACCAACTGATTCCTGACCCACCGCAGAACGTTGTCACAATAAACGTCATTAACATTTCCTTTGTCAAGCAATGCAATGTCACTGTGAGTGACGTTCACTGTGAATAGGTTCTATTGTGGGTCAGGAATCAATTGGTTCGATGGTACGTTTAGTGTAAATAGGTTCTATGGTGGGTCAGAAATCTGTTGGTTTGAGTGAACAATCTTAATAATGCAGCTACAGCACATTCATGCCACCACAGGTCTTGGAGAAACTATAGCAGGCCCTTCACGTTGTCAGCAAGCTTCTGAAAGGACCCCGGTGTCCCGAGGTGTTGAATCTAGTACTTAAGTAGGTATATTTTAAGTAGACAACTTGTAAAATTGCTGATGAAGATTTAGCTTTAGAACCACCAAGCCACCGTAGAACCGTGGCCCAAAGAAGTTTTACTGATTGGAAAATCCTAACTGTAGCAGGGATGAACTTGCTAAGATTTAAGCACCAAATGCACTGACAATGGAAGCGGAGGATGATGGTATTGGTTGTAGTATTCTAAATTATACGAAAGCGCACAAAGCACCAACCGGGGAAAAAGCGCTTCGTCCATTCTTACCATCTAGCCAACGCTAATGGAGACAGGCAGGACCGGCCTGCAGAGGGAGACAAAGTCGATCGGGATGGAAAAATATTGGTGAAGCGTAAGCCCAACGATGTGTAAAATGAAAACACGCTGAAGAAGGGAAGTCACAGGTAGCTAGCCTGTCGCCTAAGATATACCATCAACCTGGTTCCTTAATTGCCTCTTACAATATCAAGGAAGCAAGGGAGGTGTTATTTTAAACCGACGAAAAAGAGAATAGAAAGAAGGACATTTAATGCGATGTGACACTGACACAGAAAAATACAACGTTATTTTTAACCTACTCTAAAAATAAACCTTGAGATAAAAACAATAATTTAATGCCATGTTTGCGATAGCATAATGGCAATAAGTATACATACAAACTTCCTAATTCAGATGCACGAATTGTAGTCATAATCCAAGTAGCCACATTGGATTGGATTCATCCTGTAACCCACGAAAAATTCGCAACATTACGAAAACACCGATAACTCTGATCCTTATCCAAACAGAGCTTAGAATTGAATCGTTGTCTTCCTCTAGTTTAAATGGAGTATTAGTAACATACATAAATGCGCAGATTAGTTGCGTAGAACAGAGGTAGGTATTAAACCTCTGTTTATTGCCGTTATGATTTTATAATGATGGTGTCGTATTCATAAATCATACGCGTTGAGTGGGTAGGTATTTTATTTGGTTATACCAGACGATAACAACGTTGTTTGAGAATCGCTTGAGTTTATCGCCTACTCAGAGAATTTTGCACAAAATTTGAAGGGGAAAGTTTTTCCAAAACATCCAGTCGAGAGCAAACTACTAGCTTGGGTGTACTCATAGGTAGTGTTTTCAACCATAAGCTAGAGGTAAGGCTGAATGAGGTTAAGGTCAGGAGTCCGATATCACCACGGCATTCGCAAGTCGTTACTGTTAAAATCATGTTAAAGTATACCCCGGCTGTCTTCGTTATTGCAAGGCCACCAGGAATTTGCAAGGCATACCTAAGCAAGCCTTGGCATACCTCGACAGACTTCGGTAGTATAAAGCATGCTGTAGAATAGCGCGGCAGTCTTCGGTAGTGTAAAGGATACCTAGTGATGCAATCCTAGGCTACCAATAGTTTCAACAGGCTTTGGCAGTCCCGAATTGGAAACCATACCCTAAACCCGAGCTCAGCCAGTACCTTGAAGACACTGTTGAGGCACATTCCTAAGCAGACCTTGGTGTGCCTTAGAACTACTTGGTATCCTTGAGAATTCTTCGGCAATTCTACGCACCCACGGTCTGTTTGATAACTTTCAAGCATACTTTGAGTATTCCCTATTTTCCTTTCATTTCCTTCCCTGAGACATTCATTCCTCTGCTTTAGATAAAAAAAAAATACAAATGACAAAAATTCGTCATTCACACAAGCAATTCACACAAGGAGCATCGAAGTGTAAATAAAAATAAAATGAAAATAGTCTGAAATACCCCTACGCAGTCTTTACAGAATACCGGGATAAGTACGGTCGACCAAGAAAGTGGTCTACCACTTTTGACAAAAGTTTCTGTGAGATCAAAATGATCACAAGGTTGACATTGTCACTGTCATAATATTATGGTGAGGAGAAATCAACCTTGTTGTTTCACGACTGTATATTGATTTATTTAAAAGAAGTTTTACTAACTGAACCATAGACTATTTAAGTAATGTTCAACCTACCAAAAATAGAGAAAGAAGTGAGTCTACCACTGAGTCTACAATCTTCATCACTGACATCTAATCAAAATCTCGACAATCATTGCATAACCAACGTTTTAATTCACAATGAACGCACAGTTGCGTTTTGTACGTCACTTTTCAAAGACGAATGGTCTTCTGAACCGGTACTGCCCGCGACCTGACTATGGGCCGATGGAGGTGCAACGGTCGAAGCTCCTGAACGGGATAAGAGTCGCTTGTGGCAAGCCCATGGGGGCTCCGATTGCGGCTTGCACCATCATGTATCAGGTATGATTTGACCAAATGGTGATGCATCTCCTCCCCCTCCACACTTGAAGAATCTACCCATATCACACGAACCCGACTAAAGTAAAGTACCTAATATTCGACAGCTTATAAGTAATTCCAATGATAGACACCTTACATTTCACTTTTATTGCCTTTGAATTAAGGCCGAAAATGTTGATTATTGGTGCACCGTCGGACTCTGGGTTCTTTATGTTACCACCAGCTGACCAGCACTGCAATCTGTCGAAATTAAACCGATTTCATCCACAAAGATACACCCCCACCCCAACCACTATTCCGTCCAATATTAGTCTAAGGATTACGAAAATGACAACATAAATGCCATTAAACTACCATTAGACTCACTCATGTTGAAAATTTAACGGATAACTCACGTTCATTAAATCGAGTTTAGCTCGACATGTTTCGGACTAAGCGCTTGGCTCGGCTCCTAGATGAAGGGCTACGAATTAGTCCGAAACATGTCGAGCTAAACTCGATTTAATGAACGTGAGTTATACGTAAAATTTTCAACATAAACATAAATGCCGAGTGGTTTCGGGATAGAATAATGTATACCTAAACCTATTTCTATTTTTTAACCGACTTCAAAAAAGGAGGTATTCAATTCGGCTGTTTTTTTTTTTTTTTTTTTTTTTGTATGTTACCTCAGAACTTCTAAACGGGTGGACCGATTTCGATGGTTCTTTTTGTGTTCGATAGCAAATGGCTTCCCATTGGTCCCATTTTAATTTCATCAAAATCTAACCAGTAGTTTTTGAATTATCCTTAAAATAAAAAAAAAATGTATGGGCATTCGAGAATTTTAGTCCGAACTTACATTTGTACATACTTACATACCTACATACAATCACGCCTGTATTCTTAAATGGGGTAGGCAGAGCGCACAAAACGCTACATAGACAAAACTATGTCTATGTCACGCTTCGTGGCCACTTCTAGCTCATTTTTTGTAGGTTTTGAGTTAGCAGGCATGATAGTGACAGGTTGCTAGCCTCATAGCATGTCGCCTAAAATTTACTTAAACCTATGTCCTTAGTCGCCTCTTGCGACATCCATGGAAGAAATGGAGAGTATTTTTATGTGTATTCGCTGATTACTCGAAGACGCCTGGACCGATTTGGAAAATTCTTTTTTTGTCTGAAAGGGTATAGTTTCCAGGTAGTCAGATTGTCAGCATATCTTGACCTGATGATGGAATATGAGGGAAATCGAAGGCAACCCTCAAATTTTATAGGCACAGGTAGTGTTTTTAGTACATTTTTCAAAGCTACACCAGTATTTTCGCTTGGCAGTAAAAAAAATGATTGAGCTGATGATGCAAGGTCAACTCCTCAATTTTTAGGAGTTAAAGGATATTTTTTTCAATACTGAATGCACCTCCAGACTGGAAATTATAGTTTCAGTAATTAGCCAAGCCTGCTGCTTCTCAAGTGTTGCATTTCGGCTAATGATCGTTCATCGTGGGGTTTACTTAACAGTTTAGAGGGTTCTAAATCAGATAGAGCTATTCCTTCTGAAGCCTTGAATCTGCGGAGAGCTACGTATACCTACTTGATCTTTAGTAAATATGTACATAAACAGAAGTTTCCTTTCAGGATATAGCTAATTTGAAGTCGGTTTTTTTTTGTTTAAAATTATTAAGAAATAGGTTTAGGTATACTACTTACATTATACATATCCTCACGCCTGTATTCCCAAAACGGATAGGCAGAGCACATGAATTCAAAGATCCAGTGCCACATTGTTTAGCAATTTCAGGGTAACTTGATGGTTAAACGTGATATTGCAGTGACAGGTTGCTAGCCCATCGCCCACAGTACACTAACTAACCCTTTCCCAGAGTCGACTCTTACGACACCCACGGGAAGAAAGGGGGAGGTGCTATTCTAACCCGGCACCACACGGGAAAACCCTGTGAGCAAATCTAAAACTATGGTAGAAGTGGCTGCGAAGCGTGTCATAGTCATGGTTTTGTCTATGTTACGTTTCGTGTGCTCTGCCTACCCCATTAGGGAATACAGGCGTGATGTAGGTAATATACAAAATCGTCAGAAACGCTTTTGTGACCATAGAAAATTTTGCTGGGTGGAGGAGTGCTTAAGAATTTTGTTCCGCAGGCAGGGTCGCGATTCGAGTATGACGATCAGCTCGGCGTCTCCCATTTCCTGAGGGCCTGTTCTGCTGCTTCAGGGTCCGCCTACACGGCTTACAGGTACAGTCACGAACCAGAATTGTTAGTGGCACTTGCCACTGTTCGCAATTTAGACGTGTAATCAATGATCGATGTGACCGACTAGACGTCAGCTATTGGGTTAGTATTACACGACCAAGTTACAAACATAGGTGAGTGGTTTAACAATCCCTGTTCACGTTGGTAGGTACGTGGGATACTTGAAAAGGTCATGACTTTATGAGCTGGAAGACATCCACTGTTGAATAAACCCTCCGTCTTCAATGCGTTAGCTACATCACGCTTTCCAAAAAAAAAGTTTTCTTTGGTTTAGTTTATAGATAGCCAGTAGGTTGGACATTGTTAGACATCAGGCATAGAGGTTAGCAACACGCTAGTGGTGCACAGTGCCGTAAGTCTGGCTTGCAATTGAGACTGCGTAGTTACGATCTCGGTCGAGGAAAATTGCGTCAAATGATGAAAAGTCGAAGGTCACCAATGTAGTGAAAACTCCAACAGAGAGATCTCTCCAGGCAAGTATTTTGCCCGGGGACCGAATTCCACAGAGAAAATTGAAAGTTGTTTTAATGTAACCGATCTTCGAAACTTTGTTGGCGCGATTTAGGATTGTTTAGATCGACCGTTCGACGATAGGTGGCGCTAGGGTGCTGCATATGTATATATATAATATATGTATCTTTCAGCAAGACACGAGTACTACAGCAATTCGGCTCCTACATAACGTGCAGCAGCGATAGGCAGAGTATTTCCTACACGCTCCGTTGCCCTGTCAGCGTGTTCTACAAAGTCAAGTACTATTTGCTGGACATCGCTGCAAGGTAAGAGTTCACACTGTTACCAAGGCAAGATAATTTTTACGACTGCCAACCCAGTCCCAAATGTTAATAATATAGGTGGAATAATATATTGAAGAATAGTTAATACAGGACCATCGAGCTAAACTAGACTTCAAAACATAAGCTATATCCGAAGTTTCACTATACATCAGTCTCATGGAAATATCAAGTTTATGGACCAAGTATTGATAAAGAAAATGAAACCTGCAATCCGCATTGACCGGAACGGAATTTTTCGATCTTTTAAAGTTAACATTACCAAGCTTGACAGGTATTCACTTGTGATCTTAACATGTTGTGATTCAGTATCGTTAATAGAACCATAAGATTACTTCCGATCCGATCCGATGCGGTTGGTGTAACAGGTCCTCACCAATCATATTCAACTCAGATGCCACTACAATCAATGGGAGATCGACGATCGCAAGCCGATGATCAAGACGGACCTCCAACGGGTACACCCTGAACAACTCTGCATGGACCTAGTCCAGAAGGCCTGCTGGGGCGGCCCACTCTACAACTCCATCTTCTGCGAGGAAGACCGCATCGACGGCATGTCCGAACACAGCCTGAATGCTTTTACCAAGGAACATTTCAGGACTGACGAGTGTACCGTTGGCAGTGTTGGCTTGCCGTTTGACGAGGTGATGAAACTGGCTGAGAAGATTGAGCCGAAACGAGTAAGTCACGTTCGATTTTCTGTCCCGTAAGTCAGGGGACAACTGCATGACAACTGTGATAGAGTTGCTTAGAAAAAGGTTGTAATTTAGGTCCCGTGCTATGCTCAGGAGATGCGCCATAAAGAAATGCGTACAACTGTAAAAAAAATCTTAAGTTATAGCGGATTATATTCTAGAAAATCACAATTTTACTCGGTTAGTCAGGAGACGTAACCATGGCAACCAGGGACATAAAATAGTTGATCGACCCATTTAATGCTTCGTGGACTATTATAATATGTATGTTTGTGTCAGTAAGGTCTATGACCTTTAACCTGTCAACCCTTGTACCCTTGAGCCCCTAAATAACCAGAAGATCGCCAGGACATGCCCCCGCCGCGCAAATTGTGCTACTCGATAGCGCGCCGCGGCTTCGAGTGCCACGACTTGGGGCCCAATTCCGACACCTGGATAGCATTCGCTGTCCCCGGTTGCGGCACCACGGACCTTCGGTAAGCGTTAACCTAGATGACAAACAATGCGAATATTCGCATCATTTTTTACATTCACATTCGCGTCAAATGATGCGAATGTGTGCTTGTCGCGCTCGCTCGGTGTTGATATTGTGTTAATTTACAATTCCAATGTCGATTTTACGAGAGTAACTTTTTTATGTTTGTTTACATTAAAAATTACTATTTATCAGTGGTATTTTTTTTTCAACAATCGCATTCGCATTGAAATTAAATTGAATTTACTTACGAGGTTTAAAATTTTTCTTCCGGACTTCCACAGATTATAGTTTTTTAAAAGTCTCAGTCAATTAAAATGTTGCTCTCTAATAAAGTACCTACAAAACATGAAATAATGATAGTGTTGTGCAGAATTGATTCGATTGTGATAAAAATTGGTTTTCAGTTTTTCATTCCTTTAAGTTTTATGTGTTTGTCCCTACATTATTATAAATTATAATACTAATTTATTTTAATTGTTTTAGCTGTCTGATGACCCATAATCTAGTTGCAGCAGCATGCGGAACTGGTAATGTTCAAGTTAGTGACATAATCGAAGTTAACAAGTTGTGTTAAAAAATAGTCTAATAAAATAAAAAAAAAATGAGTTATGACTATTTGCAGATGGGTCGTCACTCACAGGACCGCACTCCACAGGGCCCACTGGGACTTATGGCAGGCGATTGTTTCACAGATTTGAAGGCTTTCAACGTGTCCTACTGCGAAACAGGAGTATTTGGTAAGTTAGTTTAGTATGCTTTAACTTTGTACGCTACTCAGTGGAAACCTGTCATGGAGAGTCTTGCTGCCTTTGTGACGATTATTGACAGAGCAGAGATCTCCCGAATTTTATACACAGTTTTCACTTAACATAATTGAATTTCCTCCAACAACTAATGATCTAATTAGGAAAATTATGTCTAAAAGCATGTAAAAATTAAGATACCAGATCGAAGACTTCTAACAGGTCCCCGACTTTCCTCGTTGACAGATTTTTCTAAAGAAACTATTATCCATCACTAAGAAGTAAAACAAGAAGTTATTAATATTGTCTTTGAACAAATAAGCGTAAAAAATTATGAAAAACTGTCACTCCTACGCTTTCATATGGAGATCAGCTCAACATGTTTTGGTCCAATTCGGGACCCGTCATCAGAAGCAACTCGGCACGGTGGCACCAATTCTCTCTATCTCTCTCTCTCTAAAACCGTGCCAAGTTTGATACCGAATAGTATAAGTGTATCCTATTTACTTCTGAGTGAGTGTTGCATTAGTTTACTAACGTAGTTTTACTTTTAAAATTAAATACTATTACTTGCCATCTATAAACCCTTTACTATAAACTCTTTTCAGGAGTAATTGCGAAAACGCGCTCAGTTACGGCTTGCCAAGCAGCAGTCACAGCTGCTGGTTTCCTACAATCCTTAGGATCTCTGGACGGCTCCTATATTAAAGTTGGCAAGCAAAGGCTGAGTACGTCGTCTTTCCTACTATTTTCTGATTGATTACTGAATGATGACTGATTACTGAACTGACCCTCCATGCAAAAAGAGGGGTAGTATAAGTTGACGTCTTTGTCTCCGTGGCATTGTAGCTCTCATAGTTTCCGGTTCGTTAGGACCTAAACTCAAATTACCCTATAACATAATACAACCTAATGTCAAAAACACATTTATAGTCATATAACCATTAATTTAAAACAACCTGATGTCTAAATACCAGAATCTCAAATTACCCTAAAAACTTAAAACCGAAACAAACTTGTCTCGATTAGTACTACTACCAAAATCACCTACTGTCATAAAAGCTAAAGATCATTACGAACTATTCCCATATCACACTAGTCTTGAATTACACCATTATCTTAATACAATAGTCTCAAAACACACAAGTCCCAAAACACCCGAAATTTTCTTTTTGGGTACGGAGCTCTAAAAACCACACCTTACATATTATGCTAGTGAGAAAAAAAAGGGTGTTTTGGGACTAGCGTGTTTTGAGACCATTTATTTAGAGATTGGTGTGTTTTGGCACTAGTGTATTATGGGATTAGTTTGTTTTGAGCTTCAATTTTTATGACATTAGGTGATCACAGGAGAAGTACATGATCAAAATAAGATCGTATTAGTTTTAGGGTATTTTGGGATTCTGGTATTTAGACATCAGGTTGTTTTAAATTAATGGTTATATGACTATATGTGTTTTTGACATTAGGTTGTATTGTGTAATAGGGTAATTTGAGTTTAGGGCCTAACGAACCGGAAACACGTGACATTGACACAATCTTTGACAAAAAAAATTGCCAAGTTTAATGTTGAGCATAGGCTTTTCTTATCTTAATTTTATAGGCATGACTGCATAGGATGTATTGCATTCCTCATCACTTATGTTTTTTCATATTTTGTTTGAAGACAGAAGCTTCATAATATCACAGCTCGGATTTTTAATCAACTCAAAACTTGATTGATTCTTTCCATTGATTTTTCAGACAAAATCTAATCAACTACTTAATAGTTTAACAACAATAGGAAATAGTTCAAAGTTTCGCATTTTATGCACTTTCCTCAAAAGCGCTGTTTTATATCTGGACATTGTGCCGTAAACAAACAAGGTGTCTATAATTTCTAACCATCCCTAACTTAAAGTTGCCACTTACCACTAGCCAAAGAAAAGTTGCAATTTTACTGCCAACCTCGGAAAACATCACCATGGCAACCAGCAACATGAAATATGTAATTAATTGATCCATTTACATAATTGAAACAAAAACTTTGCGTTTTATGCAATAACGGGAAACAGTCTGCCGTGTGAACCCAGTGTCATTTGTAAGGTTAATTTAGTAATTAGAATTACAAGGTGTTTCAGTCAATGTTAAAAATATGAATTTGTCGTAGTAATGTCGATGGTAATTAAATCACGCTATAAGCGTTACGTGATTTCAGGTACGTGTGGTGCCGGGTTAGAATAGTACCTCCCCCTTTCTTCCCGTGGGTGTCGTAAGAGTCGACTCTGGGAAAGGGTTAATGTATTGTGGGCGATGGGCTAACAACCTGTCACTGCAATATCACATGTAACCATCTGGTTAGGTACCCTGAAATTGCTAAGCGTGGCACTGGATTTTTGAATTCATGTGCTCTGCCTACCCCTCTTGGGAATACAGGCGTGAGGATATGTATGTATGTATGATTTCAGGTTGTTACTTAATTATTAAAATTAGTGATCCATGGACGGTAGGCAGTATTTACAATGAGATCTCCCTTAAAAGGCAAGGACTGCGGCAGTGGTAGAGGTCCCTTAAATTTTTATCCTATTTTTTATTGAGTTTTTCTTTTGATTCAAACATTAATGCCTTTAGACGTGTTTGTCAATGTGAAAGTTAGACCTTAACAATATGCAGGGGCGTAGCTACCGAGGGGCTAGGCGGGGCAGCGCCCCGGGGCCCT
>BHDV01030021.1:214212-228652 GCA_005406045.1 Adoxophyes honmai
CGTGTATAATTTCACAAACTTGGCCCTTTTATCTTTTAAACAAATTAGTAATGAATAATCTATGTAACAGCTTTTACGGACAAAACATGTTCAAAGTAAGGTTATAAAATTACTTACACGTGGCCGAATCACGTTCCGTGTTACCTCGTCGCGCGGTTCACACAGACTGCTGTCAAACTCCGTGAGTCAACGCACACATAAATAAGCTATGCAAACATGCATAAGTCCTTCATTCGATTTGGGCCTGCCAACCAATATCTCTAATGTATGAGGGTGCCCCCTGTATGAATCTACCCCATCTTCCCCTACAGATATTTTTGAACCCTCAGTTTTGCTCATATATTAATGAACTCGACTGTAACAAAGTGCGCGGAACCATCAACAGAGCCCTATAACCAGAAAACCACCATTAGGAACTTCTTGTCACAAAATTCTAAAAATAAACAAACCGTCTTCGCTTACAGAAATACCTACTCAGTGAAATAAGATTTCCCGTGAAATAGCATCACATTCTCGCGGCTTAAAAACCGTTCAAAGTCATTATTCAGCGTGGAAATGCAATAATAAAATAGCTAATTCCATTGGGAATCGCATTACGGGATTGCGGGGTTCCCGGGCTGTTCCGTTCGCGATAAATCGGGCCCGGGATTGGTTATGTCCAATCGTGGGTTAGTGTTGCAGGGAAATCCTTTCCGGTAGGTTATGCCCGGCTTGTGGGAGGAAAAGTCGAGGGATTTTTTCTTGTTTTTAGGGTTCCGTTGGAAAAAGGAACCCTTGGAGATTACTTCGTTGTCCGCCTGTGTAGGTAGGTTAATCTGTCGGATTAGGAGCGCAGATAGGTATGTACCTAACTTTGATAAGCATCCGAAATACAAAAGAAATGGTGAATGTATCCGTGTGGTGTTGGATTTAATAATAACTTATTTCCATGCCTTACCTTAGAGATGACTACGGAAATTGGTTTAGGTAAGTACTTAGTTGTGTTAGGGTCAGTTCACACCGCGACGAGACGCGACGCGGCGCTGCACGACGATGCATGTGGTTTCGCGCTGCGCAGCGCGGCACCGCGCGGCGCCTCGAGGCGCAGCTCAACGACCTGAATTCTCACAGTGAAATGTGAACCTTATCGCGTAGCGAATAAAGTAGATTTTGAGTTGGCAGCGCTACGTGCCCTTCACCGCGCGGGCGGCGGCGTAGCGCTGCACCGCGCTACGCCTCGAGGCGCCGCGCGGTGCCGCGCTGCGCAGCGCGAAACCACATGCATCGTCGTGCAGCGCCGCGTCGCGGTGTGAACTGACCCTTAGGCGAAAAGCTAACTCCTGTCACTATTGTATAAGGCTAACGTCCCTGTGCTCGACACTGATCCAATACTTGGCACTTACAACCTTGTCATAGTAAGACAGGCGACAGATGGGCATCTATTGGGCGTTGAGACGTCGAGCGTTGGTACGGTCGACCAAGAAAGTGGTCTACCACTTTTGACAAAAGTTTCTGTGAGATCAAAATTGTCACAAGGTTGACATTGTCACTGTCATAATATTATGGCGAGGGGAAATCGACCTTGTTGTTTCATGAGGTTCAAATGAATATCGATCTTGAGGGGGTAGACCAATTTTTTGGTCGACTGTACATTTACTTAACTAACCTTACCTTACCTTTTAACTAACTTTAAATGTAAAAATATTTTGAGCTTGGGCGAAAATCTACCTGCATATTACTACAGATTATAAACTTCATTGCAAAAAAAAACGGACACCCATTGTCTTGTAATCTTTATTGTGATTATAACTTTAAATTTGTAAAGCTTTTATTTAAGCCTAAAAATATAAAAAAAAAACAGGTAGCTATTTTGTTGGAACGGGGTTGAAAGGAAACAAGTTTCGACACATAATAAAACAATTTAATACAAAATAAATAAAAAAGAACAAAAGATGACGGTGGCAGGCAAGTAAAAAGATCGTGGATGCGGCTGCGCTGCGAAAAGAAAATGATAATATTATTTGATATGAAATCGATACTTCACATAAGTACTTTATTTAAAAAATAAGTAAAGGTTTACAATGCCAACCTAATGTAATGACAGTAGATCAACACCAACAATGGTTTTCACGTAACATAATAGCTATCACAATCATTTCCAATTAAAATCGAAAACGGTTTTGATGGCCATTTATGATTGCGTAAAAGCCCTGGTAGCCGTTGAAGAACAGAACGTAACGTAAGTATAAAAAATGGGTAACAAGAATTGCTTGAAAAACTGGTTGGACCAACAGCAATATTATAAATTCTATCACTTCGGGGTAAAGACAGAGACGTACGAACAGCAGCAGGGAAAAGGCGGTAGATACATGTCAATGGGATTGATTTGAAACATCTGAACATGAATACTCTGAAGTGAGATAGGAAAGACAAACAACATTGTTGAAGTTGTATGTGCATGCACATATAAATTCAAAAAGGGAGATCATCTTACCCATCTTGATTTTTTTTCACGTTAAAATTAAAAATTAGGTTGGAACCACATCTAAAATTTTAAGGTGAAAAAAAAAGATGCCTACGCACAACCCTCCCCTAAGAATTAGGCTATACTAGAGACCGATAGGTACTTAAAAGATGGTAAACAATCTTGACGTGTCTTTTTATTTAAACATACACTTTATAAATCAAAATCTTTACATTTTACAATTTAGGTATGAAAAAATCATTTACTTTCTTAATTGAATTGTATATTGTAACGATTTTCATTTTTAGACTGTGTATTTCAATAAAAAGACATGTCAAGATTGTTTACCATCTTTTAAGTACCTATCGGTCTATAGTATAGTACTGAGTGATACCGTAAGTAAAAATCTGGTATTTACAAAAGGTATCGCTGACAATCGTCCCGTTGTTGAAAGTAACCATTTGGGAACACTAAGTTCATTCTCAAAAATAACCCAGGTGGAAGTGGGATTACGAAAGTGAAAGACGCGTCTGAAAGACTGAGGAGCAAAAATAACAAGTTAATTTTGCTCGTCAGCGTAGTAAATGTAAATTTTCAAAAACCTGGTGTACAAGGGTATTCAAACAATGGTCAACGTGAACGCCGTTTCGATCGTCGAGAGATGACATTCCTGCCAGGAAGCTCTTGAAGAGAGTGCCAGTCACTCCAACAGCCTTCGTAGCACATGCCCTCGTCACACGTCTCGCATTTCAATTGAACATATTTATTAATACCCTTGCGAAGACAAATGTGACATCTCATTCGTGACGTCCTATCGAGTTTCTTTGGAACGTGCACTATGTCCCTCCTCAGCCTCATGACTTCCTCGACAGGCGCTAAATTTTCTCGCGGCGACGGGCGGTGAGCCGTCACGAGAGAATTAGCCAACTCTTGGCGAAACTCACGATGCGTCATATTGGACATACCGCGCCTCTTCAGAGAACTCAATAGCACCACCAATGAGTTGAACACACTGACATTCAACAACCTTCTGAAAATTTTCAAATACCATTTCACACACCTCTTCCTCTCTACTAAATATTTTGACAGGTTTTGATGTAATAGTTCAACACCTCCCACTCCATTTTTGTAATCCCACACTACCCAGGGTTTAACCAGTGGCTGCCCTGACTTACTACGGGCGAAGGTTTCGGCGTTGTGGTAGGTAGAGATCATGTTCACCATTTTGCCGTCTTTCCATGCGATGCATGAAACGTCGCCAGAATGGCGAGCAATGATGGTCCCCCTCGGCACATCCTCCGAAGCCTTCGCGATATCCTCGGGTACATTCTTGCGACTTGGACGTAATGTGCCCAAACAGTCGAATCCCAAGCTCTTGAGATACCGCGCCAACAATGGACAATTATAAAAATTGTCCATCGTGATGCAGTGACCCCGGTGCTCGAGACCTTTCAACAAGTCGAGCACCACTTCGGCACTCTTGCCAGCTAACTCGGTACTAGTAGCCGTGACATTGTCGCGTTCAGAATTCTTCCCGGTGTATATTATAAACTTATACAAATAGCCCGACCTCGGCTCGCAGAGCTCGTATGACTTGAGTCCAAAACGTGTAGCCTTTGACCGTATTGCTCGAACCCAGGACAACCGGCCCTTGAATAAAGTCAAAGACTCGTCAAGCACAACGTCTTGGTGAAGATTGTACATGGATTGAAATTTGGCGTTTAAATGGCTCAGAACCGGGGCAATTTTCCGTAACTTGGGCGAGAACTCGGCCCATTCGCTATGCGGCAGCTCCTGATTCTCATCAGGATTGCCTTCAAAGTGAATGAACGTGTTCAGCAAAATGAAACGGTCAAAACTTAGGAGCTGGCTAAGTCTAGGCATCGCTAACCAGCCACCATGGGTGGTCGACTGGAAGTATTCAAGTTGAGATGGACGCGGAGCCACCCCCCTTAATATGTAAACCGCAAATAAGACGTACAACTCGTCTACGTCGGTGTCAACCCAACGACTTAGACGAGACGACTCGTTCAGTGTGCCTGCTGCTGTTTTGTCAGCGATCACCTTGTT
The DNA here is from genome assembly GCA_005406045.1 of Adoxophyes honmai. NCBI lineage: Eukaryota > Metazoa > Arthropoda > Insecta > Lepidoptera > Tortricidae > Adoxophyes > Adoxophyes honmai. The sequence continues at coordinate 218,726 of BHDV01030021.1, forward strand.
AGCATATCTATTGGTTTCCTTAGCGATATGCTCCATGATATCTTTGCTCCAGATATCAGTAAAGGCATCATAGGGGATATCATAGTCTTTGACAGTTCCCGGAGTAGGACCCGAAAACGTTTTGGGTACACCTCGAAAACTATCAAAGTCTGAAGCCCAATTGAAGACATTAGAAGTGTTAACAAGGCGTTCGACGGCCTCGTCCATCTCTCTCTCCATAGAATTTATAATATTGATAACTGATTCTTCCAATTCCTCTTCGTCCGGAATACCTCTGGTCATACCAGCGTTGGAAGCTAATGCGATCGGATCAAACTCATCGTCATAGTCCGATTCGAATTCGCTTTCATACGCTGCCGATCCCGCAATAGGTCTTTTGGGCGTTGCCGTCTTCCCCGATGCGGACGAATGTACATTCTTGTTATCAGTAGTCATCTGTGATGTCCCTTGGTGTCCGCTAGGCCCAGATTGTGGCTCTGTCTGCGGAGCAGCGTGGACACTAGTGGGACCAAGCATGCCATCACAGCTAACCTCTGAGACTGACTTACTGCGGGGAGGGCTTATGGCCATGGTGTCCGACGGAAGCAACTCGATCACACATTTTATTACATCATCGTCATGTTCTTCAACGGTATCCTCTCCTTCGGGATCTTCACACGCCGCTCGCTCCAACATCGCCATGCTGAAAACGTTTTTTTATTAGAAATTGGCACTTAATTTTTGAATTCATGTGCTCTGCCTACCCCTCTTGGGAATACAGGCGTGAGAATATGTATGTATGTATTAGAAATACATTGATATGGGCGTAAGTTTGTTGCGTCTAGCTAGATGAACCAAATTAAATGTGTCTTGAAAAGTTAGCTTCAACACGTTTCCAGCTAATCCGTAGCCGTTCATCCCAGTCGCGCGAATAGAGTGGTGGCATGCAGTGTGCGTTTGACAGCAGCCACCGTGGATCCTAGATGAAGGCCTACATACTAAACATTAGCTCAAACATGTCTCAAACTCAATTTGAAACGTGATTTATCCGTATTTTTCAAGACGAGTGAGTCTGACGGTAGTTGAATGTTCAATGAATCAAACACTTACCCAATGGACTCCATCAATTCCTTTTTTATTGTAGTTTCCTCAGGGGTTTGTGTCTTATCGGTACTATTGACCAGATGGCTCAGTGTTCTGGAAAATAAAATATAAACAATATAATATTTACATTTCCTGGGTGATGTTAGGATAGAATAACACCTCTCCATTTCTTCCGTGGATGTATATTTTAGGCGAGGCTAGCAACCTGTCACTATTATACCTGCCAACTCGAAACCTAAAAAAATATGCTAGAAATGGCCATGAAACGTGAATGTCATGTTTTGTCTATGGAACGTTTCGTGTGCTCTGCCTACTCCATTTGGGAATATAGGCGTGATGTGTTTGTGTGTGTATGTGTGTGTGTGTGTGTGTGTGTGTGTGTGTGTGTGTGTGTATGTGTGTGTAATATTTAAATATTATTTTTTCAATATACCTACTCTCATAGTAGTTTATAGCAGTGTTCCGGAAAGTGTGTGCCGCGGCACACTGGTGTATCTACCATGGTTTTCAATTGGTGTGCCTCGGAAAAATAAAGCTACCTAACAAATAACTACTGTTTAGGACTACATGAAGTAAAATTTGCTTATATTGCCTCAAGTGTGATCAACCGTGATTTGCAACCTTTAGACTGTAGGCATATCTTTTCAGCAAATTAAAGTTTAGTGTTGTTGAGTATTACTTAAAAACTACTTTTACATCACCTTGTAATTTTCCTATGTGTACCTCGAACAAAAAAAGTTTCCAGAACACTGGTTTAATGTACAATGAATCAAACAAAACTTACTCCTTGGAATCCTCCAATTCTTTTTTTATTATGGTTTCCAGGAGGGTTTGTGTCTCAGCTACCTCGTCAGCTAACTGCAATCCCTCCGGGGTACTAATGACCGGGTGGCCAGTCAGTACTCTGGAAAAAAAAGAACCATGTAATACATACAATCACGCCTATGCTCCCAAATAGGGTAGGCAGAGAACATGAAACGTACACTAGAATGCAAAATTGCATAGATAGCTTAGAGGCGGGAATCGTTTGGTGTCAGAAGCCGTGTTTCGATAACCATCACTATCGCACGGCGTAAACAGTTTCAAACGACTTTCATTTGGACTTGTCCATGCAATTTTGCATCCCGCTGTACATTCATACAAACACGCCTACATTCCCAAACGGGGTAGGCAGAGCACACAAAAAGCTACATAGACAAAACTAGTACTATTTCACGTTTTGTGGTCTCTTCTAGCATAATATTTTTTAGGTTTTGAGGTGGCAGGTACAATAGTGACAGGTTGCTAGCCTGTCGCTTAAAACACGAACACAAAAACGACCGCACAAAAAGTCTGTCGTCTGCGCTGCCCCTTAATGAAACAAGACTTACTCCTTGGAATCCTCCAACTCCTTTTTTATAGTTTCCTCCCCGAGGGTTTGCATCTGAGCCTCCTCATCGGCTAGCTGCAACGAAGCCCCTGGGTTTCTGTTGTCCAGATGGCCAGTCAGTGCTCTGGAAAAAAAAACCATGTAATACATACAATCACGTCTATGTTCCCAAATGGGGTACGCAGAGAACACTATATGTGATTTAGACAAAGCCATGATTATGACTATTTCAATAGCTTAATATTTTAGTTTTGAAAACAAATGAAAGAGGTAGTATTTTTAGTGACAGGTTGCTAGCCTTTTATCTAAAGCTAAGGCATACCAAAACCTATTTACCTTGTCGCCTCTCACGACATCCACGAAAGAAATGGAGAAGTGTTATTCTATCCCGACACCATACAGGAAACCACTTAATATTTATACTAATAGACAACTAATAACAGAACCCATTTTCCAAGATAAGCGAGTCTCATGGTAGTTTAATGTTCAAATAATCAAACAAAACTTACTCCTTGGTATCCTCCAATTCCTTTTTTATTATAGTTTCTGGAGGGGTTTGCGTCTGAGCTTCCTCATCAGCTAACTGCAACGATCTCCCTGGTGTTGTATTGTCCAGATGGCCAGCCAGCATTCTGGAAAATAAATATGATTATAATATTTTGTACTATTAATTGTATAAACTGTGTGAGCTAAGGGTTTTTAAAGTTACCTGGGCGACGACCCATCTAATACAATGTTGAAACATTTTTTTATTGCTTACAATTAAAAACTACCTACAATAGAGGTCCTTTATAACAAAAAATATTTTAATGGGAACATGTCTATGTTTTCAAACATAAATATGATTATGACTATTTCATGCTTCGCAGGCACTTCTAGCATAATTTTAGATTTGATAACAGGTGGAAGAGGTATAATAGTGACAGGTTGCTAGCCTGTCGCCTAAAGCATACCTCAACCTATTTTCCTTAGTTGTCTCTTCGGTTTGTTGTTTTAAGTTAGAGATAGAAGGCATTAGAGTGACAAATTTCTGGCCTGTTGCTTAACCTTACTCGCCTATTATAACATCCACGGAAGAAATGGAGAGGTGTTATTCTATCCCGCTAGTGTAAGCTGTAGATTATTTCTATATAGGTACTCACACAGGAGGCACCCAAGGCTGCGGCTTCGGTTCCGCAAATACATTAACCGGTGCGGCACCGGCCATTTTGTCTTCAACCAACTGCTCAGGCGATTGTAGCCGGTGCCTGCGTCGTTCCGGCCCCGGAGCGACCGCAGACGAGCGTGTCATTCTTCTAAAAATAATAATACATACATCATGCCTTTATTCTCAAATGGGGTAGGCAGAGTACACGAAACTCTGCAAAGAAAAAACCATGGCGATTTCACGTGCCGTAACCATTTATAGCATATTTGATTTAGGTTTCAAGTTTGAAGGTATTTAGTGGCAGGTTGTTAATCTGTCGCCTAAAATATACCTTAACCTAACTTAAACCTAACTATAGTCGCCTCTTACCACTTTCACGGAAGAAATGGAGAGGATTTATTCTAGTCTTTGTGTTGAGAAATTTAAACTAACGTACAATACGACACTTGGGTTCATTATCGGAAATCGGATCCCTAACCACACTATATCCAATGTTTTCATGAGTAAAAAAATAATACTAATTTAAATTTAATCACAAATAGTAGGTACTTAATGCGTAATAAAATAGAAACAATATATTTACAAGTAAAAACAACGGCAAATAACCACGTGACACTAGGCAACGAGAAAGTTCGAGACTTAAGTTCTGAAGTTAAACCTCATATTTAGAACACATTACTCATATTTTTTTCATTTAATTTGATATAGTTATGTGTAATACAAATAGCAAACACTTACCGTTTCATTTTGATTTCGAGGACAAAACACAGGTTATGAGGTTACGTTACAACAGCTCACCAATATGGCGTCTCCAGCAATGATCAGTTCATAATCAACCATTCGTCATGTCTTTTCTAAGGCCGGTCACATACATTCGGAATTTTTCCGTTCGGAATCCCGAATCGGACTTTCCGAACGCAGTCAATCCATACAAAATCAATGGACCGCCACACACATTCGGAAAAATTCCGTGCGGAATTCCGAACGGAAAGCTTCCGAACGTGTGTGGCGGTCCATAGATTTTGTATGGATTGACTGCGTTCGATTTCCCGTTTCGGGATTCCGAATCGAAAAAATTCCGTATGTATGTGGCCGGCCTAAACCTGTTGAACGCCCTATGCGCACACGTGTGCACGTAACGGTTAAAAATTAAATGTCGCTGACGCTGATTGGTTGGATGACGAATCTTGCTGTGTTGCTAGAGGAAAAAATATACTTGTACGCTACCAAATTAACAGTAGTGACCATTTTTGACCATTCACTAGAATCCACGTATAATTAAATAAAATGAAAATGTGGTGTATTTTTACGGTAACGTGAGATTTCACCGTGAATATTTAGAAGTAATCATCTAATCATCGTTGTAATAATGTCTCAAGTTTGACAGATTTGGCCGAATTGTTGAAAAACCGAACGTCACAGAAGATTGCCGGTGTCGCTGTGAAATGTCATTGTCATTGTCATTATTGTCAATTTGTCATTCCATTCCATTCCGACAGGCAGTTTTGTTTTGTTTTGATTTTGAATAATAATCTGAATTGGAATGTTTCGGTTTTAGCTGAAAAATAATTCCAATTTAGTTAGTGTTGTATTCTATTTGTAATTTATTGCGTACCTGATATTATTTAGTTAAGATGAATGTACAGAAGTTGGTAGCCTGTAGGGGTTATGTTAAGAGAATTATTGCTCGTATTTACAATTTGGTTCTTCGGAACAATTTCAGTCTGCTTCGCCTGAAATTCTATGTCAAAAGAAAACTCGGCTTGGAAATGCACTCGCCGATATAGTTAAATACGATTTCATCTTGGCTGTAAATAGTTAAAATAAAATTCTGCGAGGACGGAGAGGTAGATAGATGATTCCATCAAGGATAACTGTCGACTCCATAAGTCGCATACTGTCGCGAACTGACTGCAGGAGCCCCCTCGCGAGGCAAGCGCATGAGGCATGCTTTTGTTCCACATAAGGCTCATACTCGCACCAGAAATGGCTGCCTCGCGAGGCCGCTCGGTCAGTGAAGATCCGGTTAGTCAGCAACTGAAAACAGCAGGCAGGTAGTGGTTTTTTAGCGTGAATATCGATGGGTGTAGCAAGTAGGTACGTTTCAATCTCTTCAGTTCAAAAAGTTGCTGTACCTCCTATTAATAATAATAATAAAGGGTTTGTTACTTTGGATGTGTTTTACGACCTGCGATCAGGTCATAGCGAACACAGCCTGCATCATGTATGAACAATGCTCCCCACCACTCAATTGGGTCAATCTGTGTTCTTATATTGTGCTCTCTCGGCCAGATTCCATTCCACACAAAAAATATTCATAAATGATGTATCCTGTCATCCTGTGTTCACTTTCACCTGACTGCAGGCCGCAAAGCTCATCCAGTATAACAAATGCTTAAACTTCATTAGATACCACGAGTCAGGTCTCACTTACTATAAAGAAGAGCTGCTCAATAAACAATATAATGCTGATGAATTTGTAACCGAGGTAGGTCACAGGTGTCTCTAAAAAGGCAGATATTCTGATTTGTCCATGTATAAACAACTTTGAAAAAAAGGTCTCTCGCTGTGCAGCTAAAAATATAACTTGTCCTGTCCCACAAGATGCATTCAATAGATCTCTATTAAAAATATACCACTGCCTATGAAATTAGCATTATGATAAAAAATGTAAGCTTCCTAAGTAGAATCAACTCCTGCATTACAAGTACTGATTCTAGCTTAGGTTCTATTAAATTTGTAAAGTCTGATAATGTTGATGTTCCTTGTAGCTAGTAATAGGATAAAAAGATAAAACCTTCAGGATAAGACAGCATTGTAATTATTTTTGCTAAATAATTTAAACAGAATTTTTGATGTCCTTAAAACTAAAATATCAAAATGGGTATTTTCTGTCAACCATAGAAAATTGATTAAAGTTACCTCAAAATTATTGTTCTTTGTTTAAGTTAGTTATTTACTTTTGTGGTTTTTAGTTTGTTTTGTCTATGCATAGTATCTTTTATAAAAATCATGGAATTCTTTCAATAATAGGTGGTTTTATCCTATCAATTACTTAAAACAAGTCTTACATCGAATAAATGGTAATTTTTAAATATTTTAACCTTGTTTTCGGTATCATTTTGTGAATATTTTTACCTATTAAAGTACTAATTTTCATCACGTTTAATATTGTAGCCTTGTAGCCTCTCTTTGAAGCGATCTCAAATGAATTAAGCTTCCTGCTGTCTCTCAAAGGTTGGCTGTAAAACCCTTAACTAGGAGCCTTTAAGTTCAGAGCCATACCCGCCGCGCCACCAATGCCACCGTACATTCGCATTCTGCTCTACATTTTGACGACACGTTGTCGTCGTCGCCCTGCGGTGCGCGTTGCGAAATAACGACAGGGTGTCGTGCATGGCGTTGAAAGTCCACCTTTGTATTTTATCATGTTATCTATTAGTAGCACCTCCCCCTTTCTTCCCGTGGGTGTCGTAAGAGTCGACTCTGGGAAAGGGGTTAGTGTATTGTGGGCAATGGGCTAGCAACCTGTCACTGCAATATCACGTTTAACCAACTGGTTTCCCTGCTGAAATTGCTAAATGTGGCACTGGATTTTTGAATTCATGTGCTCTGCCTACCCCTCTTGGGAATACAGGCGTGATAATATGTATGTATGTATCTATTAATTTTTTGATTTTTGTGTTTTTTTGTGTGCATTGATTGTGTTCCAGATAATGTGTCACGAATTGACCCGAAACACAGACTTATATCGAAATAGATGACTCAAATTGTATGTACTTCGCGTGCCAAAAGGGAGCCAAAAGGGAGAGCAATGCTCTTCCTTTGACGCGATTTCATTTGGTTTTGTACCGCTTAGATTAGGTTTAACTGCCTAGAGACAGGACAAATTGAATAAGGTTTCACTCGGACTGTCAATTCTCATCACTAAAGCGCTTATGTGACGTTACAGTAGGCAGAGAAAAAGTGGCACGCTTGGTTTTCATACAAATGCAGGAACTCGCGGTATCTATTTCGATATAAGTCTGTGGCCCGAAATATGTCGAGCTAATATCGATATAAAAACGTAAGTAGATCCGTTTCAGTTCACTATAATGGGAGAATTCTCGACGGCAGAAAGGGCAGTACCTATCTCAACACTACGTCGCACAGACTTATAATCGAAATAGATGACTCAAGTCAAGTGTATGTACTGCGCGTGCCAAAAGGGAGAGCAATGCTCTTCCTATGTAATGTTTTAAACTTTCGCGATTCTCACTCATATTTATATGTAAAATCGTGATTAAGTCCCGCCTAAATAGGTACATATAAATATGAATGCTCTTCCTTATCCATAAAGGTTCAACTTCCTAGAGACAGGACAACTTGAATAAGGCGGCGTCACCTTTAAATCGGTTTCACTCGGACTTTCAGTTCCATCACTAAATAGAAGGTAGAGAAAAAGTGGCACGTTTGCTTTTGTGGGAGAGTCTCCAATAGTGAGATCTCTCTCCAGGGAGATGTTATCCCTGGGGACCAATGTCCACAGAGAGGAAGTTAGAAGTTGCATTTATGCAACCAATCGTCGAAACTTCATTAGCGTAATGTAGGATCGTTATAGTTCGGCTATTCGACGCATGTGGCGCTGAGGAGCTACGAGTACAGTCGACCAAGAAATTGGTCTACCCCCTCAAGATCGATATTCATTTGAACCTCATGAAACAACAAGGTCGATTTCCCTTCGCCATAATATTATGACAGTGACAATGTCAACCTTGTGATAATTTTGATTTCACAGAAACTTTTGTCAAAAGTGGTAGACCACTTTCTTGGTCGACCGTACACTTCATACAAATGCAGGAGCTCCCGGCATCTATCCATTTTGTTTGCTTGTTTGTTCGTCCGTCTTCCACGGCTAAACGGGGCGACGGATTGACGTGATTTTTTGGGTGGAGATAGTTAACAGGATGGAGAGTGGCATAAGCTACTTTTTGTCTCTTCACATCCCCCCAATTCCCTAAAATACTTCTTAAAGCGAGCGAAGCTGCGGGCAAAAGCTAGTTTCGATATAAGTCTGCCGCGTCCCTAACAAAATAAATAAACAGAGCACCCGGAAATTTATGTTCTGAACTTTTTACGAGTAATCCGGGAAAGTTGGGAACATCATTGCGAACTTCGGTAGTGGTTGATTTACGGCGGGGGGCCAATGATTTGTTGCTAATTTGATTGCCTTAGCTGAGGTTGCCAGGTGATGCCCTTTCTTCGGCTATTGCTATAATACCACCGGTTTGCGTATGTTGGTAATTTGCTGTATAATTAACAAATAACTTGGTAATTTGCTGTCTAAATGTAAGAGGCGCGTAAAGAAATAGGTTCAGGCTTTTCTGTGTGGTCTCGGGATAGAATAACGCTTCACTATTTCTTCCGTGGATGTCGTAAGAGGCGACTAAGGTAATAGGCATGCTTTAGGCGACACAACCTGTTACTATTATAATCACTACCTCTTTCATCCGTCTTCAAACCTACAATTATGCTAGAAGTGGCTGCGAAGCGTGACGTAGTCATAATCTTGGTTTTCGTGTGCTTTGCTACCATTTGGGGACACAGGCGTGATTGTATGTACGAATGAGGCGGTTGAAACGCCCGAATAAATGCCCCATTGGGGTTCCAAGTGGGCCGATGTTCGCCCCACTCTGGGCGCCAGGCAGCCATTAGCACGAAGGCTTCAAGCGCAGGAGTGGAAATGCATCCTGCCGTGGCGTTAGAGGGCGGGCGTATGGGATAAGCGATAGCGGTTTAAGTATTAAAGCTGCAATTACATGTTTGACACAAGCTGCATGCGGTGACCGCAAAGGTTTAAGGACTTCAAAGCCTTTCTCTCAATTTCTTCTGTGGATGTCGTAAAAGTGGCAATAAACCCATTCAGTGCCACGCACGACGACCTGTCGTTATTTCGCAACGACGACGACAATATGTCGTTAAAATGTAGAGCAAACAGCGAGGTGGCGCGGCGGGTATGGCTCGGCAGTAAGCTCATGGCGCTGAATGTGTAGTAAATAAGCTAAAGGTACATTTTAGGCGACAGGCTAGCCACCTGTAATTATTATACCTGCCAATTAAAAAAAAAATGCTATAATTTTATTGCATGCTAATTGGCCACAAAAAAATGCTAGAAGTGAAAATAGCCACAAAACATGAAATGGTTTGGTCTATGTAGCGTTTCGTATGCTCTGCCTACCCCTTTTGGGAATACAGGCGTGATTTATGGATGTACAGCAGGCTGCAAAATTGCATGGACAGCTTAGAGGCGGCAATCGTTTGGCGTCTAAAGCCGTGTTTTCATAGCCAT
>BHDV01030021.1:230175-257191 GCA_005406045.1 Adoxophyes honmai
CTGCCTAACGCTGTTGCACGGCGTAAATAGCTGCACACGATCTTCATTTGGATTTGTCCATGCACTTTTGCATCCTAGTGTACGTGAATAACATTTATCAGGTATGAAAGTAGCCTGTCGGCCTATTAGTAGTAGTAAGGTAGTAGTAGTAGTAAGCTTAGCACGGCAACACGCTCTAGTCACGTCGCGCGCGGGATAGTCTGCTCGTCATTTTCTCACGTCTCTAATTAGACAGTGACAGACATAGACTATCTCGCGCGTATCTCGATTCGCGCGTTGCTATGCTAATGCTAAGCTGGCTGGTCGGGTTTATTAAAATTATTAATTTCAACAACAGGCAGAGCACACGAAAAGTGAAATAGACATAACCATGATTATGACTATTTCACGCTTCGCAGCCACTTCTAGCATCTTTTTGGGTTTGAAAACAGATGTAAAAGGTAGTATAATAGTGACAGGTTGCTAGCCTGTCGCCTAAAGAATACCTAAACACATTTCCTTAGTCGCCCCTTGCGACATCCACGGAAGAAATGGAGAGGTGTTATTCTCGACCCGACACCACACGGGTTAATTTCAAATGTGAACAAAAACGCTCTCGCTCATGACTTACGCGCGTCGAGGGCTCTTGCCTTGGCCCTTGCCGACCAATCAAAGTCGCTATGCTAATAGCAACTCTAGCGCATTTCATACTTAGGGCCTGCGCAAACGACAGACTATCCGGGACGGACTTTTAGTCTGCGAGAATAGAACCTACGGAATGCAGTAACGCACACGACGCGCAGGAAGTCCGGCGCCTAATGCATACAATCCACGCAGACTTTTTGTCCGCCGCAGACTCGATCGCACAAAAAGTCTGTCGTCTGCGCTGCGCCTTAAAGCCTGTAGATGGCGCACCAGGGAAGGACGGCAATACTGCCAGAATATACAACATACAAGCATGCCTATATTATATTCCCAAAATAGGGTAAGCAGAGCACATTTATAATTTTAGGTTTAGAAGTAGATGGGAGAGGTATAATAGTGACTGGTCGCTAGCCCGTCGCCTAAAGCATACCTAAACCTATTTTCACACGTCTAAATTGCGAACAGTGGCAAGTGGCTCAACAATCCCGGTTCGTGACTGTACAATATGTAGTAGCCATGCAAGGAAAACTAAATATTCCACTGACTATGCTCTTAACATTTACTTCGTTTCCCTTCCTAAAAAGTAACGAGAAAAAGCTATTACCAGGAACGTAAATATCTAAACAAATACAGGATGCTCCCGCGTCTAGAAAATTCACTTGTTACTTATTCAACGGGACGATGTGTTGACACGACGTTATTATGTTAAGAGCTCGGAGGAATCAATTCGTGGGTAGATGTAGGTTACGTGGGTTCACGCGGAGGAGAAAGTCTTATTTTTTACGGAGGAGGTGTTTCACAGTGGTATTATATCTAAGTATCGTGTTATAAAGAGTGATTGGAAGGTGCAAAGCTGTAAGCTGAAGTACATTTAGAACCATGTAAAGTCGTGAACCGGGATTGTTGAGCCACTTACCTATGTTTGTAACTTGGTCGTGTAATACTAATCCAATAGCTGACATCTAGTCCGTCACATCGGTCATTGATTACACGTCTAAGTTGCGGACAGTGGCAAGTGGCTTAACAATCCCGGTTCGCGACGGTACTTAAGCCATGGCTGTCTTAGAGAAAGTCTGACTATTTATTTGTTATTACTACCGAAAATACCCAAAATACACATTTAATAAATTATGGGTGAGAAATATACTATCTGTGTTATTAGATTTTATTTTGCTAAATTAGTAAAAAAAAACAGAGTTTGTCCAAGACAACCACGGCTTAAATGGTTTTAAATTGTCTATACTCGCGGCTTAAAGATTTACACCCACCTTCCAATCACCCTGTATAGTGTCACATGGTCATATCTAACCTAATAAGTTCTGTATACTCAAAACTTTACAAAACATAATGTAGATTTATTCATTTAAAAGGATACCTAATGCCTATAACTTTCTGCTTTGCATTTAAAACTACCCAACCATTTCAGTTTAAAACCGAAACCAAGTTCATAGATCACCACCATACCAACTAGATCTAGTTCTTACCAGTCAGATCCGGTTCTTTCCGGTTTTATCCAGTTGTTTCATTAGGCTCAGCGCGCAGCGATCACGAGACAAACGGGGGCTTGCGGAGACATATCGCGCGGGACGAGTGCTGGCGGCCTATGGCGAGGGAAGATATAGGGACGGGAGTAGAGATAGATAATGTTTTAAACTTTCGTGGTTAACAGTCATATTTTATATGACGCGGGACTTAATCACGTATGATTTTTATTACCTTACTGAAGCAGCAACTTAAGTTGAGCCAAGGTTTTCTTGTAGCACTAGTCTCCCCACATTAGTCGACGCCAAAACGCGGGTAGAAAAAGCTTTATATCAACGCAATAAGGGCGAACAAGACATCAATTGGCTCGGCTCGCTTGGCCGAGAATGGCCGAGCCAAATGACGTCTTGTTCGCCCTTATTGCGTTGCTTTTTCTACCCGCGTTTTGCCGAAAATGCGTCGACTGGTTTGGTGAGACCCTAAGACTGTAGTAGTTTTAAGATTTTTTTGTGTTTTTTGTATACCGATAGCTTGGAGGTGTGGGAAAGTCTCCAATAGAGAGATCTCACTCCAGGCAGATGTTATGCCTGGGGACCGAGGTCCACAGAAAGGAAGTTAGAAGTTGTGTTTATGCGATTTCGTTGAAACTTCGTTAGCGCGATGTAGGATCGTTTATTTCGGCTATTCGACGAATGTGGCGCTGAAGCGCTACAGAGATCTTTTTTTTGTATTTTGGGTAGGTATTTTAAGCAAATACTTACGACATATCGCTGTTCAACATACGACTTACAATCACGCCTGTGTTCCCAGATGGGGTAAGCCGAATACACAAAACGTGACAGACAAAACCATGACTATTCACCACACAGGCAAGAGTCCAATCCCAAGACTAAATCATACCCTCCTTTGCTCAAATCGGCTCTAAATCGTTTCAATATCGTCCCCCACAATACCACCCCGTCCAGATACGTCGCTACTGATGACAGGATTACCTTTGTTTATTCGGGTGGCGCCGCGAGCGTTCAGGCGGCCGTATGTCGCTGTCGCGCAGAAAAATCGAGGGCTTTTGAGACCTAAATCTGTAAAAATATAGGCGAAATAATTTAATGTTAACCTAAATAGAAGGACGAATGTCATGTGGCATTTGAACGTTTTATTCAAAACAATGATTGTAATTGTATGGACACGTGTCGACCGCGGCAGTTGTGCAAACATTTGCCTTTTATAACGCCACGCTTATGTTTTAGCTTCTTTAGGTCCTGCTCCGACGACATCTTGATCGAAAAACGAATCAAATATTGTAATGGTAAATTTTCTCCTTTCAATAAATAAATACGATGTCCTAAACAAAAGCCCAAATAAGGAGTACCCGAAACCGTCGAGCGTGTATGACAAGAGTGATGAATGTGAGTGAAGCGAGAGAAGTATGTCAGAATAGATGCGAATGGCGCTCTGTTGTCTCTGCCTACCCCGCAGGGAATAAGGCGTGACGGTTATGTATGTATGTATGTAATAAATAAATAATGTAAGCGATGTAAACTACTAATTGCTATTTAAATTTACTAGGCGTCTAATTTTTGGCAATGCACTGCAATGCACCGCGCAGTCAATGTAATGTGATTAGGTGATTAGATTACTATGTAATAAATGACTTGTTTACCTGTGAACTCCTGTGCGTAATTGCTGCTTAGGAATAAAAAAAGATTTTTAATATTTTCTTAATAATTTCTAACATAACTGTGGTGTCGTACCTAAACAGTAGATCAAAATTGCAAGCGCTGGCTGCACTACACGATTTAGATCAGAATAATGTATTAAATACAATATTGTACGCTCTTACACTGGCTAATATACCGGTAAGTACCTAAGTATTGGATTCGTATCACACATGACCGAGTATTTTCAATAATGTTTGGACACACTAGAGCCAATACACATTTGAAGATTTTGAGGCAGTTAAATCCGAATTCCAGGGACCAAAGAGCCGTAAAAAAGCTGCTTATAAACTCATAAACGCTATGGCGCGTGTGCAAATTAAATTTACCTAATTCCCGGCATATATCTCCCGCCCGCCATATTCCGCGATAGGGTGGCCCCATGTGAAATTCAAAAGTCCTCGAAAGTGGATTTTCAAAGTTCGGATACTATTGTCATATGTAATAATACTACGTAAGGTTTACTCCCGAATGTATGATATTGCTGTATTTTCCTACCGTTACCTACCGGCAGAACATCGCAGAACTTTGTCACACTAAATGTAATAGTGTTGTTTTCCTTTTTATAGAACGATGCAACGTCACCACGACCATAACTATAAACAGGTTCTATGGTCGGTCAGGAATCAATTTTTTGAATGGTATACTAGCTAAATGGTAGAAAATTCGTGCACTAAAGATTTTGTGCTATTCAGATTTTTTGACGTTATCATCAGGCTTTATGTGTCCGATTTTACGATTACGTATTTACATACGGTTAAGGATTTGTATTTTTATGGCTTCTCAAGCAGAGAGTCGTGAGTTTACGTCACGGATGGCGCGAGTTTGAGTAAAATTACTCACATGAAGAGTGAGTTTAAAGTGAGATAAATTTTGTACTGTATTCCTGTGGTCCATGGTCGGGTATCGCGTCTGAAAACCCCAGTGAAGTTTTTTTCCTGGAATTTTCTTGCAAAAAATTTAGGAAAATCTGAAAAAGTTGCTAAGTCTTTTGTACTCCGACTCTGTCAACCGCGTAGATTGCACGTGCGAATGCGTGAATTAACGAGACTTGTGTACGAGTTGGAAGCTAAGTAAAACAGGGCGCAATGACCCAAAAAGCGATGAAACATGTGTCTCTCAAGAGGTCGATAATGAACATTTTCTGGAAATATTTTACAGTAGTTTTCATACACGTATACCTGACCACAGGTCAAAATATTACCAGTCACTTTCCGGACACCATGTATAACCTATTTAGTTTTCGAAACCGGTTAAGGAAATTCCCACATACTCAAACGTGTGGTAACCGTCCAATAGGTCGCTCCCTTGATATTGCGATAAAATGGTTCTCCACTTGTTATGCTAGCGGCTGAAGAATCGACCGTGGTTGTATTCGCTGTAGGTCAAAGAGTAATATTGAGGAAGAGACACTGAATGTAACCTCCTAGAAATTATGTGTACAGTCAGGGAATTTGAATGTTTAGCAGGTTGACCGCCTTCATAATTTGTTCGCATTATTCAAATTGAACAAACTTCATCATGAAGTTCAATATTGAGTATTTATGTCATGCAACTGGCTGGAAATAGGTAGTAATAAGGCCAATTTTAGAAGTATCTCAACCTGCTAAACATCCAATTTCCCTGACTGTACCTAGTTCAAAAAGACAAAGTTTAAAAGGACTTTGATTTTATGTACTAAATAAATGGCACTGTGTCTCAGGGGGTTAAAATATACATACATCACGCCTGTATTCCTAAATACGAAACGCTACATAGATAAAACAATGAATATTTCACGTTTCGTGGCCACTTCTGCCATTTTTTTTAGATTTTGAGTTAGCAGGTGTAATAGTGACCAGTTGTTAGCCTGTCGCCTAAAGCATAACTGAACCTATTTCCTATCTCGCCTGTGGTGTCATCCTACTTAATTAATTAATTATTATTTAAGGTGTATTTAATAATTGTAATATTTGTAATTAATAAATAGAAGGGACAGAAACAAATCGAGGTATTAAATACCTTCGTCAGTTGGACAGCTCGGAGGCCGTCAACTCCATTTTGTGAACCAATTGGAAATATTAAAAGGTGAGCCTTGATTAATTGCTTTAGATCTAATTTAAACTGTATTGAAAACAAGGAATAAAGTGAGGAAGCAAAATAAATTATTCTAGTCCATAGAAAGGTCATCCTATACGTACAGTCAAGGAAATTGATACCTGTGCCACTGTGAACCTTTTCAGAATGAGTTTCATATTGCTTTGATTAGTAGATAGTATGGTATGGTATTGATAGCCGTGATAGCCCAGCGGTTCGAACTGTGGCCTCTCAAGCAGAGGGTCGTGGGTTCAAACCTCGGGCTCGCACCTCTGAATTTTTCGGAATTTATGTGCGATATCAAATTTGATATTTATCACGAGCTATACGGTGAAGGAAAACATCGTGAGGAAACCTGTAGTGTGTGTGTACACAGCGACGAAGTAATTCAACGTTGTGTGTGAAGTTCCCAATCCGCACTGGGCCCGCGTGAGAACTATCGCCCAAGCCCTCTAATACTGAGAGGAGGCCTGTGCCCTGCAATGGGACGCATATAGGCTGATGATGATGATGATGATGATGATGGTATGGTCACAGTGACATTTCTTGTGAAAAAGTACAAAGTGGCACAGTTACCAAATTCTTTGACTGTACTTACATCACACCTGTATTCCTGAATAGAGTAGGCATAGCACACTAAACGCTACTTAGACATAACCATGACTAATTCACGTTTAATTTTATTTAGGTTTTGAGTTAGCAGGTATAATAGTGACAGGTTGCTAGCCTGTCGCCTACAATATACCTTAACCTATTTCCTTCGTCGCCTCTTATGACGTCCACGGAAGTAATGGAAAGGAGTTATTTTAAACCCTACACCACACGGAAATACTATAGTTTTGCAACATATTCGTACAATAGGTACCATACGTGTTCCGGAGGCAACAAATGTTGGAAACGCTTACCCGTTTGGTGTTGCGGGTGTCAATCCACCGTGTTTACATACCATAGAGGACAAAACCAATAGAGAAACAATGTTGGCCACCCAGGTCCGCAAACAGTTTGTTGATTGCAACTTACTAACGTCACCGTCACTGTCACAGAAACTGTAGGTACAGAGCCAAAAAACCGTAGATAAAAAGGCACTAGCGTTACGCGCGATCTTGGGCCGGCCAATAAGAGCACAGCGATCGCTTCAATTGTTTGGCGGAATCTTCACAGAACAACCAAAATGATATTAGCACTCTACTGGTTCTGTCCTCTACATAGAGGATAGAACCTATAGAGAAACAATGTTCGCAACCCCGGTCCGCAAATAGTTTGTTGATTTCAACATACTAAGCGTCACCGTCACTGTCACAGAAACTGTAGGTACAGAGCCAAAAAACCGTAGATAAAAAGGCACTAGCGTTACGCGCGATCTTGGGCC
The DNA here is from genome assembly GCA_005406045.1 of Adoxophyes honmai. NCBI lineage: Eukaryota > Metazoa > Arthropoda > Insecta > Lepidoptera > Tortricidae > Adoxophyes > Adoxophyes honmai. The sequence continues at coordinate 237,442 of BHDV01030021.1, forward strand.
GGCCAATAAGAGCACAGCGATCGCTTCAATTGTTTGGCGGAATCTTCTCCGAACAACCAAAATGATATTAGCACTCTACTGGTTCTGTCCTCTATATTCCTTTGCTTGTGTACCTAAGAAATAAAAGGACAATTTGAACTCAGCTATTTTATATTAACTTGCTCGGACGGGTCCACGAATGCGCACGATATTGCAGGAATTACTAGAGGTATTCAGAATAGAGAGATTCAAGAAACTGCATTCTTGTTGAGCTGAATGTCTTATTCGACTACAACCTCTTTTTAAGGTGACATCAGAAATAATACTCAGCTTCTTAGTTTGTATTGTCATTCGCTAACATGATAAAATGCCTCTCTACATTTCTCCTGTGGAGGTAGTAAGATCCGACTAAAGAAATATGTTAAAGTACGTTTTAGGCGACAGGCTAGCAACCTGTCACTATTATATCGCACTAGCTTTTGCCCGCGGCTCCGCTCGCGTTAAATTCGGGGTATCACAGAAGAGATAGCACACATACCAATTTTATAGCTTTCTACTGTAACATAAAAAAATCCAACCCTTTACCTTTGATTGTCTATGATTTTAATCAAGGTTGTATGGTTACGTTGTTCCTTGCTTTCTTCCAGTAGTGTAACATTTAAAACTATAGGCCGTGGTGTTGCCGTGTATCAGACCGAGTTTATCCGTCGGCTGCTGTTTTCTAGTTGGTCGCGGTATTTACCGAGTTAGTTAATTTGTTTTCTTTGTTATTAAATCTTGTTTCAGTTGTTTCCTGCAAATATAAAATTAGCAAGGGCTTCTGTGCATTTCTTCCCTTATACGTCTAGTACTAAATGTTGTTTCAGCACTGGCAACCCCGTTCGTGCTGTCATCGAGAATGACGATTCATTATTCGATCATTTGCTTTTGCAACCTCGCTGGGAAGCTATCCTCTTTCGCAAACGCGACGCCAAATGTCGCATGGTAAGGGATTCTGCAGTTGAAACCCTGTTAATCTCCATTGTGGTGTTCCGTATTCTTATTCGTCTTATTGTTTACAGCGTAGTCGGTGACGGAGCCGTAACTACTTCCCCTGGGTGTTGAAAGCTCGCCACGTGCCTTCCATTGTTCCAAGAAAGGCCATCCATCCACCCAGGTAAATCTCTCAGGGTTTACGTCGCTACCCGTCCCGTCATAACCTATTTTCTCTTTATTTTATTAACTCTGGATATTTCATTCCAGGGGAGTTATGTGGGAGTAATGTTGGAGCTAACTCCAGGAGTTTAAGTCGCAGTATGAGTTACGTTGGAGTTTAAGTCGGCGGGAGAGGAGTTGGAAGGAGTTTGAAGTTTGTGTTTCAAGCCTGTATTTAGCCCGGATCTCCTCGCCGCGTGCCCGTCTCTCCTGGCCGGTTGGCCCAAACAGTTGGTAACAACTTCTAGCCCCGTAGCCAGGTACCGACGCTATTTTTTTACCTTTTCTTTTGGTTCATCTACCAATTTTCATCGGTCCAGTCCCGTTAGTACTGGTGGCGCCCTTTTAAATTCATTACCTAAAATCCAGTTGAGATAGAAAAGCCAACAGCCCACGACCTAGCTCAACCTTTTGTTCTGTTAGATGATGCATCCGGAGGACTTGAAAATAAAATTATATGGTCTTATCCTCTTGTTTCATTAACGTCAACGCTCTACTGACTTTTCCCCGAGGTCTGCCGGGCCTACAGGCCTTATGTGTAACACTACATCGAAAACTTCCACTCCTTACTTTAGGTAAATGGGGGGTTTTGAGGAGACAAAATGTAGCCTATGTCACTCTCCATGCCCTAAACTGTCCCTACCTAAAAAATCACGTCAATCCATTGCTCCGTTTAGCCGTGAAAGACGGACAAACAAACAAACAAACAAACACACTTTCACATTTATATATTGGTACGGATTTTGTCCAACTGAAAACCTAAAAACTGTAATAATAGTGGTTACGAAACGAGAGACGGTCATAGTTTGGACTTTTCTTGGCGTTTCCTACCCCATTTAGGAACACAGCTCCATACTTTTTCAGCTAGCTAGACCGTAGCCCTTAGTGTACAGTCACAAACCGGGATTGTTGAGCCACTTGCCACTGTTCGCAATTTAGACGTGTAATCAATGATAGATGTGACAGACTAGATGTCAGCTATTGGATTAGTACTACACGACCAAGTTGCAAACATAGGTAAGTGGCTCAACAATCCCTATTCGCGATGGTACATCTTAACGCGCACTGAGCGATATAGCTCTGTTCGCGCAGTGCGCGTCTGACAGCCACCGTGGCACATAGACGAAGGGCTACGGACTATCTAGTAACACGTTCGATTTAAGAGGGGAATATCCGTACTTTTCGTAAAGTATGTGGTCATTTTGGTGTTGCTACACTAAGAGTTTTCAAATTCCCCGCCCTTGTTCCCTCATTACTCATTTACCAGACTTTAACATGGACAGTACGTGTATGTGTAATGTTAAACTGGCAACCCAGTACATTAAACAGCGAGGTACAAGTCATCTCTAGTGCTCGCATAAACGAGTCGAAAACATCGCCATTCCTTTCATTAATCTTGTATAACAAGGAATAAGAATGAGAGCGTAGTTGGAAGAAATTTCAGAGCGTACGCGGATAACAATGCGAGATATTTTGAGGTCTCTTATGAGGTCTTTGAGGTCTGTCTGAGGCATTGAGGATAGAACCTATAGAGTACTAATGTCATCTTGGTTGTTCGGAAATTATTCCGCAAAACAATTGAAGTGATCGCTGTGCTCTTATTGGCCGGTCCAAGATCGCGCGTAACGCTAGTGCCTTTTTCTCTACGGTTATTGGCTCTGTACAGTTTCTGTGACAGTGACGGTGACGTTTAGTATGTTGAAATCAACAAACTATTTGCGGACCGGGGTTGCGAACATTGTTTCTCTATAGGTTCTATCCTCCATGGTCTGAGGGCTGTATCTACTTCTAAGGAAAGAATGAACCCTTATAAGGAGCCCATGGTTGTCCTCCACTCAACGCTTTGTGTGCGTCTGTCCGCTGCCGTGGCGCGTAGCTCCAGATGATGGGTCACGGATTGACCCGAAACATGTCGAGCTAATCTCGGTATAAAAACGTGAGTAGTTCCGTTATTTCACAATAAACGAAGAAGTGTTGTTCTAAAGGAAAATATTTCGTATTACCATAGTCATGGCGCGCCACTATTGTTCTTAAAATAGATATCATCATCATCATCATCAGCCTATATACATCCCACTGCAGGGCACAGGCCTCCTCTCAGTATGAGAGGGCTTGGGCTTTAGTTCCCACGCGGGCCCAGTGCGGATTGGGAACTTCACACACAACGTTGAATTACTTCGTCGCTGTGTGTAGGTTTTCTCACGATGTTTTCCTTCACCGAATAGCTCGTGATAAATATCAAATTCGATATCGCACATAAATTCCGAAAAATTCAGAGGTGGCACCGGCCCGGGGTTTGAACCCCACGACCCTCTGCTTGAGAGGCCACAGTTCGAACCGCTGGGCTACCACGGCTATTTAAAATAGATATATTTCTAGCCATTTCCAGTGATTCTGTAGCTGGACCTAGTGCTAGAAGATAAATGATGGCCCCACCGCCGGGTCAGGTTATGTTAGGTTAGGTTGCCTAAGTACGCGTTTTATATCATTTACGGAGAAATTTGTTTAAGCGGAAAATGTTTTGTTAGTTTCATGTGTTTGAGCTGGACCTTAGTTGAGACGAAACATTAATTTCAACCCCACGCAAAAGGGAGACACGTTTATATCACTATTGTAATGTACATACATACATACATACATATTCTCACGCCTTTAATCCCATAAGGGGTAGGCAGAGCACTGGAATTCAAAAATCCAGTGCCACGTTTAGCAAATTCAAGGTAACTAGATGGTTAAACGTGATATTGCGGTGACAGGTTGCTAGACCATCGCCCACAATAGATACACTAACCCTTTCCCGGAGTCGACTCTTACGACACCCACGGGAAGAAAGGGGGAGGTGCTATTCTAACCCGGCACCACACGGGCATTGTAATGTATCTTATAAAATAAGAGATTAAGAGACCGCGCGAAGAGAGCGGTTGCGTGCAGTGCGCGTTTGGCAGCAGCAGCCGCCGCGGTTCCTAAATGAAGGGCTACGAATTAAGCCCGTCACAGACTACGCATATACGATAATATTTGATCTGCGTATAAATGTCATTTTTCCATACGTCGATGTCAAAAGATACCTGACGGTAAATCTGCGCAGTGTGTGGTAGCTCTATGAAATTGTATAGGGAGCGATATTGACAGATATATGTTCTGTAACAGATATCTTACCGTATCTGCTTAATGTGTGACGAGCTTTAGCCCGAATGTCGAGCTAAACTCGATTTAAAACGTGAGTTATCCGTAATTTATAAGATGAGTGAGTCTCACGGTAGTTTCATGTGTAATATTGTAATGTACATAATGTATTGATCCCTGTGTGGTGTTAGGTTAAAATAACACCGTTTCTTCCGTGGGTGTCGTAAGAGTGAGTAAGGGAATAGGTTTAGGTGTGCTTCAGGCGACAGGCTAGCAACATGTCACTATTTTAGGTACCTCTTCCATCTGTTTTCAAACCTAAAATTTGTGCTAACATAAGTGACTACGAAGCGTGAAATAATCATGGTTTTGTCTGTGTCACGTTTCGTGTGCTCTGCCAACCCCATCTAGGAATACGTTTGCGTTTTTATAACGATTAAATTAGGTTGATCATTTCAGGTTACTTATTAAAAATGATACTAATTCAAAATTGAGTAAGGACATCTATATATATATAACTCAAAGGTGACTGACTGACTGACTGACTGACTGACATAGTGATCTATCAACGCACAGCCCAAACCACTGGACGGATCGGGCTGAAATTTGGCATGCAGGTAGATGTTATGACGTAGGCATCCGCTAAGAAAGGAATTCCCGAAATTCCCACGGGAACGGGAATTAGCGGGAAAATCCCGTTGTATGAAAAATCTAAACCTAATGCGAGCGAAGCCGCGGGGCAAAAGCTAGTCCTATATCCTATATAACACAGCAATTTCTTTTTAACAACAATAATAAAAAAAATACTTCGACGCTTCGCCTTTTTGTAATCGACCTCAAAAATGTACCCTCACACATTTTATAAGTATAAGGCATCCAAATTTGAGGCAATTAACATCCCAGACTGAACCATGAAAGTATATTTTAATGCGCCTCATTACACCCCAAAATACGCCTCAAGATACTGCTACGCCGTAGACGCTCTACGAAGTGCTACGAACTTTCGTAGCCCCTACAAACTGATCTAAGTTAGTAGCCCCTAAGCGGAGGTCGTTGCACTCTCCGGAGGGTAGTTTCATTTATCTCATTTTAGAGTTAAGACTCTAAATGTATCTTGCTCAGCTCCGAATTGCTGCACTGTAATATATTTAGTGTCGCAGCTAAGACTTTTTTAGCCCTTCGCGTAATCAACCAGTATTTTAATATAACGTTGATGTTGTAGCTTCGTGTACTTATCTAAGTAAGAGTTTGCTACTAGTTTTTTTACTGAAAAGCGTGGATTTAAGCGGTATTTGGGAATAAGTTCGACTTGTTTAGTACGAAGCCCTTCATCTAAGAGCCGTGGCGGCTGCTGCCACACGCGTATTGCGCGTCACAGCTCTGTTTATGCGACACGTATCTCAATTCAAGACTGATAATACCTGATAGAAAATTTGTCAAATGTATGACTTTTTTAAACAAAGATTTTTTCCTTTTAGTTGATTTGAATTGCTATTGAAGTTCTTTGTATAAAAATGACCTTTCTAATTGTATAGTTAAACGTAAGTTATTTAAAGTTAATTTAAGAAATTGAAAATTCAATGCCAATAAATGTAATTGCATCATTTTCACGTTACTACTCACAAATTTTCGATTTAGATTAAAAAGAACGTCGCATGCACATTGTCCTAGGTGTGTTTGTTTCGCTTTTTGAATTGTTTATATGCAATATGCAAACTTTTATTTGAAATTCACCACTAACTTTCTTTGGTCTACTCTAATTTCACATGTTTTGTCAATTGCTTGAAGGTCCCTTAAGGGATATGTTCGCCTTTGTACTTGTGTTTTGTTCTGTGACTGTTAATTTTATTTGTCATGTTTATTTTGTACAATAAAGAGTTACATACATACATACTTATGGTTATGATTCATGGTAAAGAAAACAATGGAAACATGCATAAAATCACACAAAATAAATACAAATTAATTGCCAAATCAAGAGCTCTTTTAATAATTAAATTAACCCTACGTAACCTTTAGCAGTCACATTTCTCAAAACCCACTCTCGAATCACGCGCCACAATACATTAACCAAATAAAAAGATACAAAAAGTAAGCCAGCGAGTTTTCGGCGTAAAAAGCTAACAAATGACACACGTAAATTCTTTGACAAACATACAGCATGCGTGTAAAATCGCGCCGCAAACACAAGGAAGACGCCTAAGTCTGATATTGTAAAAAAGAAGTCGTTAAGCGTGAACTGTTTGGATGTCGTGGGTTCTTTACAATATTATTATGAGCGTCTAGTCACTTGACTCTAGAGTAATGACGTCGATTTCGTTTGCGTATTAACGCGGAGAATTAAATAGAAAGAAAAAAGAAGAGAAAAGTTATCTCAAACTGTTTGAACTTGGCTGGAAACACTGCTGCGTGTCTAAACATGTAGTATTTATCTATTTTTCCAATTACCATCATATTTTCATAATCACCGCAGTTTTTGTATCATTCATCTGTCTAAAGTTAGGCTTTGAAGACATTAAAAGAAAAAATGTCAGTCGATGAATGTCGGGTAAATATTTCGATTTTTTTCTCTCAATCAACAGCAAGTTAAAAGTAAAAATACTTCGATTACCCCGTCATTATGACTCTCAAACCTGTGCCCAACGCATTCCTAAAAAAAACACACGGAAAAACTCGTACATGGTTCGTTTGTACGAATTTTCCCGCGCAAATTTTTTTGCTTCCCTTTTTATATTTGACGAGTTTGTGCTAAGCGAAGGACGGAGGATCTGGCGAGAGAAATCTCCATCCCAACTTAACCAAACTCGTATCTACCTTTCCCTTTCATTTGAAAAGGAACACTCTGGGTGTTTGAATAAGGAAGATTTTGGGGGCGTATGTTTAGTAAGATAGGAGGTTGCGGGAGTGGGATCTTGAAATGTTGGCAGCGGTAATCTTTAAGCAATTTGTCACGGGGCGGCCGAAAGTTCTTTACAACGTCTCCTTACGGGATGGGAGCGTTGAGTTTAGGCCAGTACTGGGGCGAGATACTGGCTAGTCTTGTACTCAGAGGACAAGTCCAGCTACTTGTTTATAAAACTGTTTTTTGCTATATGGTAATTAAGACTCTCCTAGACCATTTGCCTGTCATAGAACTTTATGTCTTAAAATGGAATAGCAAGATATTTGTAAATTTTGCAATCACATAAAAGGTGTCTGACATTATAGTGCAGTACGAACACTGCTTCTTTGAGGCTGGATTAGCGAGTACGTTGGTGGTAATCCAGACGGATCCTGCACAAGTTATCAACTGTCTCTTAACTAAGTGACAATCGTAGAGAGAGTTAATGAAACAATCGCGTGTAAAGACTAAGAGAGATGTGTTAGGACTGTTAGGGTAAGTCAGCCAGTGATGTTCTCAAGAGAGGCCAAATTATAAGTAACCAAAAACCGACGAGCATATATGATGAGAGTGATTAATGTAAATGAAGCGAAGAATATTACGTCGGTTGCAGACCAAAAGGTAAGCTCCGTTGATTTAGCTTAGCTCGTTTAACTGACGCAGTTTTCCATACTTGTGTTACTAAGACCCTATACTATGCGACGAGTATGGAAAACTGCGTCAGCTACGCGAGCCAAGCTAACTTAGTTTAGCTCTTGGTCTCCAACCGACATCAGAATAGAAGGGAATGAAAAAAAAAGCATGAAAAAGAGGAGAAAAAAAAAAGAAAAAAAAGGAAGAAAAAAAAACTAGTTGTAATTAATGACCACGAGTCCGTAGATGAAAAACTTGTTTATAAAAAAAAAAAAAAGGGAATGTCATTTTTTTGTCTCTGCTTCCCTCTGGGAGGGCGTGATGTTCATGTGTCCAGTAAGTATGCCAGTAGTTGCGGCCATTAAACTGCGTCAGCTACGCGAGCTAAGCTAAACTAAGTTAGCTTAGCTCTTGGTCTCCAACCGACATCATAATAGAAGCGAATGGCGTTCTTTTGTCTCTGTTTACCTCCCGTGCCGTTCCGTGTGGTGTCGGGTTTAGAATAACACCTCTCCATTTCTTCCATGGATGTCGTAAGAGGTGACTATGGACATAGGTTAAGTTATACTTTAGGCGACAGGCTAGCAACTTGTCACTATTGTACCTGCCACCTCAAAACCTAAAAAAATACTATGCTAGAAGTGGCCACAAAACGTGAAATAGTCATTGTTTTGTCTATGTAGCGTTTTGTGTGCTCTGCCTACCCCGTTTGGGAATACAGGCATGATTGTATGTGTATGTGTAAGTTACCTCTGGGTATAAGGTGTGATCTTCACATGTCCAGTAAGTGTGCCAGTAGCTACACCCACTAAACCAAGCACGAGGAGTAGACTTTTTATCGTTTACACTTGCGTTGAATTATGAATACGAAAGTTTTTCTTTAGGTATTTATTGTTTAGCTTCCTTCGCTCCACCGAAATTAAATAGGATTAAAGAGCTCACCAACTTTCCTGCTTTTTCTGGAGCTGCGGCCCGTTTCAAATACTCTGTAATTGAATTTATCGAACGAAAATCTAATTTATTTTTTTCCCGACCTGTAGGGGATTGCCAAGTTTGAGTGACGAGAACGAGTGTAGCGTTTTTGCTTGATTGCTTTTAGATAAACAGATTGGCTTATGAATGCATTCAAAAAGAAAATATTGATGTTTTAGATAATAGGTATGTGGTCGTGTTCTGTGTGGTGTCGGGATAGAATAACACTTCTCCGTTCTATGGATTTCGTTGTTGGAATAGAATAACACTTCATTTCTTCCATGGATGTCGTAAGAAGCGACTAAGGAAATGTTTAGGTGTGCATTAGGTGACCGGTTGTTTTCGAACCTGAAATGGCTGCGAAGCATGACAGTCATAATCATGGTTTTGTCTATGTCACGTTTCGTGTGCTCGGCCAATCCCATTTGGGAACATTGGTATTGTATGTAGTGACGTGCTGTTGCAAAGCAACAGTGATAATGACACAATTGGCAGAATCGCTCGTGCTAACTATTCAGTATAGAAAAAAAAATTTTGGAAACTTCCTTATCATTTTTGAAGACCTTTTAAAAGTTCAAGCTCTTAGATGAAAGGCTACGAATTAGCCCGAAATATGTCTAGTTTAACTCGATTTAAAACTTGAGTCATCCGTCTTTTATAAGATAAGTATATTATTATTTACTTAATCCTATTCCCTAGAGTAGTGTCCAATCAGCGTCAGTGCGGTGGCCCGGTAAGAAATCGTCTTGACGTGTTTAATGTTGTACTCTATGAACGCTCTCCCTGTGGGGCTGTAATCTTTATTCTTTACGTTTACAAACTAGAAATTGCCTTAGACTTAATTGGGCATTTTGTGAAGATTAAGAGACTCGAACCAGATTCCTAACCCATCATAATAACCTAACATATACTGTGATGAACCTAGAACATTTAACATACTCGTAGAACGTCATAGTGACATTGCATTATTCTACAACGGAAAACTTTAGTACGTTTATTGTGATAACGTTTTGCATGAGTCAGGAATAAATTGGTATGTCTGTGACGCCTATATTCCCAAATGTATAGGTAGAGCACACGGAACCGTTGCATCATGACTATTTCGCGCTTAGTAGCTACTTTGGAGTAGTTTGTTGTTTTATTTAAGTTATATAAAAGAAGGTATAATAGTGGCAAATTTCTAGCCTGTTGCTTTAACCTCTATTCTTAGTTGCCTCTTATGACATCTGCGCAAAGCATGTAGAGGTCTGGTGTTGTTCTAAACCCAAAATTACACAGTATGAAAATACTTTATAGTGAAAGTAGTTTAGTTTCAATTTTATTTTCAAGTAAAAATGTTCAAGTAAAACTATTGTACCTGCCACCTCAAACCCTTAAAAATATTATGCTACAAGTGGCCACAAAACGTGAAATGGTCATCGTTTTGTCTGTGTAGCGTTTTGTGTGCTCTGCCTACCCCGTTTGGGAATACAGGCGTGATTGTATGTATGTATGTATGTAAAAATGTTGTGTCTACTTTCTGCAAAGCTTAAAATACCAATCTTAAGAAACCTACTAACCGATTATACACCAAAAATCAACATAATGTGAACAAAAGCGAAAAATAGGGTGATTACTAGAATACAACTGCCAAACATTAAGTCGTTACAATACCTCTTTAAACCAGCTCTCTACTGGTTCCATCACATAACTATATCTCACAGCTATCGGGTACCTTATCAGCGCCATTACAACTAGCCTATCAACATATAAAACATATAACCCTTATCTCACTAAAATCGGCAATCGTAAATTCAAAGCACTCCCTTCCGCCTTAAGCTGTCATTACACCTCTATAACGACCAACAAACGACCCATACGTGACTTATACAGCCTTTAAATGACTTATATGACCCCTATACAACCTCTATATGACTTCAGCCAAAGGTCCAGCTATTTGTCACCTATTAATGTATCCGAAGAGAATCAATTACGTACTGTTTATGAACACCCTGTAAATTGGATTGTTCTGTCCTTGTCTGGTTTGTTGTGTTGGAGCGGGAAGGAGAGAGAGTTTATAATTGTGTGTACGGTGTTTGATGAATCGATTCAGCTCTTGACATAGATGCTTGAGGATAAGAAAGTCCACTTAAAGTTTAAATGAACGTGTAACGTAAGAAACTAAATCGAGATGTCAAAATCATTGTTAGAAAGTAATTTATTCTAAAGACTGATAATAATAAAACCAGATATTACCATGTAACGAAATTAGCTATCTGTGTAGAGTTGTTTTCATAATAAAATTTCTATATTGTAGGTAGACGTCCTGCACCGCACTTGCTAGTGCGTTGGAAAAGTTGAAGGAGGAACTCAGCGTGATTTTCGGTGATCTCAACCGATTTTCACAATCAGTGGGCTTGAAAACGAACACGGAAAATAGTACTCGAAGTTGTTGACTCAAACAAACAGGTATCACAAGAGAAATTTAATAATGGCTCTAACAATCTATCAAAAAATTGTGACTATGGAGTGGCTTAGCTGTCGTTACAGTAATCTACGGAACATCCTCTGATTTGAATAATTACTCCTCTCCCTGTTTTAAATTTCGCTCAATGACGGATGGAAATGATTGGTGGAGCTCGTTTTACGTTCGTTTTCCGAAAAAAGGTTTCGCACTGGCCAGTCGGAATGGTACAGTACAATAAAGAACTGTGGGGAATAAATCTAAACGGTGACAGAGTTAATGTTTTTTTTATATTGCTAGACGATCGAATGCACAAACTCAATTGTTTTAATTATCCTTAGCAAAGGAGACTGACATGCATTCATAATCATCTTGAGTCTTGATGTAAAGAAATGCAACTTGTGTCAGTTAATAGGCAAGGCAATCCCGACTAAAAATTGTGCCTATCTAGGCAATCTAAGAGATGAGATAAAACTTTACTTGTTATCCAGAACAACGATTTCAACTCAAACGTGTTAGGAAGATTCAAATGTCCAGTATGATAGCGGGGGTCGTATTTGTAACAAAGTTCAGAAGTCCGTGGAAAGAAAAGACTTAAAAGTGAAATAAAACAATGGTAAACTCTTAAAACGCAAAACAATGAAACGAAAATCTCTCAAAAACTTCACATCTGACAGTTGTTACTGTTGCGTGTCGGCGTTCTATAGACTAAAACTGCCGTTATATCGATTGAAAATAATGGAATCGATTCCATTTGTTGTTTTTATACTAGTGTGTTTGTTTTGATTATATTACCACTTGCTTTCCGCCCGCAGCTTCGCTCGCGTGGAATTCGGTTATATCGCGGTATAAAGCGAACATTCCCTCGGGAACATCATTTTTTTCCGGGATAAAAAGTACACTATTATTTAATCCGGACTTCTAACTTTACGTCTGCTAAATTTCAAAGCAATCGGTCCAGGAGTTACGGCGTGAAAGCGGAACAAACAAACAAACAAACAAACAAATAAACAAACAAACAAACAAACTCACTTTCCGATTTATAATATTAGTAAGGATCCTTGGATTACGAAAAAAAGTATTTTCGGAATAGGTACTATTCTACCTAATTGAAAATTGCGGATAGGTAGTCCATGTACTTTTATTGTACATCCTTGTACTAAATGTAATACTCTTTGTCTGTTCGGAGAGCACAAAGCAATTGGCTCGATAGGGCTTCCCTTCAGTTTTCTACCTAAAATGCTTTTTGATGATATAATTTATTGCTTGGGCCTTGTCATAATGAAATACAGTTGTTACAGCATGTTGTGGAATTTCTTTTCATGAAGAAAATCTTTATATTGTTCATGAGATGTCTTTCGAGAGTATTTCAATAGCATTTTTTATACTTTGAACCTTTTTGCAAGAAATGTCACGGTGATATACCGTACATACCTACATCACGCCTGTATGTTCCGTCCGTGAATCATTTCCCGTTTTGTGGCCGCTTCTAGCATTTTTTTTTCGAGTTGGTAGGTATTGTGAGAGGTTGCTAGCCTGTCGCCTAAAATATACCTTGACCAGTCCTATTTCCTTAGTCGCCTCTTAAGACATCCACGGAAGAAATGGAGAGGTGGTATTATAAACCCGACCACACACCACACGGGTAACATATCATACTATCTACCATACCATACTAATCAAAGCAATATGAAACTCTTTATGAAAAATTTCAAAGTGACACAGGCATCAAATTTTTTTACAGTAAGGTCAATGATTTTAATTTATGAGCCACCATAGAACCTTTACAAAGAAAAAGTCGATACGATTTCCCTTGATAATTAAAAGGAGGTCACTTTGACGTTTACCGTGAATTGATTCCATGGTGGCTCATGAATTAAAGTCTTTGACAGCACTATTTGTGGGAACTATCGCCCAAGCCCTCTCATACTGAGAGGAGGCCTGTGCCCTGCAGTGGGACGTATATAGGCTGCTGATGATGATGATGATGGTGATGACAGCACTTGATAGACTTCGTACCTTTTTGTTTTGTGACCATAGCTTCATAAAGGAGCGGGTTTACAAACGAACGCTAAGTGTGGGCGCAAGTCCATTGATGTACACAATAAAGGGCATGGCACATTCTTACTTCAAAGCACAGGTCTCCTCTCAGTGTGAGGGGGTTTGGGCTGTAGTTACCACGCGAACCAAGTGCGGATTTGGACTCACGACATTAAGTTTATTGACGTCGCTGTGTTAAGTTTCCTCAAGATGTTTTCCTTCATCGATTTCGTCGTGGTGAATGTCAAATTCGATTACACACAAATTTCTTGTCACAAGGTGCAAGCTTTGGCATACGTGAAACCGCTAGACTATCACGTATCACGTACGGCTTACCTTAAGTGACCTAAGAAAAAAATAATCCGTGACATTTTTATTTTAGATAAGTTCAACAAAAATATTTTATCTCTGTCAAATTTCTGTTAAATACTTGTCTTGCTTTTTTTCTTTCAAATTTTAGCTTTATTCTAGATCTGATGAAATAGTTGTAATACTTAGCCTCTCACATAAACCTATTTTCCTTAGTGCCCTCTTACATCATGAAAAAATCGCAGAAGTGTTATCGTACTTTGTCACTTTTTTTGTAAAATAAAAAGTTAAGTCACCTAAGCACTCGACAGTATCGTGGCATATCTCCAGCCTTACTTCAATGCCCTACCCTCTTTAGGGCCGTATAATCTTAACCCCTTTTATCTGTAGGGTTGATGAGGGGCAGAAAATAAAGGCACTAGTTTAACCGGCCAAGTGTATTTGCAATGCCAAGGAGATTTGATTAAGGGAGGGCACTTCGGGGGGGTTGAGTGGAGGGGCTGGAGATTTTTTAAGAAACTGGTGGTCTGAATGGTTTACAGTTGAAAATGAAAGTTTTTTTTTCGTTCTAAAGAAGGTTCAGACGAAATGAGTAACATTTTTTGAGGCGTTTTAAAAATTGCACAAATTTTACAAATGCGGAAGTTTGTGTGTGTGTGTGTGTGTTACCTTTTCACGCCCAAATGGTGTTGCTACTAGCCCGTTCAAACGAGTCATAAGATTGCGCTTGCTAAGTCTTGAATTTTAGGTCCATTGGAGATACTACTTGTATAATAATAGGTGGTCCTAAAATTATAAATGAAGACACTAACATGTTCTGTATGGTGTCGGGATAGAATAGCACCTCTATTTCTTCCGTGGATGTCCTAAGAGGCGATTAAGGAAATATGTTAAGATATACTTAATTTAGGCAACGGGCTAGCAAGCTCTCACTATTCTGCCTCTGCCGTCTTTGCAAACCTAAAAAAAAAATAGAAGTGGCTGCAAAGCGTGAAACTGCCATGGTTTTAACTATGTAATTGATATGTATACAGTCGTGATATGTATGTAGGAATCAATTGGTCCCAGTGTCCAGCCAGTGGCGATATATTTATCGCTGCGAAACAAATCCTTGGTATTGGCAGCTCCAGTATATTATAATAAATCTACATCACGCGAGTTGTAAACGTTTGAGAGGCTGCCACAAAAACAGTGAAGATGTACCGTTTGACACGGTGTAATGTAATAAAACGCAGGCAAAGTAATCACGACACCTTAGCGATCCGAATAAACTTCAAAAACACGTAAAACGTCGCGACAACGACATCTGAAACATTCGCTGGAGTGCGACACGGATCTCACACGAAGGATTCCGTACAAATATTATACTGGCCATATGCAGAGGTCGTTTTATTGATAGGTTTGTGGTACGGACGAAGAGCCTTGCGGATTTGGCGTTATTATTGTGCTTACATTTTTTCCCATCTTGGTTTGCGTCACTTTTGTCTCTTTCTAACTCGAGAAATAGGAGAGAGATGAAATGATCGAGGTTTGAATCAAGGAGATGTTACTCTTGAAAGTTATATGGAAGTGCGTCGGGGTTGAGTTTGAGGATTTTGTACCTTCTTAATTAATAATGCCATCAAAAGGGACTATAGTTTAGGTATGCTTTAGGCGACAGGCTAGTAACCTGCCACCATTATACCAATAACTATGTTTAAGTTTAAAATTATGCTAAAAGTGTTACGAATTGTGACACAGCCTTACAGTTACAGATTGAAGTACAGACAGCACCCGCTTAGTAATAGGGTGGACATGTAGCGCCCTAGCGCCACCGCCGCCACCTATCGTCGAACGGCCGATATTTACCTGGTGAAGCGCCATAGCGCCACCTACCGTCGAATGGCCGAACTACTTGCTACGATCGTCAATACCATATCGGTAGCAATCCTACATCCCACTTACGGAGTTTCGACGATCAGTTGCATAAATACAAATTTCAACTTCCTCTCTTTGGACTTCGGTCCCCAGGCATAACATCTGCCTGGAGAGAGATCTCTCTATTGGAGTCTTTCCCAAAGACATATAAATGCCTGTAGTAATTTTATGCAAGCACCTTACTCGGGTGTGTCATATCTGTATGAAGATTGACATACAAAAATATACTAGCTATAGACATGTGAATTCTTAGCCACAGGGTCCAATCGCCCCTAGTTACGGGACTCCGAAAAGTAATAAAATAAAACCTCTTCCCGAAACGGAATACGATCATAAATCATTAGGCATAAATAAGTAAACATTCTCCGGTGGGAGGCCCCCCCCCATTTCCGGTTATTTTGCGGAATCCTCCCCTTGAATATTTAACGGGGACCGTAAAAACGAAATCTTGGACCGGCGGTGGCCATGGTGGCTGAGGAACGCGGGTTTGGCAAGATGTTAATGATTTCATTTGTGGGAGAGATAAATATAGTCTTTACAGACCTCACAAGAGATTGGTGACACATTTATAGAAAGAAAGAAAGAAAGAAAAATGTTTATTTTTAGGTCCAACCATCACCATACAAAAGTAACAAAAAAATAAATAAAAAATCTTATAACTATAACAGTACCTAACCTATGTCTTGGTGACGCAAGTGAACCGAAAAATGGGCCTTCGCTCAGCATGAGTTGCTGCATCAGTAAGGTGCAGCAACGCTGGTTTTCAGCGAAGCCCTGAAATGTGCGTAAGCATCGGAGAAAAACCAGTTTACATTAATATGTATAGCAATGGTCTATGCACTCAGTACAACGCACAACTATCCACCATTGCATTCCCCAAACTATACATTACATTTAAAATTAAAATTAAAATTAAATTAAAATGCCAGACGCCAAACAGCCCCGCACACGCACACGCACACGTAAGCTCATTAATCTATTATGACATGTATGTATAAGGACTGGACACCGCACGGACTGACAATATACAATAATGTCTAGCTGGAACTCTTCTGGTTTACTAGAAGGAATCTTTTTAAGTTATTTTTAAAAGAACCGATAGAGCTAATATTCCTTATCGGTGGAGGAATATTGTTCCAGCATTTCGTGGCTGCATACCGGAAGCTTCCGCGGAAAGCAGCCGTACAGTGTCCAGGAAACAGTAATCTAGTGGCCGACCTGACCCGACGCTGAGAAATGGTGAGCTTCTCAAATAGATATCGGGGTTGCTGGAAGTTAACAACGCCGAAAAGTAAGCTGGCCAGATGTAAGGTACGCCTAGCGTCCATCCTTAACAGATTGCCTCGGTCAAGGAATGGCGTTACATGGGACTTGGAAGGAACCGTAAAACAGAAACGCGCACAAGCGTTCTGCACGCGCTGGAGGAGTGTTGTAGAGCGAGCCATTAGACACTGCCCTATCACCACGTCGACATAATTAAGCTTGGACAGAATTAAGACATTAGACAGACCGCGAAACTGAATCCGCGCCCGCGCGGTACAGGGGTGCGGGGCATGACGAGAAAGGGGACTGAGGGAGGTGCGGGCGGGTGCTTTCTGACTACAGCTCATTCTGGTCGCGACGCGGCTAAGTATCGTAAATGCTACAGCTAACGGACACATTATGAAAGGTAAATGTACATGAGATTCTATAGTGTCCTTAGAGATAAATCGTGATTCCCAATTTTTCCTTCATCTGGGTAATTTATTACCTTAGGTTTCGTATCTTGTCTCTGCCTACCCCGCAGGGAATAAGGCGTGACGGTTATGTATGTATGTATGTATGTATGTTTCCTATCCCTCTTCTCCCTTCCACTTTACCTTCTAGGTTTAAAAAAAAAATAAGTTTCGAATCAACCGTCAAAAAATTATCAAGCTGACTAAAAAAAAACCTAAAACGCTACTCGCTCTCGCCTATCACACTATCCCGCCCCGCCTATCCCGCGGGATGCGTTCACGCGCGAATCTTCGCGTTACGAGCCACCGACAAGCCTCCAGATAAGGACCGGGACAGGTACGTAGGATTAAATACAGAAATAATAACCGAGGATTGCGTAAAACGCAGCGTGTCGCGATGTATAAGGATGATAAAATCGAATAAGTGGTTAAATGACAGGAGAGTGAAGCTAGAAGCAATTAAGACAAGCGTGTCACACACTAAGCAGATACGGTAAGCTATCTGAATCTGAAAGGATATCTGTCAATATCGCTCCATATTCATTGAGCTTACACACACTGCGCTGATAACTTATATTATGTATTTTACCGTCAAGTGTGTTGGCACCGCTAAATGGAAAGATGACATTCGTACGCAGATAAAACATTATCGTATCTGGCTTAATCTGTGACAGGTCATATTCTAATATCATTAGATCCACATATTTTGGGCTAGTCGGTAACAGAAGTCGATCTCCATACAAAGTGCACTCGAGAAATGCACACATAGACACGGCTCACAAACACGATATCTCGGAATAGTTGGGACCAGTCAGAGCGCGGTGGCTGTCCTCTTGAGACGCGCGCCTGTGACCGATTCTGCAACCTTTTTAAGAGTCATTACCTACTGGACTAATAAATCAAACAATTGCCACTAACGTTCCACTAGTTAAGTTTAGTCTAGTAGGTATTAGAATATTGTTTTCTATATTATATTTCTGTTTATTTCATTGTAACTGTTTAAAAATAAATGAGTGCCACTACCACGATAGTTTTATGTGCATACTCCACAATTGACATCCCTAAGGCGACCTGGCGTAGGTATGAAATTGAAGCACACACACTTCATTGACTTCTGTACGATCTTGTTTTGTGATAATGGTGTGACAACAGTGTCAGCCCCTAATGCTTCATGCTAGCCTAGTACCCATTTCGGTGGCTGTGCCACAAGACAGCGACAGACGTTATCAGTGACAACTCAGTAAAGAGAATGCTCCGCTTATGTTTTGCTCTCCTGGTACCTTGAGCTGAATTTAAACTGGTGTACTGACGTTATCACCATGTGAAGATTCTCTTTGAATAAGGTAAACAACGCATTACTTGGCGATGAAGTACGTAAGGTATGAACGTTCCGGTGCTTGACACCTTAACAGAAAGTATTTCAATTGCGTCGCAATTCGCAATATTATGTTAGTCTTTATCTACACAAGACTATTTGTAGGTATAACAGGTTTGGTGTGGTGTCAGGTTTAGTATTTATATTGCAGATATTCTAAAACCCAAAAAATGACATACGTAAGGTAAAAGTACCAATGCTCGACGCCACAATGCCCAGTAGATGACACCCATCCGTCACCTGTCTTACTATGACATAAGGTTGCAAGTGCCAAGTATTGGGTCAGTGTCGAGCTCAGGGACGTTTACCTACTTAGGCTAATTTTTATCGTAAAAAAAAAGGGTTGCAAGGGGTTAAAGGGGGGATAAAAATGGTATCCAAAGTCACAGGATGCGGTCAAAGTCGCGCGCATAGATTGTAATTTATACATACATACATAATAATCACACCCATATTCCCAAATGGGGTTAGCAGAGCCGACCAAACGATACACAGACAAAATCATGACTATTTCACGCTTCGCAGCCTCTTCTGACATAATTTATCTTTAAAGCAGAAAAGGTATAGTGACAGGTCTCCCAAAGCATACCTATACCTAACCCATTTCCTTATTCGCCTCTTGCGACATCCACAGAAGAAATTTAGAGGTACCATCGCGAACAGGGATTGTTGAGCCACTTACCTATGTTTGTAACTTGGTCGTGTAATACTAATCCAATAGCTGACAATCTAGTCTGTCACATCGGTCATTAAGATTACACGTTTAAATTGCGAACAGTGGCAAGTGGCTCAACAATCCCCGTTCGTGACTGTACAACTCTATCCCGAAACTACACAGGATAATTTATATATTGCCCAAGCGTCTTAACACTCATAACAGGCCCATTGTGCATCAGAACAACACGAAGCCTTTCAACAAAATCAATGTTTGTGCCCAATTCCATTAGGCTACCTGCCGAAGTCCGCACGCGCGTGGAATACGGCGCGTTGGCAGGCCGCGCGCGTGCTCGCCATTCAATCTGGAGGGAATTAAGAGGAAAATGTTTACGTGAACTATTTATTAACGGAGAGGCCAGGAGAGCGGCGGAAACGGGAGCTAGGGTCAATTTTTTAACCGACTTCAAAAAAGGAGGTATTCAATTCGGCTGTTTTTTTTTTTTTTTTTT
>BHDV01030021.1:257865-316875 GCA_005406045.1 Adoxophyes honmai
GTTTAGAGGGTTCTAAATCAGATAGAGCTATTCCTTCTGAAGCCTTGAATCTGCTGAGAGCTACGTATACCTACTTGATCTTTAATAAATATGTACATAAACAGAAGTTTCCTTTCAGGATATAGCTAATTTGAAGTCGGTTTTTTTTTGTTTAAAATTATTGTACACTATAGACTATAGAACGTCGGGGACGGGGATAACATTTATTTTGTTGAAATTTATATATCACGGCTGTATTCCCAAATGAGGTAGGCAGAGCACACGTAACGCTACATAGACAAAACCATGACTATTTCAGGTCTCGTGGTCACATAAGCATATTTTGTAGGTTTGGAGTTCGTAGATAGAATAGTAACAGGTTGCTAGCCTGTTGCCCAAAATGTACCTGCTGGCTTAGCACAGTAAGACGCGAGTAGAATACGCGCGAGATAATACACCCGTCACTGTCTAATTAGAGACATCAGAAAATGACGGGTAGACTATCCCGCGCGCGAGGAGACTAGAGCGTATTGCCGCGCCGCCAGCGGGACGTTTCCACAACTGCCGCGGTCGACACGTCTCCATACGATTCCGCGTTAATATCGTTATCGAATCCATCATCGTTTTGAATATACTAGACGCTCTCCCGTGTCTTGTGCTTATAATTTTAGCATTTTCTCGCTTCAAACCGCTCACTCCCTGGCCCCACACGAGCCAGCAGCCGAGTATCTGAACCCCGTAAGTGATATGTGCAATTAATTACTAACTCTTCCGTACAGGAACGCATTTCCATTCATCTTGGAGATAATACAATAAGCCACTTACTCTCGATGGGCCACGTTCGCCGGCAATGTGTTATTGTTGCTATGAATTACTATGAGGATAGCGTTTATAGGTTATGAAAATTTTGGGGATGGTAAGACCTCCTATAGATATCGATCTCTCGTCTTTGCTTTTAGTGGGTTAGGTAGAGCACACGAAACGTTACAGATAAAACCATTATTAAAGTCCCTGGCATATAATTCGGCAAGGTTTTGTGTAGTAGGGTCTTCGCGCACCGCTTTTTCTATAGCAAAACGATGGGTAAACTTAACCTCACGAGTTAAAACGGTGCCAACGTAGCAAGGTATAAACGATTACAGCTGAGATTCTTTTAGAATTATCGCTTTTTTTTACTGATATCTTCTTATGTTTACAACCTGTGCGTATTCCTTATATAGTGGCCAACAATAAACTAAACTTGGAAAGATTTTAAAGGTCGAAAATGGTCTGAATTGCTTCGAGAAAAGGATGGTACGGCCGTGACGCTTTTTTGCTTGACTTAGTGGGGGGACGGCCGTGCCCCCAGATAGTGGGGGGTAAATTCACGCATCCGTTTGACCTGGAAAAAACGATCGGTGAGCTTACTCCCACCACTTTAAACATTGCCGAATTTATTGCCAACCACTATAATCACATGTTAAAAAAAATTGAAAACATAAACCCTTAAAACACTAGCAACAATATCGTAACCAATTATAATTCTAATCCACCCACCATCTAATAAATTGCGCCGCCAAATAAATTACCATCCCACCATTAACACTCGAAACTACATCCAAATTCTAATATCTAAATTCCCCAAATATACCGACTGGAAATAATTAACAACTTAGAGAAACCAGACAGTTCGGTTTATGAAACTTCGAACATCTCTGTTAATATATTAAGCACCTCAATTGTTTCCCCAACAACGGAATATGGGTCTTACTACGGGGTAAGAAAGTACACCATTTTAAATATGTACGCATTTCCCCCGCGCTGGAGCCTGCAAAGGATTCTCGACCCAAACGCCTTGTATTTGTGACGGTATAAGGGTTGTTGTGGGTTCCATAAATTGACTTCTGAATTGCTGGCAGATGTTTGACTTTCATATTATGAAGTCAATTGTGTGTTAATTAAAGTTTTGAGGGCCAAGGCCGCCTTTATTAGGTACGGATTAGGTGATGAGACAGGGGTGTGGTGAATGACGTGGCGCGCATCCCCGGTGGAATAGATGTGGACGTCGTCGTGAAGTATGGGAAATGTATGGAAATATGGGCCAGAACAGAATCTAGTTTTGAGCATGTAAATTAAAAATTTTATTTTATCTTCCCATCATCGGCGCTATCGATGCTAATTGAAAAGTCTTAATACCGCATAAAATAATTACACGTGTAACTTTTTTTTAATACCTATGGGTGTTTGATTTCAGGAGCAGTTAAAATTGGCGTTACATTATGATGGCTTTTGTCATATTTTAGTGCTTTATTGCCCCATAAGGCACATTTTCTAAAACTAACTTACCACCCCTGCTGTAATAGTGTAAATACTTAATGTTTATTCGCAAATGTTTATGTACTTAAAATGGTCTGAACAAATCCAAAGTCGCTCGAAGATCAACATGAACTAACTGAATAATACACTATCTTGTAATCCGTTTATAATCTTCGCGATAAATACCTATTTACCCAGCCTGTAGACCTATATTTCACATCACATAGTGTATGCGATTGTCACCAATCCCCGCGCAATGGATCGCATCGGTTCGTATCTCGCTCGTAAATTTCCCTTTTAAAATAAACAGGGATTCCAAAACACTTCCCGAGCTCTATCAGAGGCGCTATAAATTTCGTGTGTTTATATGGAGAAGGGGTGGGAGGGAGATAGTGTAAGCAAAAACAGCCATCTCTTTTTGGAATAAAATATGCAGTCATAAAATAATTGGTTTGTCCGCTGCAAAGTTCAGTGCTTAGATGTTTGTATGTAGTATGATGAACACGAAGGTTAATGCTTCATCATCATCTCAACCGCTGATGTTTATCGCTAAACATAGGCCTCCCCTTTAGATTTCCATATTAATTGGAAGCAACCCATCCTGTGTCTTTTGGCGACTTTTATAAGATAGTCTGTCCATCTTCTACACTGCCCTTGCTGGCCCGTGGTCTCTACACGGGCAATTTTCGATGAATGCAAAAGTCACTATATGTCACTATTTTTTTATCTGTTTGTCTGTTAGCTTCAACCACCGAATCGATTGCTTTTGACTTTTTTTTTTGAGTTTTTGGTCCCGGAAAATATAAAAAAACAGGCATAATGTATGTACGTTTAATTTCATCAATTAAAACAAACAATCCTACAGTAGTGAAACAAGTAAGCGAAATATTTACATGCATTACCATTCTTTAGTGCTCTCTATTTTGTTTATACAGCGTGTCCCCATACCGCGATCCGACGGCAAGCGACGTCCCGCTCCGGTGAACTTATGTCCCTCTAGGGACCCTCTTCGTTGGACCAACTTTTTTATTTTTCAACTCGCATTACAAATTTAAAAGAAGTCGTTGAATTTTTAAAACTATATAAAAAGTTCCAGTGCTTAGCGACGCGGCCGAATTTTAATAAAAACGCCCGCGTAAAAGGTTTTTTTATTAAAATCCCTTTGAAAATGTTCCATCGGACTGCGGCCGATTTTGATGGGTAAATTCTTTGACAGTAAAATGGCGGGCTTTTGTGGGAAATTCGATACTGGTTTTCCTGTAAATTTACATTTATTGATTGATTTTTAAACTGCAACAAGAAAGGTTTCCTCTCTGACGCAATTTTTTCGGTTGTTTTCTTTTTCGTATTTGCGATTGGAAACGATCGTCTAAGGATGGATTTAAACAAACGAGAATATGAGACAATTCACAAATTTCTACCGTCGATACATAAAAATCATACCCGTATCGGCTAATGGGATAGGCAGAGCACACAAAACGTTACATAGTCAAAGTCCCATTTCGCAACATTCCGCAGCCGCTTCTAGTATAATTTTAGATTTTAACATGGTCGAACGAGGTATACTCCTAGTAGTGACCGGTTGCTAGCCTGACGCCTAAAATATACCTTAAGCTTTTTCTTAGTCGCCTCTTACGACATCCGCGGAAAAAATGGAAAGGTTTTAAGCCCGACACCACCGGATCGCGTAACCTGATTAACACCCGTTTAATGAAAAATAAGCGAGTACTAATCAAGTTTAAAACACTGTCTAGACACCTCATTCCAGAGAGACCTACATCAAACAACACATCCCAGCTCAAAGTTTAGTCCAAACATCAAACTATTATTAGTTTCCCCCTGCCCCTCTCACATTCACGCTCTCAGTTAGGCGCTCATCAATTCTGGTTTATAGTCCCCAGAGTGACCCGCGACGGGGCGAGATGGGACGCGACGGGGCAAAACTGGACATTGCGAGGATGTGTGAACTTTGAACAGCCCGTTATCTATTAGAAGTGTGTTGTCGAGAGTTACGATACGGGATACATTGGGTTTTCTGTGTGTTAGGATAACACCTCGCCATTTAATTTGTGGATGTCGTAAGAGAAGATTATAGAAATAGGTTTAGGTGTGTTTTAGGCAACAGTTCAGCAACCTGTCACTATTATACCTGCCAACACAAAACCTAAAAAAATATATGCTAGAAGTGGCCACGAAACGTGAAATAGTCATGGTTTTGTCTATGTAGCGTTTCGTTTGCTCTGTCTATCCCGTTTGGGAATACAGGCGTGATGTATGTATGTGACCCGCGACGGGGCAGTATGGGACGCGACGGGGCAAAACTGGACATTGCGAGGATGTGAGAACTTTGAACAGCCCGATATCTATTAGAAGTGTGTTTGAGAGAGTTACGATAGGATATATTGGAATACATTGGGTTTTCAGTGTGTTAGAATAACACGTCGCCATTTCTTCTGCGGATGTCGTATGAAAATATTAAGGAAATAAGTTTAGGTGTATTTTAGGCAACAGGCCAGCAACCTGTCACTATTAATAGTATTAATGTCAGGGTTTTTGCGAGTTGTTGAATGCAAGGAAATCTAGTGTCTTTATGTAAAATTTATAAGTTTAGATCAAGTTAGATAGTTTTAATGGTGCATTGGTCCAGACTGTAATTCCATAAGAATGACTGTACTTTACTTAATAAATAAAATAAAAAACATACCTGGCATATCAAAACCTTAAAAAAATGCCAAAAGTGGCCACTAAACGTGAAATACTCACGATTTTGTCTGTGTAGCGTTTTGTGTGCTCTGCCTACCCCTTTTGGCAACGTGTGATACGAATTTAATTTTATCCCAAATCTTCAAAACAAAAGCGAATCCCCTACGACTTTGAACCTTAGCGAAAATAAAAATAAATCGTTAATCGTCGATTTCGCGCGATAAAATTCGCCATTCGATTCACGCCGCCCGAGTTCCCCTGTAAACATTGGGGTACACAGCGTGTTTGGCCACGTCAAATGCACGCTAAAAGGCCCAAAAGGCAAATGTTTGCCAGCGCTACGTGTTGCCGGCTGACACAATGAATATTATTCGCTGCAAAGAGTTGGTGTTGAAAGTGGCTGCTCGTTTTAAAGGGAACTAGTGATAGACGTTTTAATTGCCGTCGTTAACAACATTTTTAATCGGATTTAACATTTTTGTAAATTATGTAGATTTCCTATCCGTACCAATATATAAATGTGAAAATGTGTTTGTTTGTTTGTTTGTTTGTTTGTCCGTCTTTCACGGCTAAACGGAGCGATGGATTGACGTGATTTTTTAGGTAGAGAAAGTTTAGGGCATGGAGAGTGACATAGGCTACTTTTTGTCTCGTCAAAACCTCCCATTTCCCTAAAGTGAGGGGTGGAAGTTTTCAATGTAGAAAGCTATAAATTGGTATGTGTGCTATCCCTTCTGCGATACCCCGAATTTAACGCGAGCGAAGCCGCGGGCAAAAGCTAGTAAAGTACATTTTGTTTTAAACTTTCGTGATTCTCACTCGTAACATATCGTGATTAAGTTCCGCGTATACATAAATATTTCCCATTAAGAATAACCTCTCGATTTCTTCTATGGCTGACGTAGGAGGCGACTAATAAAACAGGTTAAGGTATATTTTAAGCGATAGGCTAGCAACCTGTCACTAATATTATAACCTCTTCCATCTGTTTTCAAAGCTAAAATATTGTATTATATTAGAAGTGGTCACGAAAGGTGAAATAGTAATGATTTTATCTGTGTACCGTTTCGTGTGCTCTGCCTACCCTATTTAGATATACAGGCGTGACGGTATGTATTTCCAAAACTGTGCCTGTCGTATGATGCGATAATGGCACTCGTGGTACAGTCTGGGAAATTGGATGTTTAGCAGGTTGAGATACCTCTAAAATTGGCCTTATTACTATTACCAGCCAGTTGCATGACATAAATACTCCATATTGAACTTCATGGTGAAGTTTGTCCTATAATGCGAACAAATTATGAAGGCGGTCAATCTGCTAAACATTCAGATTCCCTGACTGTACTAACACGATATAGCACAACATATTGTCAAATCGAATTGTATTTAACTCCCAGCTCGGAGCTGATGACTATTGCGCGTGCAATCGTCCCGGGACGGCAATCTCCAGATATTGCGATCAATTATTAACATAACGCGCTGCAACGATTGTCTTTGGTACTATTGAAACTCACTACTTTGTCGTTCACTTTTCCGCGTACAGAGTCGGTAAAAAATGGGTCGATTTCGTTTGCGGAACATGGAGACGCGTAGACCGCGGCAGTCGAGCAAACGTGCCGCTTGGAGCGTTGTTTCAGTTTCCAATATTTTTCACGTTTATACGCAAACGAAATCAACGCCTTCCTTGTCCGATTTCGTTAAACTAGACCCTCTGGTCTCGTCGACTACACCACTGGAATAAATGCGTCTACAGTGTGTTACCGGCGTGCGGGCATTTATTAAAACTGACGATAATGTATCAAATTAACAATCGTTTGCAAGTATTAGCATATCATAATTATTTAAAATAAAGCCACAAATGCAATTCTTCCATTTTCTGAGTCTTCAATGTATGCGTAACTTAACTTCACTTAACTTCCAGTTAATACTAAGATGACATTAGATTTGTCATTTTGTGACAGAAACTTTACTGTACATTGCTTGCAATTAAACTTTTCTTAGAAAAGTAACGCAATGTGATATTTTGTTTTTTAATGCAATTAAGCTAATGGTTAGATTAACAAACTGCATCTCTTAACACTGCTTCAAGAAATGCCCGCACGCCGGTAACACACTGTATACGCCGTTGGAACGAGACATGTATTCTTGTTATTATTAGCAATTAGATATAATAAACATAGGTCCAGTTTTGCCTTTTATTGTCTTGTGTAGTGACGGGATAGAATAACACTTCTCATGTCTTCCGTGGATGTCGCAAGAGGTGGCCCAGAAATCAGGTTGGCAACATGTCACATTTCCTCTTTCCTCAATGTATCAACCTAAAATTACATATACTAAAATAGTCTGTGAAACGTGACATAGTCATGTAATTTGTCTATGTAGTGTTCGAGAGCTCTGCCTACCCCATTTGGGAATCAGGTGTGATGTGCCATGGACAAGTCTAGATCAGAATATAAACTAAAAATTCCCATCGACTTTTCGAGGTAGGGGCCAATTGTAATCGTGAATGTCGAATCGTGTGCAATATTGATATCTATCGCGCCCGGTAACCCCCGCCGAATAATCGATTGTCGACATCGACAGCGCCGGCTTAGCCCTTCAGAGCGTGCGTTATTGCCCTCTGTTACAGTATTACTGTTTGTGATGTTAAATGTTATAGATTTTTGTACTGTTATTACATTTATACACACGTATCTGTGTGATGCCGGGTGAGAATAGCACCTCCCCCTTTCTTCCTGTGGGTGTCGTAAGAGTCGACTCTGGAAAAGGGTAAGTGTATTGTGGGCGATGGGCTAGCAACCTGTCACTGCAATATCACGTTTAACCATCTGGTTACCCTGAAATTGCTAAACGTGGCACTGGATTTTTCAATTCATGTGTTCTGCCTACCCCTCTTGGGAATACAGGCATGAGAATATGTATGTATGTATGTATCCGTGTGATGTCTGGCTTCGAATAACACCTCTTCATAATATCCGTGGGTGTTATAGGAGGCAACTGTATTGTAATATTATGCCTATTTTGTATACATTTAAGACTAGTAAAAATTAACGGATTACTCACGTTGTATATACCGAGAATTAGCTCGACATGCGCGTCTGTCCGCTGCCGTGGCGCGTAGCTCCAGATGATGGATCACGGATTGATCCGAAACATGTCGAGCTAATTCTCGGTATATACAACGTGAGTAATCCGTTAATTTTCACTATGAGTGAGTCTCACGGTAGTTTTATGTGTAAAACATTTAAGACTCTTTGTGTACTCATATTTATATGTACGCGGGACTTAATCACGATTTTATTTACCTTCTCGACGTTTCGGACGCGTTACAGCGACCGTGGTCACGAGTTGACTGACTTTTTTTGTGTACTCTCTGTATGTTGCACTTATATCAACTCTATGTACTCTATTATATGTATATTCTCTGTAATGCTCTATATTAGGCATTCTAATAAACGTCGTACAAGTAACTAATTGTCTCGTTTAATTCCCGCATCACACGACTAAGGGAATAGGTGTGGGGGTGTTTTAGGCGACAGGCTAGTAACCTGTCACTGTTGTACCACTTTCACATGTTTAAACCTAAAATAACGCTACAAGTGGTCAGAAATTTAGAATACTCACGGTTAGGGTATGCAGGCGTTACAGTTGTAGGTATATAATTGTACATAGATAGGTACATACATCACGTCGGTATTACCAAATGGGGTAGGCAGAGCACACCAAATTACGTAGACAAAACCATAACTTTTTCACGTTTTTCACTTCTAGTATATTTTCTAGCACTGGGATATTTGCCTTACCGTTTTTGCGTTGAAAGTAAGCAAGAGCAATATTTTCGGCGATTCCACGAAAATGAATGTAGTAAAAATGGAATAAAAAGTAAATAACTTAACGGATTTCTGGAATTGAAGAATCGTTCGACTGCTTACTGGAATAATAGACAAACTAAGGATCCAAATTCTTCACAGGCTTATAAATACAAAGGTATTTAAGTTAGAGGAAATCGAGTTAGCGTCTTCAAATTGTGATTTTACTAAATCTCGTGGACTAATCTAGTAATCTTAATAATTTTGTTGTCCACTGACCTAGAAAGGGGCTAAGTAGTAGCGTTTTGTGTGCTCTGCCTACCCCATTTGGGGATGCAGGCGTGATGTATGTAGTATTTCATGTACATGAAATGTTACAATGGTCAAAACTACGACTAGATATTTACATTTGTAGCCACTTTTAGCGTAATTTCAGGTGATGAAAGAGGTATAATGGTTACAGGTTGCTAGACTGTCGCCTAAAGCATACCCTAACCCCGAACTGATTTACTTTGTCGCCTCTAACAACATTCACGGAAGAATTGGAGAGGTGTTATGCTCACCTCTCCATTTCTTCCGTGGATGTCGTTAGGGAAATGGGTTTAGGTAATCCTTAGGCGACAGGCTAGCAACCTGTCACTAATATACTACCTCTTACATCTGTTTTCAAACCCTAAATAATGCTAGAAGTGGCTGCGAAGCGTGAAATAGTCATAATCATGGATTCGTCTATTTCACGTTTCGTGTGCTCTGCCTACCCCATTTGGGAACATAGGCGTGATTTTATGTTATGTTATGTTATGTATGCCCAACACCACACGGGCTTGTGACTTAAAATCGACGAAACATGTTAGAAGTGGTTATCATTTTATTGAGGAAGGCTTTAGGCTATTTAACATCACGCTGCAACTAATAAGAGCGAAGAAATATTGGAAAATGTGGAAAAAACGGGGGGAAATTAAACACTATTCCACGCGGACGGAGTCGTGGGCACAGCTAGTGTGTATATGTATAATAGTCTAGTGTGTACCTATTTGCAAGACATATACACTATTATGACACACATATTGTACCAATTTCTAAATAAATTTAATAAAAAAAGTGTTGAGAATAATGACAGCGGTTCAAACGCCCAAATATATACCCAGTTACCTCTTATGTGGTTACATATTCATAAGCAACGTTTACATTAGCACAGGTTAGCTATTAACCGCCAAAGGAACATACATACATTCAATCACGCACCCAAATCGGGTAGGCAGAGCATACGAAACGTGACATAGATAAAGCCATAATTATGACTATTTCGCGCTTCACAGCCACTAGCATAATTTTAGGTTTGAAAACAGACGGAGGAGGCAGTATAACAGTGATAGGTTCCTAGCCTGTCGCCTACAGCATACCTAAGGCTCAATTCATACCAGAAGAGCGGCGAAGGGCGGCGAAGCGGAGCGCAGTTTCAGTGTCATGAGACTTTTAACTTTATTTTCATTACAATAAGACTTATTATCGCATGAGAAACTCCAACGAAGCGCGCGGACGCCCGTGGATCCGCGGGAATTCCGGCGAATTCCATAATCAAAGCCGTGCGACTGCGCGAGACGTCGCGGGAATGCCCGAGGATGCTCGAGCAGTCGCGGTAATCCTCGCGCCTTCTCTACCGAGCGGGTCGCTGCGCTTCGCCGACCTTCGCCGCCCTTGGCCGCCCTTCGCCGCTCTTCTGGTGTGAATTGAGCCTTAACCTATTTCCTTAGTCGCCTCTTACATCCACGGAAGAAACGGAGAACTGTTATTCAAAAGGACTGCTTAAATTTTAAAGACGTCTCGATGACGCATGCCATTCATTGAAACAAGAACTCTGCGACTGAGCGCGCGATAAATTAACCGGAGGCTAACAAAAGCCGCCCGTGAATGGGAGCACATTGTTCTGGCGGACAAAGCGTCACGATTATACGCCGCGACTCATTATAAGACGCGGGGCTGTTCACGGGCGACTGGCGGCTGGAGGAAAAAAACGCAAAAGTTTGTCGATGCTGTGTAAATTAGGTAGGTTTTCTACTTTGAATTATTGGAAGGTATGTAGGGTGTTAAATAAATTAGCTCCGTTTTCTAGTTTAAATTATTGTTTGCCTAACTGAGAGCTGGTAAACTATAATAGTTATTTTTGTTTTTGGTTTCATTTAAATTGGTTATACATTACTCAAAAACGTAAAATAGTCATGATTTGCTTATATTACAATGTTTTGCGTGTTTAGGTTTTCTTTTTCAGCGTGATGTTTACATGTGCATTATTATATATTTTTTGTGTTCTGTAATTATTTAAATAGGTATTCAAAGTATGCCTTTTTAAATCGTTCTAAATATCAACTTACTTAAAGTTACTCTGTTTCGAAAGCCTGCGAAAATGAACATTTCTGAAATACGTACTTGGTGACGGAAGACAATTAATTTTGCAAAATTTAATAATACCTACCTACACTTGTCTGCCTTCTTTAAATCAACACGAATTTATTGTTGATTAGTTTAATGTAGTCTTCATAGTTTTCAATCACAATTTAAAAACTCGTTATTCTTATATTTAAACAAAAAACAAAAGAAAGTAAAAACAACAATTGTTGACATTAAATCATAATATCACAAAATACCTAATCCCTGACAATATGTATAAGTCATAAGCTATGTCCACACCAGTGCGCTTTCGCGTTCACCTTGCGTTTTCCTCTGACGCATGCCTGTGCAACCACCAACAACAGCGCATGCCGCCAGCGCGTCTTCATTGAGGACGGATCTAGTTTCAGGGCATGCGCTGTGGTTGCACGGGCATGCGTCAGAGGAAAACGCAAGGTGAACGTGAAAGCGCACAAGTGTGGACTTAGCTAAAGAAACCATTCCAAACAACAAAGACGCCCATCGAAATCAGAGAGATTCCACCGACTCAAGAAAGTTTTTTATTCTACCAAAAAAATCGCAGTTCAGTCGCAACAGCTGTCTCACGCGTAGCCCGCCGTATCTTAACAAAAGTAAATCAACCCACAGGTGCTAGTTTATCATCGCAGGGGTAAGGGGGCTGGGGGGAGGGTAATGCGATCCATTAGTCCTGGAGTTGGGAACTCACGACTTATCTCCAGGTATGGCCAGGTCTAAGAAGGTAAGCTTGGGAGAAGTTAAATTTTTGCAAGTATTTTGGATGCCACAGCAATATGCCCCACAAAATCAAGTCTTAATAATAAATGTTCTATGTTTAAAATTTTATTCCTATTTCTCTTAGTTACAGCGTCATACGGGAGTAGCTTTTT
The DNA here is from genome assembly GCA_005406045.1 of Adoxophyes honmai. Lineage (NCBI taxonomy): Eukaryota > Metazoa > Arthropoda > Insecta > Lepidoptera > Tortricidae > Adoxophyes > Adoxophyes honmai. Next base: position 269,948 of record BHDV01030021.1, read on the forward strand.
TTTTGTTAGTTATTGTCAAGAGAAAGATCTTATGACAGAAGAGTGAATTTCAAAAAAATTGTACATTAATTAAGGGTTAATAAAAACAAAATCACGATCGCTTCATTTGTGTACAAAATATATGGGTAATTGTCGTTATACAAATGAATTAATTAACTTTTGTTTTTATTAAAGCTTAACTATGTAATTTTTTATGAAAACAACTCAGAAAGTGTTAAGAAAATGGCGCGGCAAATTAACTTATACTTGAACTACAGTATTAAATTTTCATAAGTTTAGCGAAAAAACGATACGTATTGACAAAAGTATGTATCCATAATTGTTTTAAATGTAACTTTCTAGCGTTTTTAGGGTTCCGTACACAAATGCTGAAAACGAGACCCTATAACTGAGACTTCGCTGTACGTCTATCTGTCTGTCTGTCCGTCTGTCTGTCCGTAAGAGCTAGGCATTTGAATTTTTCACAGATGATGTATTTTTGTTCCCGCTATAACAACAAAAAATACTAAAATCAAAATAATAATAATTAAGGGGGCAGCTAGTTTGTTGCCTACAGCATATCAACGCATTTTATCCTTAGTCGCCTCTAACGACATCTACGAATGAAATGGAGAGGTGTTACTAAAAGCCTGATATGTACCATACGGTATAATCCGTCATTACAAGTTCGTTTTATCATGTGAATGGCACGGTTCCCACGGGGTTGGCGTAACTTACAAAGCTGCAAGCAAAAGCATTCCGAAAAATACCGGAAAAAACAGTAAAATCCCAGTTCTATATTCAGACGTCAAAGTCAAAGTTTTCACTTAAAGCGGTCGACTGAGGGCAAACAATCGTGGAAAGAATCGGTGTCTTAATGGATAGAGAATGGATAGTATGCGAGGGGAGAGTCGGCCACATTTTGCATAGTCAGCTTACACCGGGGATAGTGGGGCTGGAAGCGACAGGTTCAAACAAACTTTAAAAAAGACACATATTCATGAAAGGATCCAATAATAAACGTTGCAAAGGCAAAATCATGACTAATTCACTTTTGTAGCTACTTTCAGATTGTTCTTTCTTTATGATAGGTTTTTAACCGACTTCAAAAAAGGAGGAGGTTCTCAATTCGTCGGGATCTTTGTTTTTTATTTTATTTTTATGTGTGTTCGCTGATTACTCGAAGACACCTGGACCAATTTGGAAAATTCTTTTTTTGTCTGAAAGGATAATAGTTTCCAGGTGGTCCCATTGTCAGCATATCTTGATCTGATGATGGAATATGAGGGAAATCGAGGACAACCCACAAATTTTATAGGCACAGGTAATGTTTTTAGTACATTTTTCAAAGCTCCACCAGTATGTACGATTGGAAGTAAAAAAAAATTACTGAGCTGATGACGGAAGGTCAACTCCTTAATATTTAGGAGTTCAAGGATAATTATTTCAATACTGAATGCACCTGCAGACTGGAAATTATAATTTCAGTAATTAGTCAGGCCTGCTGGTGATGGAAGGTTACCCTCATTAGACAAATGCTTTCAGTATATCGCAAATTTGAAGTCGGTTTTTTTTTGTTTAAAATTATTAATTATGTCACTAATATAAAGTTGTCCAGCAAATGGGTAAAAGAGCTGAACTTGTTTAAATGATTAAACAAAAGAAGATCACTTGATTGGAACATCATGTTCCCCGAAACCAACAACAACCAAACTAATCTTCTGTGAACAATTGTAGACCCCGGAAAACTAGATGGAACGATTTTAGAGAGAGAGAGAAAGAGAGAAAGTAGATTCACGCATCGCTTTTACCAGGCAAAAGCGCTGCGCGAACTTACTTTCTCTCTAAGGTGCCAAGTAGTTTGCAAAATAGTATAATGATGGGTAAAATAGGCAGGCAATGCAAGGTTGGAAGACGTTTGTCATGGCTCCGGGATAACAAGGAGTGGAGAGGCATCAAGATTTTGGAATTGTTAAGACTCGCTATGGACAGGGTGTTAAATCGTATTTGTTTGGGAAAGACTCCAAAAGAGAGATCTATCTAGACCGAAGTCCGCTGAGAGGAAGTTGTAAGTTGTTTTTATGCAACCGATCAATGAAACTTCGTTAGCGGGATGTAGGATGGTTATTTGATAGTTGGATATACCATGGCAGTTTGTAGTAGTAGTTCGGTTATTCGACGATAGGTGGCGCCATCCTAAGATCCTTGAGAAGAAGCGTTGAGAGTTCAGGCCTTCCAGTACACAAATACAAAGAATAAGTATCAAACCACGCTCAGCAACTTCACGAATCTCTTCCTGTATCATGACCTCCTGGTCCAATAGAGGTTCTTGGATCACCGCCAGGCCACAGCGGGATGAAATTTAATACGCTCCTGAATATTTATTTATGATAATGTCTAATGATTCATACGCCGTGATCTTGGCCTAATCATTTTTCTACTCGTGATTTTGTTTTGGTGGAAATCTGGCTGTAGATTTGTTGCTGTAACCACTCTTTCAGTATTTTGTTATTTTATAGTAGAACTCGTATAGAGTCCGTTCCTTAGCTAGTAGTAGGACATTGTCCAGGGTCAGTCCGTCCTTTAGCAGCCGTAGGACCTCGTCTGTGGACTCTGGTCCGCTCTTTAGCGTGTGGTAGAACCTCGTCCCTGGTCCCTGTTTCATTCTTTAGCGAGTAGTAGGACCTCGTTTCTGGGCCCTGATCCGCTCTTAGACTAGTGGTGGTCAGATCAAGAGTACCCGAAACCGACGAGCATGTATGAAGAGACTACTGAATGTGGATGAAGCAAAAGAGGTATGTCAGGATCGTAACAAGTGGAACAAAGTTGTCTCTGCCTACCCCTGTGGGAAAGAGGCGTGACTGTATGTATGCTTCGATGACGTGGCGCTTCGATTGTGCGAAATGTCTATGGTATCTTGTGAAACGTCAAACGAAGACGTTGACAGCTGTCATCGTTTGGGGGTGGTCTGTGCTTGTTTGCAAATGGATAACGGTCTTTAGAAGCATACTGAAGGCAAGGATACACTCGGCCGATTTCGCCTGACATATCTGGCGACATCGCGCGACTTATGTCGGCGTGTATATACGAGTCGCGCGACACGTCGAGCGAAGTCCGGCAACGTCCCGCTACTTCGCCCGACGTTGCTGGGGGCACGTGTCGTGGCACATTTGTCCCCTAGTGTATCCTTGGCTTAACGGTCTTTGAGAGTAGACTAAACGGACGCAAGCCAGAACTCTCCGCGTTTCATATCGAAAACCATATGTATTGTGTGTCTGTAAAATATGAAGAATGGCGAGTGACAACTCAAGCTCTACGCCAAAGCCGCCCGTCCCCCCGACATATTATGTATGCCCTAGAAAATGGCCAGCTTTAGTAAATAAGTAACATAATGTTGAATTTAACACAAATTCTGTATAAAGTTCGCACGGCCTGACAAAGCTTAATTACAGCTCATTCAGTAAATTAGTTGGCAGAGTTGAAAGAAACTTTCCGGGGAACGATTTTTTGCCCGGCAAAGTTTAAATTGTCCGCTGCTTTAAATTAAGGAACATTTTACACTTAGGCTCGATTCAGGAGGATAATTATGGCGTTTTAGCCAAAGACCGAAAGTTGGAAAAATTGGGGATTGGATGAAGATTCCTTCGGATTATCAGCGATTTGGGGCGTTTACAAGTGCTGGTGGGATTATCATTATAAGTATTAGGTTATAAAAATGCTATTCTGAAAATTCCTTTTTGCACGACAATTTTATTGCTATTTAATTTTTTTGATAATAAATGCAAATCAATTCAATACACACCCAAAAATGTTTATTTTTTCTGAACGATGACTTAGCCACAATAGCCAGTCCCAATATTCAATCTAGGTATCAACGATTTGGCTTTTAGGGACAGAAAAAATAACACCCACACTATGTTTCTTTTCCTACCTCTAGTACGAGAAACTGTCGACAGATTGACTCTAACCATACTTTTGTTCATATACATTCCATTTAATTTGAAAATATTAATTACCACTTCAAGTAAGATACGTTAATAAACCACAACAATCAATATAGCCTCCAACAAAACCTAATAAAAACAATCCTTAACAAGCGCGCATTGTACAACCAATTACCTCATTATTCCCCTCGCGACAACCCTAATCACTGTATCACCCGCCAATCAGAGCCAATTAAGCATTGCCACTGACCAATCACAGCGCGGCATGCGGCCGGCGTGCCAACATAATAAACGCGATTGCAATTAGGGTTGCCTGCTGGCCGTTAATAGGCTCCAGGGTTTTGATAGCGATTTATTAACCGGTGACAACCGGTACGTGGTTAATGAACGTTGTTTTTTTAATTTGCGGTTGAAATTTGGGGACCTCGTTTGCCCCAAATTGATGGTTCCGAATGTTGACATTTTTTTGTTTGTAATGCTGATTTAATTTTATTGATAAGGGTTTAAGTCTAATTGAACCGGTATCGGGTCTTGAATAATACAATAATACTTCTCAGTTCTTCCGTGGATGTCGTAAGAGACGGCTAAGGTTTCGGTATGTTTTGATTGAAAGGTTAGCAATGTGTTACGCTAAAAGTGGTCGCAAAATATGATTTCCGTGAAACGTTTTGTGTGCTCTGTTTAGCTCTTTCGGGACGTATGTTAAGTATTTGTACGGAATTCGTTAAATTATTTGTTAGAAAAGGGTGTCATCACCATATCATCACTAGATACGACAAAAACGTGTCCATAGGTGTACATAGATGTAGAACTAGAAAACGTGTACATAGATGTAGAACTTCTTCTACTAACGTCATCAAACTGTCAAAGTGTTCTCCATCGCGCTAACGAAGTTTCGATGAACGGTTGCATAAATACAACTTCCAACTTTGTCTCCGTCTTCGGTCCCCAGGCATAACATCTGCCTGGAGAGAGATCTCTCTATTAGTCTTTCCCACATATCCTTTGTCTCTCTCGGGCCAGAATTGTTCCGATTGCAACCTCAAAAAGATAATAAACAAGCGGATGAACTTGCTCCTGTATTTTAGTGGTTTCGTGCTAATTTGTTCTTTTTTTATCATTCTTTATTAAAGGTTGCCTAGTATTTTTACCAGCTTAGTACAACAGGGCGCGAGTAGAGTCGCGCGCGAGATAGACTATGCTTGTCAATAGTTAGAGAGACTATAACGAGTTACGCTTATTGCTGTGATAAGCTGATATAAGCCTACAGTAATCCACATTGTGATGTGTTTGGTGTTCAATAAAGAGTATTGCATTGTTTTCATTGGGGATATTATACGACTAAGCATAAGCTACGAGGTTCTTTTTCATTTTATCTCATCGTTTTGGTCAACTGTGTAGTTCACAAGTTATCTGGTCGTCATGCGCCATTAACCGCTTGTATCGACTTCAATGGCACAGTGATTAATAGACCAACTTTCACAAAGAAACTAATTTATGCCCGATGGGGGAGCGTTTTTGGCAATGCCATGTCTGAGGAACTGGCGGAAGTTTAAGCGGAGTTTTTGAAAGCGATTAGTGTATCTTTATGTTTGTTTCTTTATCTAGGGTAGGTACCATCGCGAACAGGGATTGTTGAGCCACTTACCTATGTTTGTAACTTGGTCGTGTAATACTAATCCAATAGCTGACATCTAGTCGGTCACATCGGTCATTGATTACACGTCTAAATTGCGAATAATGGCAAGTGGCTCAACAATCCCGGTTGGTGACTGTACGTGAAGTGTATGAATTAAGTACGTTCATAAAATCACTAATCAACTATAACGTAATGAAACATCGAAAAATCACAACATATTCACAAAAAGCTACTGAAAGATAAAGAAAATGGTAATAATGCCATTACCATACTAGATACAACAAGAAACATACAGGGTTACTGGTAACTCGACGTATTCTTGGTAGGACTTAATAGAGGAGGTAAAATGCAATATTTTTAAGCCCTCATATGTATGGCCGAAAATCAACGGTTCTTGAGTTATTGATTTTTTAAGATTTTTTTTGAATTTCCCAAAATTTTACATTAATTTATTTTTTTAAATTTGTGCGTCTGTTGCGGTATTTTTTTTTAATTTGAGAATGATTAAACTATTGTCCAATTAAAACAAGTACAAAAACCCTACTCTATCAAAAACTCTATCAAGTCCTACCAAGAATACGTCGAGTTACCAGTAACCCAAAGAAAACATTAGCTTTGTTAACTATAATAGTTTAGTAAAATACATTCTTAGTAGTAGTAATCTTTATCTATTAGTTTAGGGGTATAATATACCTTAACCTACTTCCTTACTCATCTCTTACGACATACTATAGGAACTAAATGGATAGGTGTCCAAAACCCGGTATTAAATATAATCTATATTAAAAGTAATATTTGAATATTCCCTATAACCTATTAAGATTTGAGTAACGAGGGTCAGTTTTACGCGCGCCGCTCGCCAGGATTGTAAAAGGTAGTTTTTTTGGGCGAAAGGTTTTATTATAGCAACATATGCTACTATAAAGTTTTATTGCGGGGCCTGGAGACGGCGGTGGTACCACTGGAAAGCGGAGCGAGTCGAAGACAACTCGATTTTAATATTTTTGTGGAGATTCACAAGGATTTACACAAGTACTCCCGCCAAGTCGAGCAAGAATACTGTCACTTAGCACGGCAACACTCTCTAGTCGACATTTTCTGACATCTAAAATTAGAATTGCCGTGTGGTGTCGGAATAGAATAACACCTCTCCATTTTTTCCGTAGATGTCGTAAGAGGCGACTAAGGAAATAGGTTTAGGTATGTTTTAGGCGACAGGCTAGCAACCTGTCACTATTCTACCTCTTCCATCTTGGCAAGCCTAAAACGATGCTAGAAGTGGCTGCTAAGCGTGATATAGTCATAATCATGGTTTTGTCTATGTCACGTTTCATGTGCTCTGCCTACCCCATTTGGGAACACAGGCGTGATTGTATGTATGTATGTAAAATTAGACAGTGACAGGTATAGTCTATCTCGCGCGTATCTCTACTAGCGCCTTGCTGTGCTAAGCCTACTGCTTCGAGAAAAGGAGGGTTCGGCGTACTATATTTTTCCCGAAGCTGTTGAATAATACCTCTCCATTTCTTCCGTGGATGTCATAAGAGGCGACTAAAGGAATAGGTTAAGATATTCTTTACGCGAAAGGCTAGCAACCTGACACTAATACATTTATTTTATCAGTTTTATTACCAAAACAATTGTTAGAAGTGGCTACGAAGCATGAAATAGTCATGGTTTTGTCTATGTAGCGTTTCATGTGCTCTGCCTACCCCTTTTGGGAATACAGGTGTATGTATGTATGTTGGATTTTGCACAGAACTTGGTAGGTACTCATTTCTCTCCATTCTTTTTGCGAAGCCGTCAACCGAGTATAATTTTGTGTTGAACTTGACTCTCCTTTTTTTATTAATATTTTTGGTAAGATTACGTTTACTGTGACAACGTTCGAGGTAAAAAAACAATTGGTTCGGTACAATAGTACCGCCGTTCTGTAATACGGCTACCTTCAACAAAGGGCGCCGACCGCGGCTTGCGAACAGTGCGGGGTATGTCGGCTGGACAAATATAGCGCGTACTGATAGAGCTGGGAGGAATTCAAACGTCTGATTTTTTGAAAAGAATTACATACAATATCTGTTCCCAAATGCGGTAGGCAGAGCACACGAAACGTGACAAAGCCATGATTATAATTATTTCACGCTTGGCGGCTGCCTCCATAATTTTAGGTTTGATAACAGATAAGAGGTAATTATAATAGTGACAGGTTGCTAGCCCGTCGCCTAAAGCAAACCTAAACCTAATTCCCTAGTCGCCTCTTACGACATCTACGGAAGGTATGGAGGAGTGTTATTCTATCCCGATACGACACGGGTAAGACATGACGAAGGAAAAAAGCCGGCCAAGTGCGAGTCGAACTCGCGCATGAAGGGTTCCGTACCAAAAACTGCAAAAAATCAGGTTTTTTGTATGGGAGCCCCCCTTAAATACTAATTTCATTTAAATTTCATTTTTTACTTTTAAAGTAGATATTTAATTAAATATTCTGTGAGCATTTCAAGTATTCACCTGTTACAGTTATTTAAATAGACCCAAAACAGCAACACGTTTTTTCTATGGGAGCCCCTATTAATTATTATTATTATTATTTTGATTTTAGTATTTGTTGTTATAGCGGCAACAGAAATAAATCATCTGTGTAAATTTCAACTCTCTAGCTGTTACGGTTCGTGAGATACAGCCTGGTGACAGACGGACAGACAGAGAGACAGACAGACAGACAGACAGACAGCGAAGTCTCAGTAATAGGGTTCCGTTTTTACCCTTTGGGTACGGAACCCTAAAAATAGGTATACTTAAGGCGACAAAATCTTCAAATCTAAAATTATGCTAGAAGTTGCTGCGAACCATGAAGTAGTCATAATCATGATTTAGTCGTCACGTTTCATGAGCTCTGCCCACCATTTGGAACATAGGCGTGATTGTATTTATGTAAAATTTGCATTTTTCTCTAATTACTTTCAAGCTTTATTGATAAAATAATTGGTGTTTCTTTTAGTTTTTCACTTAATTTTTCGAGAGTTCTCGAAAATCCATTGACCTGTGCGAGGTCGTCTGCAAGCCTGAAAAACAATAAAATTCATTGCTATCTTGTCAATTTCAATCAAATTAAGCTTTTGTTAACTTCCAATGAATTTCGTATTAAATCAATCGAGCTTGGAATTCTTTGAGCATTTCATTAATGAAAGTTATTCCATAATATACTAGTTTGGTCCTAGTTCATTATTTAAGATAATTTAATGTGATTTTCTATGCTGGTTCAGAATACCTCTCCTTTTCAGGCGTGGATGTTGTAACATCTGACAATATTAAATATCACGCCTGTATTTCCAAATGGGGTAAGCAGAGCACACGAAACGTTACATAGACGAAACTACTCCACATTTCAAGGCCACTATTAACATTTTTCCTCTCAAAAATCACTATTTTACCTGCCTACTTAAAACCTAAAAAATATATGCTAAAAGTGGTCACGAACCGTGACAATTAGTTTTGTCTATGTAGCGTTTTGTATGATCTGCCTACCCCACTAAAGAATACAGACGTGTTGACTGTATGTATTTATATTATCTAGTAGATTAGAAATACGCACGAATTGCTTTTGAATTTCATTGACTTGGTTCTACTAATTTTCCATTACCTCATGTAAAATGTCAGCTGTCAAAACGTCATTCCTGACATTCTTTTTGCAGCCTTAATTAAAGGAAGTGCCGAGTCCTTTTGTAAAAATTAAAGCATTTCGGATGGAGCAGAGAAATCTTAAATAAAAGGTACCGTCATGAAATGCGATGTGAAATCGTTTTGCTCCGACCCGCTTTGGGTTGGAAACACACGGTCAACGATTGCGGGCTGAAACGTTATTAGATATTAAAATAAATGTTAGTTCTATTCGAATTTACCTCAAGGAAGCTCGCTTACACGAAAGAGAAACCACGTTGATGTCAGTTCAACTAAACGGATAATGTTACAAGCGAGCTAACAATGCATACGCACAGTCCCACAAAAATACTCTGATGTCAAACTTGTACAGTCGAGTTCATTAATATATGAGCAAAACTGAGGGTTCAAAAATATCTGTACACCTTTATGACATTGACTAGGAGCAAAAGTTTACATATTTGGCATTTGTCCGCTATATTTATGAACTCGACTGTACACCTCAATATTTATGTTACGGCTAAAAAAGCTCGGTGTGACTCTAACAATCTATCCATTCCTTCATGGATGTCTTGTTTTGTGCGATAATGTTACTTGTCACTATCAATATTTATGTTACGGCTAAAAAAGCTCGGTGTGACTCTAACAATCTATCCATTCCTTCATGGATGTCTTGTTTTGTGCGATAATGTTACTTGTCACTATTGAAACTATTTTATTTAACTAAAAATCTAAAAACTATGCTAGAAGTGGCTATTTAACTTTAAAATAATCTACGTATCGTTTCTTTGTGTTCTGCCAGTCCTATTTGGAAAGATAGGCAAGACATGTATACATCTGTGCATGCATACATACAGCACGCCTATGTTCCCAAGCGGAGTAGGCAGAGCTCACGCAACGCTACATAGACCAAACCGTGACCATTTCACGTTTCTCAGACACTTCCAGTGTAATTTCTAAAAGAGGTATAACAGTGACAGACAGATTGCAAACCTTTCGCCTGCATATACCTACCTAAGATAAGAGAGGTATTGAGTATTGAGTATTGGGTATAATAGTGACAAGTTGCCAGCCTGTCGCCTAAAATATACCTTAACCTATATCCTTAGTCGCCTTTTACGACACCCATAGAAGAAACGGAGAGGTGTCATTCTAAACCCGACAGCTTACGGGCAGGCCCCCGACACTCCATACAACCGACCGCGCGGGATAGCCTACTACTACAACATAAACAACATAACGTCTGTACACGCACGATGTGTGCGCGTAAACTATGCAGGGCCATCACTCAATTTGTAGCTTTGTAGAACTAAATAAGAACTCATTAAATAAGTTAGTTATTAAGTGCCTAAGAAGATTTTTCGTAACAAAAACTATAGTAGTACTGCCTAATTATACAAATAATTTGGAATAATGTGAGCGTTCCTTACATTTGTTCATCGGATGGAAATCTGAAAAACCTCCGATTCGGTTTGAATAATTGATTTCCAAACACCCATATATCGAACAATAGCGAACCATTTTTAATCTATTCTCTAGCCAATACTTTCACGTGTTTCACATCTAAGTATAAAATATTAGAGAAAATGTTCCTACCCGCGCATTTTATGAGTAATGACAACCGTGTGACGTAAGCGCGATGTGACTGCCTCGTTGACTGCTGCGTCGCAGGCGACAATATTTTGGCGAGGGGAGGTGGGTGTCGCTTCTTTACGTAGTAATAGTTTCTATTCTTTGGTACGGGCTAAAAGTGTAAATGTAAAAGAAAAATGCCGCGCTCCCGTCCACTTTATATTCCCGTGGATTCCGCAGCTGATCACAGTCGCTCTGCTCGCGACATTTCCAATGATATTTCGATCGGCCGATATGAAAACAGCCGAGATTGAATCCTGATTGAGAACGAACAATGGACGACAATGCTCCCGCTGCAACGTTGCTCCGTTGATTTACTAGTTTAAATTGTATTCTTTATTTGAGTGATTGGCATTTGTCATTCACAATTTACAACTGCGAGCCTGTTTATTTAAGAGCATGCAAACAATGTTTGTCGTAAATCTACAGAATTTTTAGTAGGTAATGTTTCAACGCTTGATAATAGTTCTTTTAACTATCACGATTTTCTTAAATCACTATGCAACTTCGCGTGCTGACATAAATCATGGGCAAAAGGGGATATTGTCCGCCATAAGTCATGGGCAAAAGGGTATATAGTAAATCTTAAGTCATGAGCAAAAAGGGATATTGTCTACCTTAAGCCTTGTTCAAAAGGGAATGTTGTCCACCATAAGTCATGAACAAAAGGGAATATTGTCCACCAAAATTCATGGGTAAAAGGGAATATTCTCCACCATATAACTGATACTGATACCCATATGACTGATACTTCACAAAATGAAGAACTGAAAGCCGAAATAAGCACTTTGTCAATCCAACTGGCGAGTGCCCATCAAGAAATTGATCGGCTTAACACGGAATTAGTTGAACTTAGGAAAAAGTTTGCCGATCATCAAAGAAAGGCAGATATTTTTAAGAAACTCCTTACAGATAAGGGGTCTTTTAGGAAGCAAACACCCAATAAGAAGGGAATATTTGGTCTAAAAAAGGATTCGGAGGTTCTGGATAGCGACGACGACACCCCAAGATTTTTATCACCGGCACGTTCACTAAATGATGAACCAGTATCCCGATTGGATGGAAGAACACAGATGTCGGATGAATTGCCACTTAGTGAAATGCCAACTGTTTTAGATTTCCAAGATGAAAACAATACAGTTCACTCGCATTGTAACAAGGACAAACAGTCAGATCTGAAATTTGTACACCATAATTCAATCGAAACTAAAGAAAGAAGTTTACATGTAAAGGATAAATTACTCATAATAAGTAACAACAATAGAAACAAAATATTGCAAACTGTTAAAAGTGATGACTACTTCCAGAACTTCTCTTTTTGTCATCACATCACTCCAGGAGGCGGAATAAGGCAGTTACTTGAAAACTTCCAAGAAAAACTGCGAGATATGACAAGAACTGATTATTGCATAATCATGATAGGAGAGGACGACTTTCATCAATCGGCAGATTTGGCCGGTTTGGTTCGGCATATAGAGCAAACTGCGGGAAGTGTTACATCTACAAACGTTATCATTGTTTGTCCAACCTATATATGCGGGAGACCATTGTTTAATGCTAGAGTGGAAAGGTTTAACTATTGTTTGTTCAAGGGTCTGCATAGGCAAAATAAATGTTTCTTCGTATACGATTCCAACTTACACTTGTCATATGATATGTTTTCGACGTGGACCGGTCGACTCAATAACTCTGGCATGAGGAATGTAATTATGAACTTGAGGGAAAACATTTTGTGGCTCTCCAGCACTGCTATTAGTATGAGAGATAGGGATGAGCTTTTTCGTGTCCAAGTATGGTAACACGAGTAGTGAATTTATAGGCTTTGTTCGTAAAAATGTGTGTGGGTTATCTAACAAAATAAATATATCTAGGGTTCCCGACGAGAATAAAGAAAGACTGAATAGTATAACATTACTTAAGAATAATGAGATATCCCAAAAAAATAAACATGTATATTGCACTGTTAGTCCACAATTATCTAGTTGTTTGGCTGACTTAGCTATAAGTGACCAGTCCAATCATAAAATAAAAAAATCTCTTACAATATTGCACCAAAATATAGCGGGATTAAAAAGTAAAGTTGACAATGTAGTATTATCTATGGAGCAGCTTGAAGATTGTGGATATGGACCTGAAGTGGCTTGTTTCACGGAACATTTTATGCTTACCGAAGAAGGCAAACTGCTGTGCTTTAAAAACTACTTATTAGCATCTATATTTGCCCGACAAAGCCGTAGAGGTGGTACAGCTATCTACTTAAAAAAAGGCATCGCGTATCAAGAACTGTCCGACATCAATAAACTTTCTATAGAAACACATTTTGAATGTTGCGCGGTAGAATTAATTGGTCTAAATATAATTATCCTTTGTGTATACAGGGTACCAAAATCAGATTTAAATATTTTCATGGAACGTTTAAAATTAGCCTTGGCTAAACTAACAAAAAACAAGACAAAAAAAATAGTAATGTGTGGAGATTTTAATATAAATACTTTAAACTCAAATCAGCCGGCTATACTCTTTGAAAACTTACTTCTAAATTATAGTTTAAAATTGAAAATTAAAAAACCAACACGCCCTAGTAGTGGAACTTGTCTGGACAATTTTGCAACCAATGTACCCAGGTCAAAAAGCTGTATTGCTGATCTAGATTTATCAGACCACAACGCCATAATTCTCAATTGCCCTTTAAAAAGAGAACATTGCTTAGATACATTCTGGTACATAAAAAAACGGGACTACTCAACGGAAAATCTGGACAAGTTTAGAAAATACCTGCTTAGCCTTAGCTTCACAAATGTTTATGAATGTGATGATCCCAATAAAGCTTACGATAAGTTTGATGAGTGGTTTAGTCTGTTATATAAACTATGTTTTCCCTTTAGACTGATTAAACTCACTTATAGAAGAAAACCACGATGGGTATCTAAAGGTATCAAGAAATGCTGTAAAAAAAAGCGCGAAATGTTATGGCACTATAGATTGAACCCTAGTACTTCAAATAAATCAATACTAAAATCATACTCCAATAGGCTTAAAAAAATTATTAGGCTCACTCAGAAGGTACAAAATAAACATCACATAAAAAACTCAGACAATAAAAATCGAGCCGCATGGCAAATAATAAATAATAATAACGAAAACAGGCCCTTAGACTCCATTACAACTATCGTTCAGGATAAAAATAACATTATAAGTGACCCAATCAATATTGCTAATGCTTTTAATAACTTTTATATAGATAATGTAAAAACTAACTCAAACTTGACCCTAAAAATAAATGAAAATTTACCCGCAAACGTGACGAAATCAATTTTCCTAAGGCCTGTAACTTCTGATGACATTGTAAAATATATTAAAAAATTAAAAAATACTGGAAGCACGGGAATTGATGAAATCACAACCAAAGTGGTGAAGTACTGCGCTGACGTAATATCTTTCCCATTAGCGTTTATTTTTAATCTGATGCTTGAAAAAGGTATCTTCCCGGATAAATTAAAAACAGCCGTAGTTAAGCCTATGTTCAAAAAAAATGATAGGTATCAGTTAGAGAATTATAGACCAATAGCTCTATTGCCGATATTCTCAAAAATTGCGGAACGGATTATATATGACCAGATTTATAATTTCATTGAACATGAACATATACTTGTTAAACAGCAAAACGGATTTCGTAAAAACAAATCCACTTCCACAGCCATCTATGATCTGGTTGAAATGGTTACTCTTAGTATAGATAAGAGGGTTCCAATATGTGCAATATATATGGATTTGTCAAAAGCTTTCGACGTTGTTGACCATAACCGCTTGTTGGCAAAGTTAGAACGCTACGGCATTCGAGGGAATGCACTAGGTCTAATAAAATCATATTTGAGCAACAGAATGCAATGTACGGAAATTAGGAGGACATGTATGGAAACTAAGAAAGAAACCGCTTACTACTCTAAATTTAAACCATTAATACGTGGCGTCCCACAAGGAAGCATTCTAGGGCCTTTGCTCTTTCTGACCTACATTAATGACATGCCTAAACAAGTTCGACATCCTATGATACTATTCGCAGATGATAGCACTATTATAATTAAATCCGATAATTTGACTACATATAATACAGAAATAACTAATACAATTAATACTATTTTTAACTGGATACAATCAAATGGACTAAAAATGAACATAGACAAAACCAAAATTATGCAATTTTATCAATCTAAATCTAAATCTATTAATCTTGACATACAATCTAATGATGAAAATATAAAAGAGACAGATGTAGCAAAATTTCTGGGAATTAATATAGACAATAATATGAAATGGAAAACGCACACTGAAATATTATGTAAAAAAATAAATAGTTTTGTATTTGCTCTCAGAAGAATTTCAATAGTATCAGATTCGAAAACGGCATTGTTAGCCTATCATGGATACATTGGATCAATTCTTCGTTATGGTATAATTTTCTGGGGAAATTGTCCGAATAAAAAACTTGTTTTTGGTGCACAAAAAAAATGTATCCGGGCCATCTGTGGCCTTAAAGACACGGACAGCTGCGTACCTTTCTTCAAGCAACTGAAAATCTTAACACTAACCGGTCTTTACATTTATGAAGTGGCAATTTTCGTTAAATCTAATCCTGACACGTTTCCACTAAAGTCGTCAGAATCTAAGAGCATACGCCATAAACATAATATTAACACAATACCAGGCAAAACCGCATTGCTACGAAACAGTTTATTAGGTATGGCCTCTAAAATATATAACCATTTGCCCGATCGACTGAAAGACTCAGAGTTAAATATTTTTAAAGCTAAATTAAAGGATGAACTGATCAACAAGGCGTATTACTCTCTGGGAGACTTTTTTAAGGAAAAAATTAAATGTGACCAGATAATCTAGATATTGACATCCTCACTCTTGACCTCTTTATTTTATAAATTTTATGCATGTGACATTGATTATTAATTATTATATCATTATTTTAAGAAAAAAAAATATTGTACTACTCTAGAAACCATAATAATAGTGTATTTCCAGATCCAGATAGTCTCAAGCACTACTTTTGACTCAAAACTTTCACATGCCATGACGGCCAAATGTATCAAGGATCAAATGATTATATTTTGTAACACCATTATGTACCATACATTTTGTGAATAAATGACTTTGAACTTTGAACTTTGAACATAATTCATGGGCAGGACATATTTTGAAACATAAATCTAGGGCAAAAAGGGATATTGTCTAACATAAGTCATGGGAAAAAGGGGATATTGTCATTGAACCCATGACTTAGTGTGTTATGTTGATAAGTTATGGGCTAAACGGCATATTGTCCAGTATAAAACACGGACTGGCTAGCAACGCAACCCATTCGCAATGGGGTTAAAATCAACAAGCGTTTGACACTTTTTAACCACACTAGCCAAGTAGCTGTACTAGGCAAGCATAAAACAAAGAATACGACTCCATCCGAAACAAACGCCACTTCTTATCCTAAACTTCCTGCAGAGCACGCAGTTATTGCCAAACTTGGCCAATAAATCGACGCTGTGGCTGTGACGAATCTTGGAATTTGTTTTCTTAAGACTTTAAAGTGTTCCGTGTTTGAACTTGTTCCTCCATGTTTGAGTTTGGATGCAAGTGTGCACGTGGTTCCGGATCCGGTTTGAACCGGTTTTGGTTTACTTTACAGGAAACATTACATACATACCTACAAACAATCACGTCTGTATTTTCCAAAGGAGTAGGCAGAGCACACGAAAGGTTAAATAGACAAGGCATGGCCATTTTACGTTCCGTAGCCGCTTTAGGCATAATTTTAGGTTTAACAAACAGATGAAAGAGTATAATAGTGACAGGTTGCTAGACTGTCGTCTAAAATATACCTAAACCGATTTCTTTATTCGCCTCTTACAGTCGAGTTCATAAATATATGAGCAGACAAATGCCAAATATGTAAACTTTTGCACCTTATTGTCAATGTCATAAAGGTGTACAGATATTTTTGAACCCTCAGTTTTGCTCATATATTAATGAACTCGACTGTACAACATCCACGGGACAAATTCATCATTTATGATTCTCATTAAGTAGTATGTACCATCACAGTAATTGTGTCAGCTTGTCTTGTCATCCATGCTGGAACACAACAACACAAACAGACCCCCAGGGGTTCACAGACCACAGGTTAGGAATCGCTGCTCCAGGCGACAAACTATACCTTATCGGTTTAGGTAGTTAAAACAATATAAACAATCTTGACATGTCTTTTTGTTGAAATACACAGTCTAAAAATGAAAATCGTTACACTATAAATAAATCGTTACACTTGAAAGTAAATGATTTTTTCATAACTAAATTGTAAAATGTAAAGATTTCGATTTATAAAGTGTACGTTTAAATAAAAGGACACGTCAAGATTGTTTACATTGTTTTAACTACCTAAACCGATAATGTATACCAACCTGTCACCATTATACCTCTCTTATCTAACTAACCTAAAAAATGCTAAAGTGTACACAAGACGTGGAATAGTCATAGATTTGACTGTGTAATGTATCGTGTGCTTTGCCTACCCTAGTTGAAAATACAGGCGTGATGTATGCATGTGTACATGCTGTGTAATGAAAAACACTTCATCATCATCATCATCATCCAGCCTATATACGTCCCACTGCAGGGCACAGGGCTCCTCTCAGTATGAGAGGGCTTGGGCTATACTTCCCACGCAGGCCCAGTGCGGATAGGGAACTTCACACACAACGTTGAATTACTTCGTCGCTGTGTGCAGATTTCCTCACGATGTTTTCCTTCACCGAATAGCTCGTGATAAATATCAAATTCGATATCGCACATAAATTCCGAAAACCTCAGAGGTGCGAGCCCGGGGTTTGAACCCACGACCCTCTGCTTGAGAGGCCACAGGTCGAACCGCTAGGCTACCACGGCTCTATAACACACTTCATCAAGATCCAATTTTATTGAATCCGTAGGTATCGCCTACTGAGTGACACAAAGTTGTGCGCAATGGCTATACCAACAAAATCCAACCGTCTTCCTTTTATGTGACTGTTAAAAACATGCTTCATTTAACGTTAACGGAATTATTTTTTTGCACGTTACTTCCACGTGATTGCTTTCTGATAACTTTTTTTTTATTCCGACCGAATAACCCCTATTTGCACAAAAAATATTTGAAAGACTTGCGAAGCGAGAATGCCCCTTATTGAGTGTTTTGATAAACTAGGACTGTCTTAACATTATTGACATTTTGTTTAGTTTAGTGTAAAGCTTGGGTAAAGAGCAAAAGTTTTTTTTACAAGGTACGAAATTTTGTGACTTATTTTCATGTTGCATGTATTTTAATATTATTACGCTCTTAACGGAGGAGCAGTTTTTTGCGTTTTTATTTAGTGTTCAAGTAATCAATAGTACTTATAATCTATCACTAGCGAACTACCCCGGCTTCGCACGGGTGTCTTTATTTACAACGTTCGCTGCTATTTTGTCATTAGACAAATATTTCCTATTTTCTTAGTCGTCTCTTACGACATCCACAGAAGAAATAGAAAGGTGTAATTCTAAATCCAACACCACACGATGTAAAATAAAATATAATGGTGTGATAATTATGTTAAAGGACCAGTTCCTTTAAATTAGAACAAATAGCGTCTCAAACTCATATATTACAATTAAACACCCTTGCCCCAAGAGTTGTCCCTCTATTTTTTAATTCCACGTCCATTTATAAGCCCCAAGCACATGACACGTACTTATAAGCTGTAAGAGAAACACCAACTGTGGCATTAGTCCTATGAGGTATTTAGTCTATAAACCGAGTTAGTTTTACCTTCAAGTTCACCTTCACCTCAACATAATAACGTTCATAATTCCTTGGCACGGGTGAAAAGTTACAGTTGTCCGGTTAAACCGCTCCACCATATTTGCTTGTGGGCAATAGCGTGCTAAAGTGAGGACCATAAAGTTGATGCTTGCTTGTTTTAACGTTCTATTCCGTTGGTCGGTCCTAGGGTCACATGTGCGAAATACTAGAGGCCCCGGTTTGTGGTTGAGGCCGTCTAAACGTTGTGTAGAATGTATGGATAACTGTATTATACTTTGAAGTCAAGTTTACTTATGAGTGGGTCTTAGTCGGGTTTTGTGAAATTATTTGAGAGTTCACAAGTCTGAATTAGGGTGTTAGGTGAGAGTTAGGAGCATTGCGGGTTTCTTGGCTTGTTTAGTGACCAAGAAAATGTTTTAGAAGTTAATATTGTAATCATTTGACTGCTTACTTTCGATAATTGTCAATCTTATTAGTATCCTTTCAAAAATTCTAAATTTTTAATTTGTTGTGACATGCATTTTATTTTAGTCTATCAGCGTTTAAGATATCCATCATCATTACGAAGAAGAATGCGCTGCAAGAAACTACGCAGAAGACTTTTTAAATTCAAATAAATATTCTTTTCGCCATTGCTCTAACAATTATATTCTTGCTGGAACTTTACAAGGTGTGTCCTAAAAGAGACATCTTACATAGGGTAGGCAGAGCGCACAAAACGCTACATAGACAGAACCACGAGTATTTCACGCTTCGTGGCCACTTATGTACATAATCTGACAAAAGTAATGCCATATACGTACCATTCTTTCCTCTTGCATCAATTCTGGACTGAAGTAATTATCGTGCGATTGGCTGAGAACAGCTGACGTGTGAAGCGCAATATGAGAACCCGTATTCTGTACAGCAGTGCCGCAAACGTCGTGGTACAGTCAAATAATTTGACACCTGCGCCACTTTGTACCTTTTTACAAGAAATTACACATGTCACGTACCATTATCTACTTATCAAATAAAGAAAGACATTTACTGACTGAAATTTGACCTGGGAAAAACTTTTTTTTTTATACCTTACTAGTTTTCCGCCCGCGACTTCATTCGCGTAAATTTCGGATTTTGGGGTCGTAGGTTTCTGAGCCTATTCATTACAAACAAACAAAGTTTTCATCTTCATAATATTAGTGTAGATGTAGATATCTAAACCCAAATATTTAACGGAATCTCTTTTTTTTTCAAAATAAAATTTAGCCTATGTTACTCGTGGATAATGTGGCTTTTGAATGGTGCAAGAATTTTTAAAAACGGTCTAGTAGTTTCTGAGCCTATTCATTACAACCAAACAGACAAACAAACAAAGTTTTCCTCTTTATAATATTAGTGTAGATGTAAGCCTTGAATAAATACTGACTTAACCTTTAAATAATTTAACATTATTTAGATATTTTAATTTAAAGAACTATTTTTTTACATTTTCGGGGAAGTCTTTAAGTGTTTGATAGAAAAAAATGTAAAATGTCGTCATCATCATCGATTGATACGTTTGCAGAATATAGCAAACACTTTGAAACCTGACTAACTAGTTTGTAATTGGAATTACATGTGCATATGTGTTAAATGCCTAAGACTATCATTTAAAAGGCCAGATCTGTGACCTAAATCCAGTCCAGGCTCAAAGTACAACGGGGCACCGTCACGCGTCTCTAGAATACGCCGCCCCTTTAATGTATGTAGGACGCGAATTCGTTGCATATTTCATAAGGATGGTACCTCTATTGATTCCGAACATGTTGTCTACGGATATCCGGAGCTTTTCCGGGTTAGAGCCCTGGCTCCGGACTTTTCTGTTCCACCTGTCTGTGCCTTTGAGCTCCTGATTATAAGCTTGGCCTTCGGGAAGTTTCTAATACTGCTTGCCAGTTTCGGGTGGAGTTATGGGTAATGACAGGGGTTAATAGGAAGCCACGTGTTCGACTCGCGCTAAAATAGGCTTCTAAGTACCTACCTGGTACTATTTACGTTATTGATATTGAGCAGGAATTGAAAATAAATAGTTTTTATTTATTTATCATTTATTAATAAAAAATGAATTTCAAGTGAAAAAAATTGCGTTTCTCAATCTCCAAATATTACCTAGTCAAAATAATGACCATTCCATGTCTCATCGATAGTTTTTGCGTATTTTTGGACTTTAACCTCCTGACGACTGGCGTGCTATACATAGTACATATAATAAAAGTCATTTGTAACTTTGTCTATTAACATTAAGAGTAAATTTTGAACTGCATATAAATTGAAGCTGGTCATCAGGAGCATAAATTAGATAAAAGGGGTCTACTCGTAATAGTGACAGGTGGTTAGCTAGACATTTAAAACATAGTTACCTTCCATTCTTTTAAGTCGCTTCAGTTGCCTCTTTCGACATCCAAGATTATAAGCACCACACCACACGGCATTTCATTCATAAGTCACGTCTATATTTCCAAATGTGGTAGACAGTGCGCACGAAACTTACATAACTAAAATCATTGTATTGTCTATTTCACGTTTTGTAGGAATTTAGCGCGATTTTAGGCTGTACCATTGATGAGAGAGGTATGATGAGAGGTATTTGACGGCCGGATAGCCCAGCGGTTAGAGAACCTGACTGTGAAGCTTAAGGTCCCGGGTTCGATCCCCGGTCGGGCCAGATGTTTGTATGATGAATACGAATATTTACTTTCGTGTCTTGGATGTTTATCTATATATAAGTTAGTATATCCGTTGTCTAGTACGCATAACACAGGCATTAGATTGCCTACTTTGGGACTAGGTGATTGGTGTAAGAATTGTCCAGAGATATTTATTTATTTATTTATTTTATAATAGTGACAGGTTACTAGCCTGCCGTCAAAGTCTAAACTAAAGCATACCTTTACCTTAGTCGCCTCTTGTGACATCCAGAAAAGAAGCTAAATAGGCACTACGGTAAGTCTAAAATCAATTAGCTAGATAGTACCTACTCGGCCCCTTACAACAATCGTAATGTCCTCGCGACAGACTAATCCAAATAGTTCTAGCAAACAACAAATTGAAATCACTCCAGTCTTACTTTATTACTTTGTTGTCTCTCTTTTAATACAGTTATTCGCTTTGTTATTTCCTCTAGTTTGTAATTAATCGTCAGAAGGGTCACCTGTAATCTCAAGGGCCGAAGAAAGAAGTGGAATTATTCAGCGGGTGTCGCCGTTATTTATCAAATAGCTAATCAAGTTTGGGTCACAGTAAGCCGGGATGTTAGGACAACTAATTAAAGTTCCTTTTGGCCTCTCGCCGCGACTAGGGTGGGTTTGATTTTGAGAGGGAGGGCTATTGACACGCGCCGAAAGTACAACAGAAATGTTTATATGTCACCGGAAAATAAGATCCATAAGTTTATAAATTTATAGGCTTCCGTAAGATTCTAAACGAGAGATAAGTTGTATTATTTTACGCCAACATTTTCGTAAAACTATCATATTAGGTTAGGTTAGATAATGTTAGTTTAGATCAGATTAGGTTTTGTTATGTTGGATTTGATTAGTGTCGCATAGTGGAATTGTATTAGTTTCAGTTCATAACGCATTGGATTTTTCTGTAATGCTGTGTAATTCTAATTGTAATAAATTAGATTAAGATTAGGTTTGAAATCTTACAAAAGTTTACGGATTTTGTTTTGTTTTCCCTGTGACATATAATACGTGAGACTTAATCACACTTTTATTTAATTATCTCTCGACGCTTCGGCCCCGTTACATCGACCTTGGTTATAAAGAGACTGAACCATGAAAGTTTCGCGGCACGGGTTCTTCGAAATATGAGAAATCATATTTAAGAATCACGATACTTTAAAACATTAGACAACAGAAATGTTGTATGTATAAGTAATATCATTCATAACTGTCATTTGTCTTGTGGTGTCCGTCCGGTTTCGAATAATAGTTCTCCATTTTTTCTGTGTAAAGAGGTGACAAAGGAAATAGGTTAAGCCTTAACCATTAAGGTATATTTACACCAACCTATAAATACAATGACCTACTTGTTTTTACCCCGAATCCGGTCGCCACGTGACAGGCTTAGCCTAGTGTGGGACCACCAGGAGTTGTGTTATCTTTTGAAAATGTCTTCGTTTAAAATAAAAATGGCGACAAGCTCGATTCACAAACAATGGCGCATCGGTGTCATAATCGCCAGCCGCGCCGACTACGTTTTCCAAATCCTTACTAATATTATAAGTCAGAAAGTGAGTTTGTTTGTTTGTTCCGCTTTCACGCCGTAACTACTGAACCGATTGCTTTGAAATTTTGCAGACATAAAGATAGAAGTCCGGATTAAATAATAGGGTACTTTTCATCCCGGAAAAATTGATGTTCCCGAGGGAAAACAATAATATAGTTTGCTTGATAGATCGATATCAATCGATGATAGATCGATATCGTTCGATGATCTATCTAAAGATGATAGATCGATGGCGCTGTGTGTCGTTTGAAACGAGAAGTTTTCTTATAGTTGTGTACAGGTGTGTATACCGCAATATAACCGAGTTCCACGCGGGCGAAGCCGCGGGCGGAAAGCTAGTTTGAAATAATTTGTTCTTCTTTCGATCATCAAACTGTTTTATCAACTGAACTGATTTTATAACGTAAATATTGTAAAGCTACCACAGGATACAGGTTCCATATGTATATACATACACACATACGTCACGCCTGTATTCTCAAATGAGGTAGGCAGAGCACACAAAACGCCACAGAGACAAAACCATAACTTTCACGTTTCATGGTCTTTTTTTTTTTTAGGTTTTAAGTTGGTAGGTATAATAGAGACAGGTTGCTATAGATAGACCGCGTAACTGAATCCTCGCCCGCGCGGAAACGGGACGCGGGGGGAAGGACGAAACAGGGGTTGAAAGACGTGCGGGCGGCAGGCGCGCCCTGAGCGCAGCTCATTCCGGTCGCGACCCCGCTCGCGATCGCAAGTGCTAATGTCTCCGGACACTTTTTGAAAGGGACACATGAGGTTTTGTTCTCAAGATAAGTCGAAGTATATTCGACCATAAAGTTAATAATCAATGCAAGGAAATTTATTACAACGTATACGAATAATGTAACGTATGCAACAATATTATGGATCGATTTATGATAACCCTAGAAACGCATATTACTTAATGTTCTTTTTGTTATACTATTTCCTACTGATTTACATTGTGCCAGTAGCTTATTAAATTCGGTCGAGGAAAAGGGTCTTAAAAACGATTCAATACCTGTCTTGCTTCATTGTCGTAATCGGAAAAAGTACTTTCGTTAATCACCAAACTCACCATGACGTCACATATCTTAAGATATGTCAAGCGCATATTTTAGCACTTGTGTATCTCCTTTCCTGTCATGCCCCCTCCCCGCGCTCCGTTGCCGCGCAGGCGAGGACTGAGTTACGCGGTCTGTCTATAGCTGGTCGCCTAAAATATATCCTTACCTTAGTCACCTCTTACGCCATCCACGGGAGAAATGGAGAGGTTTTATTCTAAACCCGTCACCACACGTGTAGTATAAATGTGGTATTCTAAATCCAACATCGCAAAGAAACTAAGGATTTCACCCAAAGAAAAGAACGGGATCTAGTTTCGCTACGCCTCTACATAACGCTTCTTTGTGCTCTCAGCCGGATAACTAGAGTTATATAACAACACGTTTCCAATACAGACAGGCTAGAAATAAAGCAGTAAAACTGATCCAAAACCCCTTTGTAGCTGAATTCAGATAAAATTCTACAAGGACTCAAGGCGAGTGTCGCGCACGCTGTGACTATGGACTTAGGAAAATACTTAGCATTTTCTCATTAAACGGCAGATGAATTATTTTCATTTCAATATTTGGTTTTCTTTCGAGGATGTCGTAAGAGGCGGCTAAGGAATTGACAGGCTAGTAACCTAAAAAAATGCTAGAAGTGGTCTCGAAACGTAAACTAGTCATGGCCTTGTATTGAATGTATAGCGTTTCGTGTTCTCCGCTTACCTCATAATGTATGTTGAAGTGATTAAGAGATCACCATCAGAAAATCCTCTTCTATCTCTGCAAACCTAAAACTATGTTAGAAGTGGCCTGCAAAGCGTGATATAGTCATAATCATGGTTTTGTCTATATCACGTTTTGTGTGCTCTGCCTACCCTATTTGGGAAAACAGGCGTGATTGTATTTATATAATACTAGCTTTCTGCCCGCGGCTTCGCCCGCGTGGAACTCGGTTAGGTATATTGCGGTATAAAGCACAACTATAAAAAAACTTCTCGTTTCAAACGACACACAGCGCCATCGATCTATCATCTATCAATTGACATCGATCTATCATCGATTGATGTCGATCTATCAAGCAAACTATGTTTTTGTTTTCCCTCGGGAACATCAATTTTTTCCGGGATAAAAAGTACTCTATTATTTAATCCGGACTTCTTTATGTCTATCCGGATATCTTTATGTCTGCAAAATTTCAAAGCAATCGGTTCAGTAGTTACGGCGTGAAAGCGGAACTAACAAACAAACAAACAAACTCACTTTCTGACTTATAATATTAGTAAGGAAGTAAGGATAAGGATAATGTATCAGAAATTCTATTCAGATTTTAAGAATTACCGTACGTGTCCACAAATGCTTGTTCTCCAATTTATAACAATAAATCTTGATCAAAAATGACTCTTTTTACCAACACTCTTACCCCTACAAATAATTTTCTTTGACCAAGTTTCTAGTTTCAGTGCAACCCGCGAGTATATTGGACGCGATCCAAAGCTCGTCTTGCAGTAGGCACTGTTTCATATAATATAAAATATATTGAATTTATACGCTTATTAGGCGAACACTCAGCGCTTTCGCAGAAAGGAATCCATCAAACGTTAGCGCAATTATGTACAAGAGTACATACATAGTACATCAAGCCTGTATTCCCAAATGGGTAGGTAGATCACACGAAACGCTTTATAGACAAAACCATGACTATTTCACGTCTTGTAGCCACTTGTACAAAAGTACACGTCTGATGTCTTGAAATAATTATTTTTACATTAGTACATGCAATCACGCCTATGTTATCAAATGATGTAGGCAGAGCACACGAAACGTGACTTAGACAATGATTATGACCATTCACGCTTCGCAAAAACACTTCTAACATAATTTTAGGTTTGAAAACAGACGGAAGAGATATAATTGTGACAGGTTTGTAGCCTGTCATCTAAAATGTAAGGTAAAGTCACCGGTCATGGACAAAGAACCAGTAATGGACAATGACTCTTATTTACTACCCACTAAGGAAAAGTCATTTATTTTACAACTCAAAATTCAAAATTCAAAACTTTATTTATGCACATAGGCTCCTAAGAGCACTTTTACACGTCATTTTTGATTTTACCAGCTCTTCGGAATGACCATCATTGCCAAGAAGAATGCGCCGCAAGAACTTGGCAGAAATAAATTTTTCAAAACAAAAATATAAAATCCAAAAAAAAAAACTATTTTAAACAAAAATGGTAAAAAATTTCATAAAAACAATCATAGTGTACTAAATGTGGAGGCAGGATATTTAAGTAAAAGCATGTATCAGTGATCCAAGGGCCAAGGCAACGCGCTGACGCAGGTTTTCATGCCATCATGTCCAGTTCTGAAAGCAGAGCGGTACCGAGGTACGATTGCCTGCGCCACGAACCCTTACGGGACGTGACACTCCAGCCTCGGGCCAGCAACAATCAATTCACAACTCTATGGTCTTTAAATTACGAATGAAGTGTCCATCACTGGTGCTTGTCAACTTAAACCTGACCTATTATACTTCTTTTATCTAACTTTAAACCAAATATTATTCTAAAAGTTACCACTTTCGTCTATGTAAAATTTCGTGTGCTCTACCTACCCTGTAATACTCACAAGGCAACATTTATCCCACTAGAAAGCTTGACCTTTTGACGCAGCTTCAAGTAAGCAAGCCTTTAAATAACCTACAAGAATATTTATGTATATGAACTTCCACGCCAGTACATTACGGCGAACGGCAAAATAATATTAGGTGCCTGAAAATAGGGTGATTTATGCCCCGTAGTACAAAGGTTCCAGCCCCACTAAAAGCGGAAAGACGAGCGGTGAACATTTTTGTAACAAACTCAACGCAAACTGACTAGATTCCTCCCTCATAGACAACACGCTTAAGAGGATAGGAGTAGGTTTTTTTTTATTTTTTTTTATTTTTTAGAATATCTATAAAAGCAAAACATAGGGGCATAGCCAAAACAGATACAAATATAACGTAAAAAAATATTTTGCTCTAATGTCATTATTCACGGAGAAAAAAGGGGACTACGTTTGTATGGAGAAGGTGGTTTGAAGCGGGGCGACTCCTATCCTCTTAAACTGAGACCCTAAGTGTCGTCTTAGCGAAAATGCCTAGAGATGGCGAGCACATCTTTCACAAACCTAAGCTCACAAAAGAAACTTTTAGGTACACTTTTGATGTGTTTTATTGAGCCTTTATATTGTTACAAAAAGATCACACGTCTCCATCAAAGCCAATTTTCGTTAAGCCGAAAGTTGGCGTGACAGACAAACAAAAGAATCGCTTCCTAAACTGGAACCAACTTCTTTGGCGTCCAAAGAAACGAACTTTTTTTGTTCGAGCGTATATTTTAACCCACTTAAGCAGCCCCGGTTAATTCTAACTGAGAGCTATGATTTAATTTCACCCTCTTTAACGTAACTCTGGGTGGTATTATCAAAGTTCAAAGTATTTCGAACCGTTAAGCCCCATAATGTCCGTGTTACCGAGAAAGGTTTGGGCTGTTCTTGAGAATTAGCCCTAACTGCTTTCCCGAAACCGGTCCGCAGTGACCTATTGCGCCGCTCCGCTACGCCGTTCGCGAGAGGGTCGGAAGGCTACGATCAAAAGGAGGTTGAGGCCAGGCTAAATTGGTGTTAACGTAAAGGTGGCGAATAAAGTTTTATGCATTTGTAACGGCCGGTACGGCTCGTTCTGTCGGTTAGGAATAGTATGGCGTGAGGAAGAGTTGTACTGATTTTAGATAGCTTTGACCATGTCGAGGTATTATCGTTGCGATGATCTGTTGGAGATGGCTCTGGATGCGGGTGGGGGCTCTTTGTAGAGCAAGACGTTTTGACGAGAAGGGATTTTTATGCTCGTGTTACTACAGCAGTAGTTTACGTTACTAGTTAAAATTAATTAATATTTAAGTGCCCATTTAGACAGCATAGTCCGAATGGAGTAGGCAGGGCACCTTTAAAACCATGACTTTATGACATAGTAATTGCCAGCGCAATTTCAGATTTTGACGTAGGTAAGTAGATGAAAGAGGTTAAGGTTAAAGGGCATATTTTAGGTGACAGACTAGCAACCTGTCACTATTATACCTGCCAACTTAAAGCCTACAACAGTATGCTAAAACTGATCACAAGACGTCAAACAGTTGTTATGGTTTGTCTATGTAGCGTTTCGTGAGCTCTGTTATCTATTTAAAAGAGGTATACTAGTGACAGGTTGCTATCCTGTCGTCTAAAGCATATCTAAACCTATTCCTTTAGTGTCTGACTTTAATGACTTTTCTGCCAAGTTTCTTGCGACGCATTCTTGGCAATGATGGTCTTTCTCGAAACTCGAAAATGACGTGTAAAAGTGCTCTTAGGAGCCTATTTGCATAAAAAGTTTTGAATTTTGAATTTCGAATTTTGAGTTATTTTAAACCCGGCACCACACAGATATAAAAACAAAACAATGATCAAATTCGATTTGATTCTCCATCGTTCGCCATTTTGAGCTTAATAATTGACCTGTCTTCGTTGAAAGTAGTTATCCGATTCCATCTCCTAAACACTGCCGAGGAAATGATCGGTTCTCGCAGCATCCGCGTGTGTTTACAGTTTTTTCGCTCAAGGCAACAATCTTCGGTCGGAAGTAGACTTGAAACTGGATGGCTGGAGGAAATTGGGCCGGTATCGTGGGACGCATCGGTGGAATCTCAAAACATAGTGTACATACCTCAGTAAGCGCGCTAGTTTGATATTGGAGTTGAATGAGATTGCTCTGCAGGATTGAGGCGCTCCGTTTTTCTTTATGCATCCATACAATAGTGATGATGACAGGGTTAAAATTATATCATTCTAGTTAGTCCGTAAGTTAGATTATGGAAAAAATAAGACAAATGTTTTTTGGTTTATCAAATAATTAAACATCGACAAAGGTACAGATCATACTTCCTGAGTTGAGGCTCGTGACGCACATATGAGTAAAAATTGTACTCAAACGTGACGTCACTAGAGACTGAAGTCTCTAGCAGCACAGTATCTTCATTTCTTGCTGCCAAATAAAAAAAAATGTGTACAATGTTTTTTGTGTAATAGTTTTTTTAACCCAATTAGGTACACTGTTCTCAAATGGGTATAGTATAACACTTCTCAATTAAATTTTGATTCATGGATGTCGTAAGAGGCCACTTAGGAAATAGGTTTAGATATGCTTTAGGCGACAGGCTAGCAACCTGTCACTATAATTATACCTGCCAACTCAAAACAAAAAAAAAAATGCTACAAATGGCTACAAACCGTGAAATAGTCATGATTTTGTCTATAAGGCGTTTCGTATGCCCTGCCTACCCCATTTAGGAATACAGGCATGATGATTTAATGTTGTTATCATTATCATCAGCCTATGTACGTTGGGACGTGGGCTGCAGGGCACAGGCCTCCTCTCAGTATGAGAGGGCTTGGGCTATAGCTCCCACGCGGGCCCAGTGCGGATTGGGAACTTCACACACAACGTTGAATTATGTACTTCGTCGCTGTGTATAGATTTCCTCACGATGTTTTCCTTCACCGAATAGCTCGTGATAAATATCAAATTCGATGTCGCACATAAATTCCGAAAAATTCAGAGGTGCGAGCCCGGGGTTTGAACCCACGACCCTCTGCTTGAGAGGCCACAGGTCGAACCGCTGGGCTACCACGGCTTTTGTTGTTAATGTTGTTAAGTTGAATTGAAATCACCATGTTTCCATAATTTTTAAAACATCATCCTAAAAGTAAAAGTAGTAATTATCATCATCATTCCTAACATCAAGCTATTAACCGTCGCAGCCTTAATAAAGTTGTGATTATTACAGCTATCGAAAGATAAAAGCTAACGTTTACGTAATAATGACTTTTCTTATGCATAGCCGTTATTATCTGTTATAGGGTCATTACGCAAGTTGGTTTTGGTTACCTTGGTCACATTGGTATGAAATAAGGTCATTTATAAAGGATTATACGTGAAACGGAAAATTCAGCAGAGTCTCTTGTCATTGAACAATAGAGATTTTGACAGCCGTATCTTAGGGAATAAGGGCTAATTTACTAACAAATATAATAAGAAACAATCGCCTTAGCAACTTTAGTGCTGGAATTACCTTTATTGCTCGCAAAAAAGCGTGATGTGGGTTACATTATTGGAGTTTTAGTATGGATCCCTAATTTTTTTGAAAATATAATATAACCGATGTTCAGCGCAGATAGTGTAGCTTTCCAACAGTGAAAGAATTTTCCAAATCGGTCCAGTAGTTTCGGAGCCTATTCGATGCAAACAAACAAACAAAAAACAATCAAATCTTTCCTCTTTATAATATTATAAGTATAGATAAACATTTTTAGTCAACAATAAACATATTTTTAATTCAATAATGAATTTTTGTGACGGTCGTGTGGTACGCTTTGGAATAACACCACTCCATTTCCAGTATGTGGTAAGAGGCGACCTCTCAGACACTTCTAGCGAAATTTTCTGTTAGAAACAAATGGAATAGGTATTGTAGTGGCTGGTTGCTAGAATATCGCCTATACTAAAGTCGCCTCTTACGACATCCACTTAAGAAATGGACAGGTGTTGTTCTAAACCCGACACTACACAGGTTCCCTTTTAACTTAGAACCTAATAATATACTAGAAGTAGCCGTAAAGCAAGACATAACCATATTTTACGTATTGTAACATTTCGTGCACTTTACCTACCTTTTTAACCCTTGATCGATGATGTCATTTACCTGTAACATAGTGTACTCTGTAATCACGCAGGCTCGTGATCTACCTATTTTATTACCCTTCCAAACTTCACTGACTTCGGGTAAACAAAGTCCCTAATTACAGGAGGGCCTATCGCCAATTAGTCACCCCCATAGACCAACGAAATAGATACCGCAAGTTCCTGCATTTGTATGAAAACCAAGCGTGCAACTTTTTCTCTACCTACTGTAACGTCACATGAGCAAAAGGGTCTTGGGATAACAGAACAAAGAAGAAACCCTGGACCACACTAACCCCTACACTTAAACAAACTGTCCCCGCCATCCATGAAATAGAAGTGAAATAAAAAGTAAGCAAAAAGTTCAGAATTTAAAATCTGGAGTAAAGAGTGTCACTAGCCTTGGTCGTAGGAGGAGATCCTAAAAAATTGATAAAAGTACTACGGGTATAATTGGGGATCAAATCCAGTCGGCCGGGGTAAAGTGGCGTCGAAAATTAAAAAAAAATTATATGAACGCTTTAGTGATGAAAATTGACAGTCCGAGTGAAACCGATTCAAAGATGCCGCCTTATGCAAGTTGTCCTGTCTCTAAAGTTAAACGTAATCTAAGTTGTACAAAACTAAATGAAATAGCGTCAAAGTAGTACGTACTTCGCGTGCCAAAAGGGAGCCAAAAGGGAGAGCAATGCTCTTCCTTTGACGCTATTCATTTTCATGCACTTGAGTCATCTAATTCGATATAGGTCTGTGGTCACCCCCTTCAGGTGAATATTCGCCAATCACCCTTGTCTCAAAGGGAGGGAAGTTTTGGACTACAGAGGACGAAAGTTTTATAGCACGTTTGAGAGGGATCCGAATTTAGCCTGGTGATAAACAATGGCAGAATAGGATAGGGCGTGCAAAGGTGTCAAATTCCATTTTCCTGTTTAGTGTTGGGATATAATAACACTTCTCCATTTCTTCCGTGGATGCCGTAAGAGGCGGCCTGATTTTGGGGAGGGCATTCGAGGCGAAAGCTCCGGAGCCGCCATAAACGGGGGGCCTCCACAATAGACTACGGTATTTTTTCCCAAATTCGGACTAATAAGCATTAGAAAACATCTTTTTCTTTGATATTTATTTTTCTGTTTCGCTTTCCCCTGCTGTAGTTTGTATATATTATATATATGTTTATATTTTATTTAGAAAATAATTTGGAGCGAGGGAGCCCCCGCTCCTTTGTCACCCCGAGGCCTCCAGACCTGTAAATCTGAACTTTTAAACCTAAAATTATGCTCAGAAGTGGCCGTAAAACGTGAAATTTTCATGATTTTGTCTTTGTAACCCTATACTACACATTTGGGAAGGACGTGATTGTAAACAAATAGATCAATAACTTCCTATCTTCAGAAGTCATTGCCGGCAGACAATGCCAGCGAACATTGTAATTGAATTACGGGTTCGATCCCGGACAGGCAATTATTCTAGACAAAGCCGATCCCGCGTAAGCCTTATTGGTATAATAAGCCTTTATAGGTATTTAATAGAAAAAGGTTTCGTTGAAAAATTGGGGCCCACGGAGTGCGGTTAACTGTGCGAAGGATGGTTCGCGGTTAATGGCTAAATAAACGGTTTAAATGGAAATTGGGGTTAATGTTATGTTGCTAAGTTGTATTAATTAGTGTCAGGAATATCACTACTGCAATATTAATTAATTAATCAATAAGTTGATATGCTGGTGGCGTAAAAAAAATGAAGAAAAGTCTACCATATACTTTTTTATCTACAGGTTGGCTGGTAATTGAACAATAAAGTTTGAGTTATTTTCTACTCTGAATTATGAGTACTACTCTAAAATTACACTGAGTTCCGAACGGTATCAAGTTTAGGATAACATCAATCAATTTCTTTCGTGGATGTCGTAACAGGAAATAAGTTAAGGTATCAAGCGAAACCTGTCGCTATAACTGAAAACCTAAAAATATGTTAGAAGTCGCTGCATCTCTAAAAATAGTCAAAGATTCGTCTTTCTTCAAAATGTCACTTACCCCACTTTGTATTTCAAGTCTCGCATATGCATGGACACGTAATAAAATGAGTATAGTGAGCCCCGTAAACTTAGACTCATTACAAAATTTAACTTAAAATTTTATGTAGTTGTATACAGAGTACAACGCAGAAATAAATAAACGCTCTTCGAAAACAACATCTGCTGAGGCATCTAAAACTCGCGATTTAATCCGATAAATAAGTCCTTCAACCATCAGTGTTGCCACTCGATCTCCAACCCTTTTTAATAAAGATTACGACTCACCCTAAAACCACATACATCGTTGTCGTTTCCAACCTCAAAAACCCTATTCCCCGAACTATAAAACCCTCCATTGGAACCATGAATCCCTCAAAACCAAATCTTCGGAACTGCAGTAAATTCAAATAAAAGCATTCACTATATTCATCGGCTGAATCGGTCGCCGCAGATTTTTCTTCCCCCGATATATTCAAACGGAGGTGGTAAGACGCATATTTCATTTTAACCGTTCATCGATAAATGAAATATGGCGGCCTGGGGCTTGCAGCGCAGACGTTGATGTATAAAAGCAGAGATGTGTCCTCTCAGGTGCTGTAATGTCGAGTGATTGTGTGATAGTATAGGATTGCTAAACATCGTCAGATCTATGGGTTGGCTGTCTGTCTGTGACTAAGATGCCATGAAAATCGTACGACCGTTTTCTCTATCGCGTTTTTGTAGTTTCTTAAAATGGATGGATTAATACTTCCAAGTCTCTTCTTCAAGGCTTGGGTCCCTGATATAATGTCGAACTAGTGAGATTCTTTCTCTAATTTCCACCTATCTTCAGCTTTATTCCACTAAGTCACACACATTAAAAACTAAGTCTTTTATTTTATTACTAACACTTCTGAGTCTATCTTTTAGATTCTAGAAGTTCGTTACCTTTTCTAACATCTGCAAAAATTTCAGATGACTACATTCCTCAATGTTAAGAACTAGTGAGTGTCACATGTCTTATAAGTACTTGTGTCGTGTCTCACGCATAACGTAAAAATAGGGCATATCTTGTAAGTTGTACATCAATGGTTCAGAACGAATGTGGAATTTTACAGCGTTGACATTTTGCAATTACATTGGCGGTAAAAAATGGTAGCACGGTACGGTGCATAAATTATGGCATTTGAAAGTGTTAGAAAAGTTCGATAGAGATGCCATGCATGCATAAATAATGCATCTGTGGGCTTTACACCAATGTTTTTATGAAAAACCTTGTGGTGTCGGGATAGAATAACACCTCTCCATTTCTTCCGTGGATGTTGTAAGAGGCGACTAAGGAGGGTTTATGTTTAGGTGTGCTTTAGGCTAGCAACCTGTCACTATTCTACCTCTTCCATCTTTGCAAACCTAAAACTATTATAACAGGCTGCAAAGCGTGATGTAGTCATAATCATGGTTTTGTCTATGTCACGTTTCGTGTGCTCTGCCTATCCCATTTCGGATCCCAGGCGTGATTGTATGTTTTTATTTTTAAGAAATAAGTAGCAGTGTATTTGCATAACAGTCGTCTACGGCCTGTTGTAGGTACTATCGAACCAACTGATTCCTGACCCACAGCAGAACGTTGTCACAATAAACGTAATAAAGATTTCCTAATGTCAAGCAACGCAATGTCACTATGACGTTCACTGTGAATAGGTTCTATTGTGGGTCAGTAATCAATTGGTTCGATGGTACTTTGTAATCACAATCGACCAGTTAAATTACTAGCCTACTTTGAACCGTTTCACAAGAAATGTAATGGTATGCCGTATTACCTTTTAATCAAGTTATTATGAAATTCATTGCGAGAAAGTTCCATCAAAGTGGCTTTGACATAATTGACCAGTAGGGGTCTAACATAATGTTACTAAAATGTTTTTTGTATAAGGTTGAATTGTGTCAATACATGAAAGTTCTTATGCGTTAACCGGAACGCAAAGTGAAAAAGGGAGAAGGGAAGAGATGTGTGAGAAAGAGGCAAGGAGAGATAAGGTCCACAGCAATGGCGGACAGTTAGATATAAAACATAAAATAATATTATAGACCGCATCATGTAACCTAGCAAGATTTCAAGTACTGGGGTTGAGTTCACGAATCGCTTTTCCATGGAAAAAGCAAAGCACGAACTTACCCCTACCCCATTACTTAAAATTTTGTTAGATTCCTTCTATTAACCTGCTAATAAAATTTAAGAAATTTAAAGTAATTGCTCGCGAGTTTCCTTCTTTTTAGGGTTCCGTAGCCAAATGGCAAAAAACGGATCCCTTATAGATTCGTCATGTCTGTCCGTCCGTCCGTCCGTCCGTCCGTCCGTCCGTATGTCACAGCCACTTTTTTCCGAAACTATGAGACCTTTACTAATAAAACTTGGTTAGTAGATGTGTTTTATGAACCGCATTAAGATTGTGACATAAAATAAAAAAAAAGCAATTATTTTTTAGGGTTCCCCATACATGGAACTGAAACTAAAAAAAATTTTTTTCATCAAACCCATACGTGGTATCTATGGATAGCGCTTCAAAAATAATATTGAGGTTTCTAACATCATACTTTTTTAAAGTGAATGGTTTGCGCGACAGATGCTTCCAAAGTTGAAAAAGTTGTGTCCCCCCCCCCCTCTAACTTCTAAAATAAAAGAGTGATAAATCTAAAAAAAATATATGATATACATTACCATAAAAACTATCAACGAAAATTGGTTTGAACAAAATCTACCAAGTAGTTTTCTTTTTATTAAATAAAGTTAAAATTTATCATTAGTTCGAAAATCTGTCACTAGATGGCGTTGTAATCTGTTTGTACGGAACCCTCAGTGCGGGAGTCCGACTCGCACTTGGCCGGTTTTTTTTTGTTAAATTCTTACTCATATCCTAATATTACGCGTTTAGTTGCCCGTGTTTTAAATTTAGAGATCATGTTTTTTTTTCTCTCGTGACAGTTTCTTTTCGGCCAGTCAAACCCTAGAAACCCCTTCAGTCAACGCCGTCCTACTGCTCCAAATGGACGTAGGTAGCTTAGCTTACATTATTCAGAAACCAAATTACCCAGCAAAAACTCCAGCATTTACCTTCCGCGTAAAACGGAGCGCTTAGTTTAAAATTCAAATTTGGAACGTCTAACACGGCGGGCGGCCAGTCGATTTAAGTGCAAATACCGCCAAATGAGAGAGTCCTTCTAACCGGACATTCGGCATGGAAATGAGGCTCACTTCCCCACGGCCGGGTAATTCTATTCATAGTAGTACAAGTACCGAATGGACTGTGGTGACCGCTTATGTAAAACGGCTTAAGCGCCACGGGTTTTCGGTAGAGATATGCCGTTTTCTGTTGGCAATGCGGAGTACAAATAGCGAATTATGCGCCCTGAATAAAAGGAACGTTGAAGTTTTTCGTTTAGTTTTTCCATGTATTAACATATTGTGAGGGTTTTAGTCCAAGTTTCGTAGTTAGACTATAATTTTGCGGTTCGCTGGACTCATAGAGGATAGAACCTATAGAGAAACAATGTTCGCAACCCCGGTCCGCAAATGTTTGTTTATTTCAATATACTAACGTGTAGTGTCACTGTCACAGAAACTGTATGGAGCCAACAACAGATCTGCGTGCAACTCCTCATATTTCTAGATGTAAATGAATATACTTGCGTAATGACGTACTGTTCCATTCGTTGGTGTGGTAAAAACGGCAAAAATTCAAATTTGAAAACAGACGGTGTTACATTTAACCGGTAATTAACAGTAAACATGCATTTTTCAATTTATATTCATTTTAGTGCAGCTCAAGTTAACTGGTCATTCAAAATGACACATAATTATGCATCTCACTTTCACCTAGGTGTCATCCCATTACTTCATCTCATTCTGTCAATACACAGTGTAACTAGAGTTGCGCTGTTAATAATCAAATGATGTATCGATATTTATAATATTTCGTATTTTACGGTGCCGAATTAAATAAATGTTAATGTTAACATAACATAAAATCACGCCTTTGTTCCCAAATGGGGTAGGCAAAACACACGAAACGTGAAATAGACATATCCATGATTATGACTATTTCATGCTTCGCAGCCACTTTTAGCATCATTTTGGGCCAATCAATCAATCAAATCAATTTTCGAGGTTCGTGTTGAGGGGCCGAAGTCTTCCACTGCTTACAATTACAGTCCAGTGTCCCCGCGGGTTTTATTTAGAAAAAAACTGCTTTTTTGTATTTTTCAATAACAATCATTTTTGTAAAGTTTTGATTGTATTCACTTAAATTAAATTAGCTGTAATCCGTTGTGATTGAAAGTAGGTTTATTTTAGATTCATTTAACGAAACAGTTCACTGTTTACAGTAGGTAACCTTGATAAAAAATTTCGTATTTTTTAATTTTTTGACAGTTTTATTTTATTATCTCGGTCCAGATTAGCATTTTTTTTTCAATAAACCAAAAGATGACTGCATTGGTAAGGAATTAAATTTGTTGGTGAATTTTATAATCTTTTATTTTAAAAGTGGTTTACATTTCATTTATAATTGGACGTATTTATGCAGAAAGGAACCAACCCACACGATGATAATTTTGAAATAAGAACTTTTTGTTCATAAACGAAAAGTGCTTTATCTCAAAAAATCATCGTGTGGGTTGGTTCCTTTCTGCATAAATACGTCCAATTGTACAAGAGCGATATTAATATTGAACGATGAGTGCGAAGACAGAGAGGTGAGCTTGTTTTAAAAATTGCGTTCCAGGACAATTAGTAAAAAATTACCATTATCGATACATTTGTAAACTTGCCCAACACTAGTGTGGCGCGCGATCTTGGGCCGGCCAATAAGAGCATAGCGAGGTCTTCAATTGTTTTGCGGAATAATTTCCGAACAACCAAGATGACATTAGTACTCTATAGGTTATATCCTCAATGGCTGGACTACTTGGAGTATTGTATAAATGTTTTTTGATCATCTTATTGTAGTCGGAATGAATAAATTTGTGTAGAGTTAATTCTATGATGCCGTTAGAGTGTTTTAAGAGTTTACACAATTTTGAGCTGGTGGTTTCTGTTCATGTTTTTTTTGTTGTTTTATCTAAAAGCATAATTATTATAAATTATTATAACTTTTCTACCTTGCCATACAGAACAGTACAGAAGAAAAAAGTAAACTTGTAATTGTGTTAGCATCTTAATATTTACAATGTAAAGCGTCATCATATTCACCATTGTACCATTTTTTTTCTTCAGTCGTCATTCCGTTTTAGATGTCCGGAATTTGAATGTACCTAATTATTATATCTATATATTTACAATATATGTATACGTACGTCACGCCTGTATTCCCAAGTGGGGTAAGCAGTGCACACGGCCGCTATATAGACAAATCCATGAACATACAGGCGTGATAATTATTATGTATGTGTGTCTATATTTTTAGGTTTTAAGTCGCAAAGTCTGCACACACAATCATGTCAAGGTTGCATTTCATTTCGCGGAAAAAAACCTCGTCTGCTCCGCGCTCTGGCAACAACTCCCGACACCATCCATCTTGAATTCGCAAATTAAAAAAATTGATCCACAAAATGGCGTCGTATTTGCCGGCGTCGCGGCCAATTTCAACGATCGGAAGTTAATTAAGGATCAAAGGAATCCTTTGTTGGCCCTTTCGGTTCGATGGCAGATCATTATAATTTGGCTCAGACAAAGACTGATTTGGGTATTGAAATGGTGTAGGTAATTAATTTCATTTGTGGGTGTCGTAGGGGCGAGGTCACAGGGAAAAGCCTGGAAGAATTTGAAAGTGTTAGTTACTTTATGCTATAACTAAGAGCATTTATTATTTCAACCGTCTCATTTATCTGGATACTTTTCTGTAAAAATGGAAGAATAAACTGATACCGCCGTTTAGTCATCTATTTTTAGAAGAACAGGAACTCTTAAAAGTAAATCAGTTTTTAAAAAACGATATCAAAATCTGCAGAAAATTCATATAAAATCTAGCCAGATAATTGAGACGGTTGAAACGCTCGAATAAATGCCCTAAAATAAAATTAATTATACAGGTTGAAGCAACTTACTAATATTATAAATCAGAAAGTGAGTTTGTTTGTTTGTTCCACTTTCACGCCGTAACTACTGAACCGATTGCTTTGAAATTTTGCAGGCGTAAAGATAGAAGTCCGGATTAAATAATAGGCTTTTAGGAAATTTATCACGGAAAAATTGATGTTCCCGAGGGAAAACAAAAATATAGTTTGCTTGATAGATCGATATCGATCGATGACCGATCGATAGATGATAGATCGATGGCGCCGTGTGTCGTTTGAAACGAGAAGTTTTCTTATAGTTAGCTATATACCGCAATACAGGGTGATAATGTAATCCGTAACGAAATTTTACATACCTGTATGTTAATAAAACTTAAAAATATAATTTGAGTAGGTAGTTTCTTAATTTCTTTTGTAAATAAGAAGTTATGTGTCATCAAAGTTTTCCTAAAAAGTGCTAACATTATTGACACCGCGCGTGCAAGTAGCGCGCGTGGGGCGTCAACTATCAATCAACTTATGTACAATAATAATAAACTCCCTACCCTACAAATCTAAACTAAGCGTACCTTAATAGCTGTTCAAAATGGAGTCCATTTCTCTCCAAACAGAGTCTTGCACGTTTCAAAACGTTTTCATTCACTCGTATTAGCACTTCAGTGTCATTTTCACTTCAGAAAATGCACTTACAATCTTGTCTTTAAGATTATGTAAATTTTGTGGTTCGTCCATGTAACACGGCGCTTGATTTCGCCCCAAAGATAGAAATCACAAGGGGTGGGGTCAGTTGACCTGGCAGGCCAGGCCACAAGTCCACTGCGGTCACTGTACACATTGTTCAAGTGCTCGCGCGTTCATCGCGAGCGTAATGGGGGGTGCACCATCTTGTTGGTAAAAAATACTTTGGATGTACACTCGCACCATTTCATAGTAGGTACTCGCGATTTAAAAATTCTAACGACATTGTCACTCGCACAATTCGTGCTTACGTATCGTACGACCGGGGTGTTTAGGGAACGCGTGCGCATCGACTGCCAGCTTGCGAATTCATTTTTCATACATACCCTCGGCGGTAGCTTTAGGGTCGTCGAATTTGTCGATTGTGGCAAATGCAAAACTACCCTACTTTAGAATTGAATTTAAACAAACGTAAACAGTTACACCGCGATTTGTAGTATGCCCACATTCAATATTTTTTTGGGAATTTCCCGATGAAAAAAAAAAAGAAAAAAAGTGTTTTTTTTTATTTTACCACTGTATTGTGCTAGTGATTCTGAGTATCAGGAATTAATTTCGTTACGGATTTCATTTTCACCCTGTATAACCGAATTCCACGCGGGCGAAGCCGCGGGCGGAAAGCTAGTAAGTCATAAACAGAATTGTTTATTTCCGCCTTGGTACCTATTTACTCTGTAAGAAAGCAAATAAACTTTACTCATGGTACATTTAAACAGCAAAAATATTAACTTTATTACAAACTCATTTTTGCCGTTGGCGTCCTGTGTTGATGGGGACAGCCTAGAGCACGACAGTAAACTTAAGTTAGCGTTTCAATCGTTAACTTTAGTAACAACTTTACTAACGTTAAACATTGGCACGGAGCCCTTACTACGCGAGTCCGACTCGCACTT
Organism: Adoxophyes honmai; assembly: GCA_005406045.1. Lineage (NCBI taxonomy): Eukaryota > Metazoa > Arthropoda > Insecta > Lepidoptera > Tortricidae > Adoxophyes > Adoxophyes honmai. Next base: position 310,395 of record BHDV01030021.1, read on the forward strand.
GGCTGGTTTTATTCAAGAGCGTAGTTATTATTCTTGTTATTATAACCTTCTATTCTTGATATTCCAGTGCGGAATCACACTGAAAAGGCATTTAAACTAACAGCTGCAACCAGAGACGCGCTGCGGTTTGCTTGCACCGCCTCAGGCCCCAATTTACCTGTGCAGATGACATTAGATGATAGATTCGGAGCACAGAATCCAATTGGGAGAGTGCCCGGACCCTGATTTTCTAGGATCTGATTTGGACCTAGGTTTTAGTCCCGAAGGAACTAAATAGAGCGAAGTTGAGGTAATGGATAGATTGGTCTATTTGCTGGAAACACATATCGATGTTATTGAGTTGAAAATGAATTGTTTCCACAAATAAATGAAATTTTAACGTTGTATTTGAGAAAGAAATGTTTACAAGATGGATACTTGAAAGGATTAAGTATCTACTTTGCTAAATGTATACAAAACAACGTCAATTAGTAACTTAAATATTTAATTTGATACTTAAAAATTTACGTACAGTCGAGTTCATAAATATATGAGCAGACAAATGCCAAATATGTAAATTTTTGCACCTTATTGTCAATGTCATAAGGGTGTACAGATATTTTTGAACCCTCAGTTTTGCTCATATATTAATGAACTCGACTGTACATATTTAGAAGAATTTAGGCAGGATTTAGAATGACACCTCTCCATTTCTTCTTTAGTGGTTGTTATAACAGGCAATTAAAGAAAATAGGTTAAGGTATATTTTAGGTGACAGGCTAGCAACCTGTCACTATTGTACCTCTTAACCTTAAACCTAAAAAATATCCAAAACTTTACTACGAAATCTGAAACAGTCGTAGTTACAAGTATGTCTATGTAGCGTATGTATATGTGTGTAATCCGTAGCAATATACACGGTGATTTTTAATCCGTGATCAGGAACCCGAAAATATTAACATATACCCTAAATTGAACTTATTAAGCGAGGTCTCACGCAATTCCTTCTATGTTTATTTAATTAAAAGTTAAAACTTAATTGAAAAGAATTACCACTGAATACACATGGTCATCCTACATGAACATGACGACGTCATGTGCCATCGCATCGCTAAGGCGGGAAATTTGACGGATCTTAAAGTTGCGACCACACCAATGCTTAAAAAACGGCGAGCATGCGTCAAAAACAGAGAGGTCACTGCGAATTCGTACCGTCATCGCTTTTTAAGTATTGGTGTGGTCGCAACTTTATACGTCTTTGTTTATGCAATATGACAATGACAGTTACAAGTTATTACTCATAAATTATCAATTGCCAGTAAATTTGTAAAGAGGTTATAAGCTTTTAGATACAAATTAGTAGAGTGACAAGGATTTTAGGATAAAAATTATCTCAAAATTAAAATAAGTTTGAAAAAAAAACAAGTTCTTTTCATGTAATTACGAGTTCAGCGTGATCGCCATCAATTACTGAGTTAGAAAAAATGGTACCTGATCACGGATTAGAAGTCACCGTGTATAAATGTGAAAGTGTGTTTGTTTTTTTTTTGTTCGTTTGTTTGTCCGTCTTTCACGGCTAAACGGAGCGATGGATTGACGTGATTTTTTTAGGTAGAGATAGTTTAGGGCATGTAGAGTGACATAGGCTACATTTTGTCTCTTCAAAACCCCCCATTTCCCTAAAGCGAGGAGTGGAAGTTTTCAATGTAGAAAGCTATAAAATTGGTATGTGTGCTATCTCTTCTGTGATACCCCGAATTTAACGCGAGCGGAGCCGCGGGCAAAAGCTAGTATACTTTATAAAACGCATCTATAGTATTAGTGCTCTTTGACATTTGAAGACGGCACGAGAAGCGGCCGCCTGGGGTGAAAGCGACCGCTCTGTTTCACGTCATTATTGCAGGTTATGGTCTATTTTATAAGGGTTATTATAGATATCTGTAGAAACTCTTATTATCTTAGGCAAGACAACCAAGCCCCTTCGTACAAAGCGTCGTAGCTAAGCGTATCGTAATACGCGCGTACGAGGAGAGCAATATGAGCGCGTACTTATACCATCTCTTACAGCCCTCGAACTCTAACCTGGGATCGTTTTTGCCACGTGAAATGCCGGGGGCTGTATATATTATGTTTCGCTGCATCAGTGCTTCGTGGGCGGATCTGTTTGAACATTCAATTGTTTCGTACTTTTGCGCGAAAGTACTCGTGCCATAAAGCATTGTCTCTCTCTCTAATGTACAGTCACGAACCGGGATTGTTGAGCCACTTGCCACTGTCCGCAATTTAGACGTGTAATCAATGACCGGTGTGATAGACTAGATGTCAGCTATTGGATTAGTATTACACGACCAAGTTTAGTTACAAACATAGGTAAGTGGTTCAACAATCACCGTTCGTGATGGTACGTGACGCCGTTTGTTTGGTTCCTAAGACCGTACTATATTTTTTTTTTAATTCTTAGATTTGGAAATTGTACGTGGAAAACGAGTAAATGGCGGATAAGCTTCAAAGTCAAAGTATTTATTGCGTAACGCATTATATTTTGTTCAACTGGAGCTATAGACTAGGTGTACACGTCTTGAAAGGGCACAGAAAAATACGAGGGCTAACCATTTCTTAAAACTAGTATCATATTAATTAACTTTAATCTAAAACTATTGCACAATAACACAGTCTCACATTATTCGCTTTAACTTACTTATAATTTATGAGACACCTTGTTAACTAAAATTTTAAAAAGTTTGCTAGCTTAATGCGTTGATTGTATCCCTTCTATGTACCTACTCGTTTCACATCAAATGTAATCTCTGAAACAACGCTCAGCAATCTTACAATAAATTTTTCCTACCAACAATATTTTAACTTTTTCTACTACCAAGTTCGTGTTGAAACCAGAAAGAGGTCCATCGGAAGTAGTTTAAGATTAAAAATATCTAAGAAAGCTCTCGAATACGCCTCTAAGTGATTCCAACGTAGTAGCAAGGTGGGATGACTGGTACTGCCCTGCTAGGGATAAAACAGGAGCTGGTAAAGTCAGCAATTGATAGGGGAAATTGACGGCTTAGTTCGAGTTTAGCTCGACAAGCTTTGGGCTCGCCTGTTAAAGCACAATTTAAGCTTGAAATGAAATAAACGGGATAAAAATAGTGACAGGTTGCCTAATGTATATCTTAATCTATATCCTTAGTCCTAGTAGTTCCTTTAAAAAGCCGTGGTAGCCCAGCGGTTCGACCTGTGGCCTCTCAAGCAGAGGGTCGTGGGTTCAAACCTTGGGCTCGCACCTCAGAATTTTTCGGTATTCATGTGCGATATCGAATTTGATATTTACCACGTGCTATTCGGTGAAGGAAAACATCGTGAAGAAACCTACACACAGCGACGAAGTAATTCAACGTTGTGTGTGAAGTTCCCAAACCGCACTGGGCCCGCGTGGGAACTATAGCCCAAGCCCTCTCATACTGAGAGGAGGCCTGTGCCCTGCAGTGGGCTAATGATGATGATGATGATGATAATATCCTTAGTGGCCTCTTACAACATCCACACAAGATATGAGATGTGATTCTAAATCCGACACCACACGGAGCTTCTATGAGCTACGTAAAGTAAATTAGTAAATTATTATCTGAAAGTAAATTATTATCCCCGTGTGGTGCCGGGTTAGAATAGCACCTCCCCCTTTCTTCCCGTGGGTGTCGTAAGAGTCGACTCTGGGAAAGGGTTAGTGTATTGTGGGCGATGGGCTAGCAACCTGTCACTGCAATATTACGTTTAACCACCTGGTTACCCTGAAATTGCTAAACGTGGCACTGGATTCTTTAATTCATGTGCTCTGCCTACCCCTCTTGGGAATACAGGCGTGAGAATATGTATGTATGTATGTAAATTATTATCTCAGTCTCGACTCATATCGGAAATCTTAGTAGTAATTTTAACTACGTCTTAACGCACTTAAACACAGGTGTAACTTTTTCTGTGAGGTGTCGAGATAGAATAACACCTCTCCATTTTCTTCGTGGATGGCGTCAGAGGCGACTAAGGAAATAGGTTTAGAAATAGGTTTATCACTTTTCTTTTCCTTTTTTTTTTCAAACCTAAACTTAAGCTAGAAGTGGCTGCGAAGTGTTTAATAGTCATAATCATGGTTTTGTCTATGCCACATTTACCCCATATAGGAACTTAGGCGTGATTGTATGTATGTGTAACTTTTTGATCCTTTCTCTGATACCTTGTTTAACACCTCCGTTTTCATTCCTCCAAGCTCCTGTCTTAACCAGGTCGAGGATGAGTGGCCATTGTTTTTTCAATCTCTTTTGTCTCTTTCTAGCTCGAGGAACAGGAGAGAGATGAGATGATCGAGGCTCGAATTAAATGAGATGTTACCGTTGAAAGTTTTCTAGGAAATGATGGGGTATTTCGTGGAGGTTGAGTTAGAGGATTTTATTTATAAAACCCCTGTATAGTGTCGGGTTAAGGATAATAACTTTTCTTTTTTTTCTGTGGATGATGTCAAAGGCGTCTAAGGAAAATATTTTTTCGGTGACAGGGCAAAAATCTTATCACTGTTAGTTATAAATCCTACTATCCTACTAATCCTACTAATATTATAAATGTGAAAGTTTGTGAGTATGTTTGGATGTTTGTTACTCTTTAACGCAAAAACTACTGAATGGATTTTAATGAAACTTTACAGTAATGTAGTTTATACATCAGAATAGCACATAGGCTACAATTTATAAAGATTTTGTTTAAATTTTCCAAAATATGGCGATAGGAAAAATAGTAGGATTCCGCAATTTTCAACGTAAAAAGCTATAAATTGGCATGCGGGCTGTGGCTAACAAGATCTCTTCTGTGTTACCCCGAATTTAACGCGAGCGTAGCCGCGGGCAAAAGCTAGTTATAATATAAAATACCATGCTAAATTACCATAGCTATGATACATACACACAAACAATCATGCTCATATGGCATATAGGAATATTCTCAAATGGGGTAAACAAAGCACACGAAACGCTACATAGACAAAGCCGTGACTAATCCACGTTTCATGTTTTTCTTTTAGGTTTTGAGTTAGCAGGTAATAGTGATAGGTAGAGAGATATATACCTTAACCTATCTCTTTAGTCGCCTCTTACGATATCCACGGGTGAAATTTATTCTATCCCAACACCACACTGGGCTACAATGAAAAATGTATTACCAGATAGATATAGATCTACATAAATAAATTGTCCGCTAGCTGTGTATATTTGTTTTCTATTTAATTTAGTCTAGTAGGGTTGAATAAATGTTCGAATGAAAATCTTACGTTTAATTTTATATTTCCAATTAAATATTCACTGCACCTTTCCGTCTCCAAGTATCAATTATATTTCGAATAGCGTTCCAGAATAACATTCAAATTCAAAATCAAATAACGTTAATTAGCGGAGACCGTTAAAGGCCGGAAGTGGCCTGTCGGCCAATCAGCGCCGAGTATTTGCGAGTTACCGTTAACCGCCAGTTTCCGGTTCCGCTGCGTTTTATTATGGGTCATGCTAACGTTTTCAGCCTGTAATTGAATTATCAGTTTCTGATAAAATTATTTTAGATGGCAGCGTCTCAATTTGAAATTATTTTGTAAATATTACATTTATAATAACATCAAATTTTGGGTTCCCCGTGTTGGGTTTAGAACGTTTTATTACTTAGGTACTATTACAGTGTAATCCAGTTATAATGACATCGAAGGGAACCATCAAGCACGTCATAATAAGCGGACGTCATACAAAGCGTTTTGTAAAAAAAGAATTATAAGACATGGCCATTTTCAATATTTGGTAACATGAACAAAATAATAATGACAATTACTGTGCAGCCTTCTTCGAAACGATAAATAGCCACGTGCTAAACGTCGTCGGGAATCAATAAACATTACTGAATGCTTAAAAAATCATTTCAGTCATTATAACAGGACCTATTTTGTTAAAAATAGGTCATAATAAGCGACATGTCACTGTAAGGGAAGTCATAATATCCGATTATTGCAAAGATTTTTCTAAGAAAACCAAACTTCGTCAGGTAATTGCGTCATAATAAGCGGTTGGTCAATATAAGCGGAGTCATAATAAGCGGATTCTACTGTATTTATATTTCTTTCGTGGCTATTGTAGAGGCGACTAAGGAAATAGGATAAGAATACTTTGAGCTTTTATTACTCCTCTTTTATCAGTGTTTGAATCTTTTGTAAAGTAGCTACTAGTCATGGTCTCATGGTTTTGTCTACGCAACGTTTCGTATACTCTGCCTACCCCGTTGGGAATACAGGCAAGCGAACGAGAGTATGTATATGTATGTATGTATGTATGTATTGAGTGAGTCTCACGGTAGTTTAATGTATAATGAGAATGTATACTAAACTTGTAGTGCCGAGTGCTACCCTATTCGTGAACTATTATCTTTTAGTGAAAGTCGTTCATTATCAAAAAATCAAAATCAAAATGTCTTTATTTGCCAGAATATG
>BHDV01030065.1:0-57170 GCA_005406045.1 Adoxophyes honmai
TGTAATTGTTTTATGTGCAATAAAGAGTCATACAACAACAACAAAATAATCTTGGCTAAGTCTGTATTTGCATATAGTTACATACAGTCAAGGAAATTGATACCTGTGACATTTTGAACCTTTTCATAGTGAGTTTCATATTGCTTTGTTTAGTAAAAAGTATGCTATGTCACAGTGACATTTCTTGTGAAAAGGTACAAAGTGGCACAGTTGTCAATTTCCTTGACTGTTCAATATTAAGTACCTACTTAATTTTTATAAACTTTAACCCCAAATTAACCTAAAGCGATCTGTGTTGCCACAAACAAAAGTTGAAGTTGAAGTTGAACCCCAAATTATATAGACAAAACATTTAGTTCACTGACCTTTGCCAGATTAAAAACCCAAACAGCCCCGCGTATAGTCATAAAACTAACGTTCCGTCGCCAAACAAAACGAAACTTGCAATTTCTCATTCTCACGGCCAGAAACCTGAGATTCCTACGATTGCCTTATTTACAAAATAAAACCAGCTAACACTGACTTCTAGAAAACAATCCCTATTAACAACGGATAAAGTTGTAAATGCTGGAACTCGATGGGAAGACGTTAAGACGTTTAGTGAATTCGTTTACCGTAAAGCGATCTGTTTTGTTTTGCATAAGATATTGTTTGAATGAAAGAAGTTTCTGGAGGTGAAAATTCGAGGAACGTAATTCTATAGACAATCGTGTATCTATGCTGTCACCACAATTGCATTAGTTAGTTTTACGGAAATTGGGGTGGACCAGATGCTCAATAAATTTAAGAGAAAACGTTTAAGTATCTAATTAAAATATTAAGTTACTAAAAGGCTGGAGTTTCTTGAACAACGCATAGTTAGGCTTTGCCATTCAGAGAGGGAAAGCCGTCAGTCTTTTGGGCACCTTTCCCCGAGTTTTTAATTTTAATTTACATACATACCTACAAAAACGGTACATAGTCAAAATGGTGACTATTTCACGGTTCGCAGCCACTTCTACCATCAGTTTAAGTTCAAAAACAGATGTGTTAAGCCATCCCGGCATCACACAGGCACCGTTTTTTCTTTTTTGCTCGTTAATTTAATAAATAATGGCAACAGGTAGGCTCCTAAAAAACTAACAAAATACTCAGTTGCATTTTCATTTTAATAACAAACAATGAAGCTAAAATTAAATTAGCATTTGAGGGCAACCATACGAAAAACGCCCTTTTTTGCAGTGTTTTTAAATCGTTAAGCTCGTGATTAATATTTTATTTTGCTTAGTGACTCGGCTCGGTGGTAACATGGTTCTAGTTTATGTATACTTACGCGGGCTTATATCAAAATCATAACATCGCGCAGTTCAACGCCCGCAACAATAGCTTGATCGTCGATATCCCGCAATTTATTAACTTAGGTACTGACGTTAGATTTCAACGCCGACGCAGCGCAGAATATGTGATACAGCGAACGAAGAATAGGTTTCGAATGTGTCATTCAAGAGTCTGAGAGCGTGGATAAACCGAACCAAAAACTGCAAAAAATTACGTTTTTAATTATGTTCAATGCTTATTTGATTTTATTTTAATTATTAAATTTTTGTGTGTTGTCGGGATAGAGTACCACTTCTCCAGGTCTTCCGTGGATGTCGTAAGAGGCGTCTAAGGAATAGGTTTAAGTAGTACAACCTGCCACTATTATACCTCTTCTATCAGTTTTCAAACCTAAAATTACGCTAGAAATCGCTCCTAGGCGTGAAATAATCATAATCGTGATTTTGTGTATGTCATGTTTTGTGTGTTCTGCCATAAGCGTGATTGTATGTATACATGTATATATGTATGTTGGCAGGTCTCAAATCAATTAGTTCGCTATACACTACAGTTATTGGGTTTGGTGGACCCCCTGCTGCTACATTTGTATCAAATTCCTAAGTATGGCAATTTTTCCCAGCACCAGCGTGGACCCCCGTCGAATCTCCCGTGGACCCCTGGGGGTCCACCTGGACCACTTTGGGAATCACTGCACTACACTAAAGCTATAAAGGTGTGTCCGAATGCGTGTTTACATAGTATATTTATGTTGCTTGCATTGTTATTTTACGGTCAAGTAACTTCAGTAACAAATTAATGTTCACGGTGGATTGGAGAGGTTTAAAACAGTATTTAATGTTAAATCCCTACTTCCGTGTTATTATTATTTTTAATGTTATAAAACCGAATGTTTACTTTGTACTGCGAAATTTTTACTTAATTGCTTTAAGAGCTGAACGAATTTTTACAATAAAGTATTTACTTACTTCACTAGCAGGTCCAAAAAAAACGTTAAAAAAAATCTAAAAAAATTTAGTTTAATAAAAAAGGTATACCTAAATAGGGACATCAGGTTGCTAGCCCATCACTTAAAGTGTTAAAGCGTAACTTAACCTAAACTAATTTTCTTGGTTACCTTTTACCACATCCATGGAAGAAATGGACAGGTGTTATTCCCGTATAAGTCCGACGCCACAGCAAAAATCAGACAGAAAACTCCAATATTATTTTGGTAAGTTATTTTAGTTATTAGTTAGTTATTTTTCTTTATATTTTTTTTTGTTTTTGTGTAATTTTATATTTTTAAATAAACTACAGAATTAACTAAATTCTTATTAAAAGGCCAATAAAAAATGCACATTGCATATAGTTGCCAGCAGTTCAACATATACCTATATATGTATGACGTGAAGAACAAACGAAAGGTACTTTACCGCTCCATTACCTATCTATCGATCGTCCGTAGCTATTTGTTCTTACCGGTACCTCAGATAACCTTTAGCTTTCGGTATCCCAAACCATCACTTTCAAATACCCAGGATCACATTACTAAAGCTTAAAGTCATTAACTCTTGCATTCCACATTTAAGTGACCTAATTACAGATAGTAGTTATCTTAAAGTCTAATGTCAAGCTATTTACTACGGCAAGAGCGTGCGTACTATCCAGGCTATCTGGGTGTCGTAGGTACCTAATGAAATGATGTAGTACATAATGCCACTTCATAATCATAATTAGTCAATTTATAGATCTCTGCGTGTGGCTTGAAATGATCTGATTCGTAGCTAGTAATTATTTAAATAGGCTTACCACGGCCGGCTATTGTAATTAAAACAGTACCAGGAATGGAGAGGCATAGTCTAGCCCGACACCATACATGAAAGAAGTTGCATATAAAAGTTGCATATATGAGTATGTGGAGTGTGTGTGTGTATTTAGTACACTATCATTGTTTTTTTTTTGTAAAAAAAATACCATTTTTTTGTGATAATTTATTTTGATTATTGGTAACTTTTGTTTATACATAATTAATTAATTTAATTTGTAATTATTTTTCTCTGTTTTGAAAAAATGACTTTCTGCCAAGTTTCTTGCGGCGCATTCTTCTTGGCAATGATGGTCTTTCCGAAGCGCTGGTAGACTCAAAAATGACGTGTAAAAGAGCCTATTTGCATAAATGAAGTTTTGAATTTTGTGAATTATGAAATGAGCCTGCAAAGGTAAATCCCATAAAAAGATTCACGAGTATTTTAATGCCTAATTACCTAGCTCACATGTCACTATTCTACCTCTTCCATCTTTGCAATCCTAAAACTGCCTATGCCAGAAGTGGCTGCGAAGCGTGATGTACTCATAATCATAGTTTTGCCTATGTCACGTTTCGTGTGCTCTGCCTACCCCATTTGGGAACACATGCGTGATTGTATGTATGTATGTAATTACCTATTGTAATTATGCACATAATTTTTTTGAAAAATATCGGCTAAAACCTATTGTCATCTTTGTGAGAACGACGGTCAAATAGAGCCCAAGTCTACCCTAAAGGTCATTCACCCGAAATTGAACTTACCTATTACGATCATTGCTCATGTCATAACAGTCATCGAGAATAATTAATAAAGTGCCTCTATCGTTCAGCTTCTACGAATTTGGATGACCATGAAATGACAGTGACATAATGAGTCACTAAGAGGCACTCAAGAAGTACGTTTACACGTGTCAACAGTTCACGGACCGAAGATGCTTCGTTACTTAAGGCCCTGCGCAGACGACAGACTATCCGCGACGGATTTTTCGTCAGTGAAAAAATAAACTATGAAATTATATGCACTAACGCACACGACACGCAAAGAGCCGGCGCTCAATGCATACGAGGGTCAAACTGAAAGTTTCGGGAATAGAAAAAAATATGCAGTTAAAATGATCAAAAGTAATTTTATTGGTTTTAAAAGTATTCTCCCTTATATTAAATGTACTTTTCCATACGTTCAAACCAGTTTTTGAAGTACTCATTGAACACAGAAGGGGGGGTCGACAAAATGGCCGTTTTGTACGCCTCCACGGCATCTTCTGGCGTCTGGAACTGCTTACCACGTAACTTATCTTTGATTCTGGGGAATGTGAAAAAGTCATTGGGACTTAAGTCAGGGCTGTATGGAGGATGGTCAAGTAATTCGACTTTTTCACCGTCTAGATAGTCCTTTGTTACCCGAGCCGTATGGGAGCTGACATTGTCATGGTGAAGGATGATGCGACGATTGAGGATTTTTTTTCTCAGTTCACCAAACACACTCGGCAAACTAATGGTTGCATACCAATTGGCATTGACTGTTCTACGATCATCAAGAGGAATTGTAGCCACGTGACCCGATTTGGAGACAAAAGTAGCCATCATCTTTTTGGCCGTGCTGCGAGAGCGAACCACTTTTGTCGGCTTAATCTCGCCTTCATAGACCCATACTCGAGATTGATTTTTAGTTTCAGGCTTATATGCGTATATATCCATGACTCATCACCCAATACAATACTAAAAACTGCATTTGAGCTTCCTCTGTTGATTTTATTTAAAGTTTTGGGGCACTAATCGACACGAGTCGTTTTTTGTTTGTCGAACAACAGATGAGGTATCCACCGGGAAAACAATTTTCGCACGCCTAACTCTTGCTGTAGAATAATTTGTATTTGACTCATTCCAATGCCCAGACACTCCTGAATTTCCCGATATGTCACATGTCGGTCTTCCGTAATCAGTTTACGCACAACATCGATGTTTTCTTGGGTGACTGCCGATTTTGGTCGACCTTCACGCACATTGTCCATGAGGGAAACACGGCCACGTTGAAATTCCGAAAACCACCTGTATATTGTAGTCATCGAAGGTGCTTCATTATTAAAAGCAGCAATCATCCGGTCTCCACATTATTTTTGTGTTAATCCACTTTCAAAGTCGCAGTAAATCATAGGTCTTAAATTTTCACGAGACAATTCCATGTTGAGCAGCGACTCATCAAGTTCAAAAAACAATTGAAACCGAACCATTGTTTTTTTTTTCTATGTGGCCAGTGTTTTAAGATATAGAAACTTTGACGATTGTAAAAAGGTATAATACGTAATAAAAAATAGTATTTAAATATTAGTTTCCCGAAATTTTCAGTGCAGCCCTCGTATAATCGACGACGACTTTTTGCGCACCGCAGACTCGATCGCACAAAAATCTGCGCATGCGGTGGTAAAGCGTCTAGAGCAGTGGTCGGCAACCTTTTAGCAGACAATTGCCACAAAACAACGAAATGGTGCAAGGACGAGCCCGTGCGTATGCTTTTGATAGTATAGGATAGTATTTAAGAATAACATTCACCGTGTGGTGCCGGGTTAGAATAGGACCTCCCCCTTTCTTCCCGTGGGTGTCGTAAGAGTCGACTATGGGAAAGGGTTAGTGTATTGTGGGCGATGGGCTAGCAACCCGTCACCGCGATATCACGTTTAACCATCTGGTTACCCTGAATTTGCTAAATGTGGCACTGGATTTTTGAATTCATGTGCTCTGCCTACCCCTCTCGGGAATACAGGCGTGAGAATATGTATGTATGTATGTATGTACATTCAACATTTAATGTTCGTGGGCTTGAAGAGGTTAGCAGCGGGCCGCGGGTTGCCGACTTCTGGTCTAGAACAGTGATTCTCAAAGTGGTTCAGTACGTCTAACGTCTAGTGAACAATTTTGCGATTACTGGCAAACTAAATCAACGCGTTTCTTAGTCGAATTCATTACAATACATAGATGCTCAGTTCATTCAAACTTGACTCCATTGGATCATCTCGCGTTCTCTTGCGCAACTCGCCGGTGCAGTCCGCATGTATGAAGGCCATAAATAAAACCCATACAAAATGACGTCCGTACGTCATTTGTCTGTTATTAATGTTATATTAACGCATTGTTTCGTAAGTTGCGCTCGTGGTTTGTTTTGTTAGTCTGGTTGTAAAAGTGTTTGCCTGGATTAGGTGATTATCTTTTCTATTTACGATGTAAACTATCAAGTTACAAGTTACTGATTATGATTTAGTCACAATAAAACAGATTATGAATGGGACAGATATTGCGTTAGTCAACACGATGCGCTATGGAAGAGCTGTGCTAATGTTTTACCTTTTTCCAGTAGCGTCGATCAGGCGATTTTTAAGTCGTAAAAAAATTGTGGACCCGTGACCCCATAGATACAGAATCTTGTTTCCTACACCAACAAAGCTATAGGCAGAACCGAGACTCTGATTTAAAGTGAAATAAATCTACAAGTAGATTCTCTACCTACACGCTTAACGGCTTGCCCGTCAACTATCTTTCTCCGATACCCTTCATTCGTTCCGTCCTTCCCGTACATCCGATCATCTCATTCAATCACTCATTCGTACATCCCCTTCTTCCGTAAGATAATTCATCTTAGGTACATCAATATTTCATGTGTTAAATGGATAGAATAACACTTCTATTTCTTCCATGGATGTCGCAAGAGGCTATCCATCTTTTTAGGAATACAGGCGTGATGATGTTTGTAAGTATGTTAAAATGTCACCATTGATCATTTTATTGCCGATTCAAATTTCACGCTATTCATATTTTTATCTATATTATGCAAAGTTACATGTCAAGGTCTGAGTGAAGAAATCTCGGATCGGCACTGTAAAAACACGTTTAAATAATTTATTAAATGGTTATTATCTGCTGCTTTTTGCAATTGTAATGAGTTAAGCACTAATAGCAAAAACGACATTGATTAAAATACTGAATTGGATTTGAGATTAGGTAAGAGACAATAAGCATTAGAGAACAGTCGACCTTGTCTTGTAGAAAAAAACACGGATACATCAGGACTTAAATTGAGTTTGGCTCGACATGTTTCGTACTAACACGTTGCTCTTCTTCTAGGAGCTAGTTTATACCGTATTTTTTATTAAGAACACGGCCGGACCGTAAAATTTATGGTAGTGCACAAGCGCCCTTACAGAAATTTCATGTCAGATATGTGCATAGTCTCTTTCTGACGTTTCTACTCAGATAGTGAGAGGTATAGTCTAACTTGTGCATCTCTATTCGCGCCTTGCTCTAAGTAGGCTTTGAGTTTCGACTGTTAAACCCCTAACAGACGACCAAATTTGGTTTGGTCCGAACCACGAACTTGGTTGGCTCCAAACCAAATTCGTGGTTCGGACCAAACCAAATTTGGTCGTCTGTTGTCTGTTAGGGCTTTTATGGTCGTTTCTCGTTCGTCTGAAATGGTCATGGATTTGTCTGTGTGGCGCTCGTGTGTTTTGCCTACCCTACTAACTAACTACTAAGCGTAATGCCTGATGTACCTATGTATGTATTTATTTCGGATCGAGATTGGTTTCAACTTGTCAAATTAATAGCGATCGCGATCCGGATCGTGTTAGACAACAGCGCTGCTGCTCTTAACACTTAGTTCGTCTCCAGTTTTCGGAAGTGTATGAGATTGTAATAAGACCTTGTACGAGTATTCATCCATTATTGGAGTCACGTATTGTCGTGACTTAGACGGTTGTGAATTAAATGAATTCCTTGATATAATAATCTTTAGAACGGAATAGGTCAGATATTTGCACGGTTCATTCATTTTTATTATTAACAGAACTATACAAATTGTTGTATGAAACGGTATTTTTACAAACGCAGCAAGAAACTCATGACGATGCGCGCCGTATCAAGGAGCACAACCTTTTGTCGCATTAATGTTATTTTTCTAGTTATCATTAATTATTAGTTATATTTAGTTAGAAAGAATAGATGTACACTTACTTCAAAGTGGTATCACGCCTGCCTTCCGAAATGAGATAGGCAGAGAGACAAACCATGATTATACCAAGAAGTAAAAAAGTGGAGTAATGGTGAAAGGCTGGTAGCTATTTGCCTAAAGCATACCTAAACTACCCTTAGTCGCCTCTTGCGACATCCACTGAAGAAATGAGGTGTTATTCCAACCCGAAACCACTTACCTACCACCAGTTTCGTAGAGGAAAATGACGTTACACCTATCTGTCCTTTCTTATCTGTAGTGAGCCAAACCGATAGTTTGAATATTAGGATTGGGACGCGCCGTAAGTCGTCTCTTAATCCACAGAAGAAGTGGATAGGTCTGATTTCAAACGTGACACCAGCTCATTGACAAGTAATGTAAATGTCACCTTGAAGTTAAAACACTGTAGAAGGAAGTGGCTCGCAGCCTTGCGTTTGCGCAGTTTTGTCACGTCTCCGCGAAACGAACTGTGGAACGGCACGAGGCTCACGTGTTTTGGTTTAGTCGGAGGATTACGTAACCATTTCAGATTTTTAATAATAAGAGCACAAAACATTTGACAGTCAAAAGATTTGTCTTCCACGTTTAATTTTAGATTTTAGCATACATGAATGAGGTATAGTGACAGGTTCCTAGCAATAATATGAATAAAAATAGTTAAATATTAATATACCTACATATACGTACAATAAGTAACACAAGTACAGCGCATGTCATTCAATATTTATCTTTAAAATCAAGTAAGAGAGATTTTAAATTCAAACTCAAAACTACCATAAGACTCACTCATTGTGAAATAAAACAGATCTACTCACGGTTTTATACCGAGATTAGCTCGACATTTTTCGGTCCAATACCATGTAGCTCCAAATGATGGGTCACGAATAGGCCCGAAACATGTCGAGCTAATTTGGATATAAAACCGTGAGTAGATCCGTTTATTTCACTATAAGTAAGATAGTTAAGTTTACGCATATTTTAGTTTGGTTAAACATCTTAGAGCAAGGGCAAAATGATTATGTAACGTAAAATGCCTACTCATTACTCATATATATGTATGTTTATATATATCACAACAAACGCTGTTAATGTTATAAATAGCTCGAGTGGAAAGATTTTGCAATGTGATAGTGAAAGGACACGTTGAAATCTATATCTGTTGCGTGGCCCAAAAAGAGTCCTAAGGCGATTAAATGTATATTTTTTTCTAATGTTAGGTTGTTTTATTTTATACACCGTTTCATTTAGACTTATAGCAGATAAAATTCAAGTTATTCGCAGGAATCCAAAGGTGCAATTGGAAATTATTATGCAGTAACATACAAGTGCAAACGGCTGGACATATTTTGATAAAGTTTGGTATGCAATAAGCCGGCACTCCAGATTAACACATAGCTTTTAATCCCGGAAAATGTGTAGCTCTCGCGAGATTGAAGTAAAACAGTTTAATCATTAAACTTTAATGTTTTAATATTAAAATAACAATAAAATAGTACCTAGTACCTATAATATGTAGTTAAATACTTATATAAATTATCACGTTTTAATTAAAATAAAGATATTTCGTCAACATAATAAGTAACAATCACAAATCACAATCTGGCAAATCAAATATAAGCTAATAAAATAAAAAAATAATTTAAATTACAAAAACCAAAAATAATAATAAAAAACCAAGACAAAAAATTTAAAGCATGCATTAAAAAATAAAATATGATAATTAGTGACTATAACACAAAATTATAAAATTATAAGGAAATCAATTGGATACAATGGAAATGTTCATTATGTGTACGTACAATTAATAGAAAATATTGTCAGGAATGAAATAAATATAAAAGATTGAAGTTAACGAATTATACGCAGACAGGGTCGCGGGCAACGAGTAGATAGTGAGTTATAGATAAAATTAAGTTGATCTATAAAATCTGTTCAAAGTTATTTGTTTCAAATTTGTTAAATAACTAAATTGTCGCCTTTCGTTTGGTATTAAAATATGGCACAGAGTTGGTAAATAGATTGTTATCATCTTACTTGTTTCTGTCAGTGTTTCCCTTGACCGAAAATGCAGCGAATGTTACAAAAGTTTTCCTAAAGTCATGTTCAAAAGTTATTTATGAGGTCTCTGCATAATAATAGCCATTAATATACGAATGTAGTTTGTGAAATGCACCTAAAGGAGAATTAACCAAACAGAATCACAAGTATTTTAGTGAATGATTTTGTACATAGGAGTACATACAATCACGCCTGTTCCCAAATGGGGTAGGCAGAGCGCACGAAACGTGTCACATACATTACAGTTAATTATTCGAGAATGACTACTTTTAGGTAATTATTTATTTTTGTAATGAGCGTGATGTACGTAACTGTATGTACCAGGACCATATTCCGTTGACATAAGGTTGGCATATAACGTTTTTACGAAAAATCGTACACAAATACACTTGACTTTACATCCGAATAAATACATTTCAGACCCACTGTAGAACGTTGCCTCAATAAAAGTACACTTTTACTATGAAACTGTTTATGTTTCAATAATGACACTGAGTACTATCGAACCAAATGATTCCTGACCCATCGCAGAACTTTGTCGCAATAAACGTTATTGAGATTTCGCCTGTCGAGCAATGCAGTGTCACTATGACTTTTAATGTGAATAGGTTCTATAATGGGTCAGGAATCAATTGGTTCGATGGTACATTACTCCTTCTTTCATATATTTGCATGAGAGGGCACAACGCACAACATATTACTTGTTTTTCAATTTGCATACGTAAAATTTATCTTTATTGAATAAATTAGACGATAATTGATGTTAATTAGTGTGAATATAAAGCGTTAAGTCATAAGCGGACGACAAAAAATCCTTACTAATATTATAAATCGGAAAGTGAGTTTGTTTGTTTGTTCCGCTTTCACGCCGTAACTACTGAACCGATTGCTTTGAAATTTTGCAAACGTAAAGATAGAAGTCCGGATACTTTTTATCTCGGAAAAAATTGATATTCCCGAGGGAATGTTCGCTTTATACTGCAATACAACCGAAATCCACGCGGGCGAAGCCGCGGGCGGAAAGCTAGTATATAACTAATCGACAATAAAGAGAGCTAGTGAAATGGTTTACGGTGTAAAAACTGTAATATTAAACTGTTAATTGATGAAAGAAGCCTTGAAAAGTAAATATCATCATGTATTCCTTTTTTTAAAGTATCACAAGCTCTGCCTACTTCTTTTGGGTACACATGTGCGCGATGTTAGGTATTTATGTGGTGAAGAAAAGTCAACGGGATGTTCTTGTTCTTAGTAAGGTCGGGCGTTTCAAGAAAAACATCGTGAGAACTTTTCAGTGGAACAATGCCGGTAGACTTCGATACAGTGATGTCTCGTACATCCACAAATAAAATAAAGCCCTAACAAACTGAGAATTTAATTCTCTTTCATTACCTTTATTTTCATTATTGCTTTAGGGAAAGCAAGATGAGTCTTAATCCAATATGTCTAAGAACAGACAAATCTTATACTGAATTAAAAAAAAACTCCAGTAAAAAAGGGAAATTCAGCATCTATTAACTTAATACAAATATTTGGAAACGGCTATCCAAAATTGCGCTAAAAGAGGCTTGTGACACGTGAATTGTTGATGGTTTATCTATGCAATATCATGTGTTCTGCCTTCCCGAAATGTGAATACAAGCCAGTTTATGTACTTAGATCTAAAAAAAGATAGGGCCATAATTTTCACAAAATTATTAACTTTATGTCTCAACATTTACAATAATAATCGCTTGCGCTTATGTCTTGGGCCAGCGGGTATTGCAACTGCAGCGGCGCCGTAAGCGGATCGTGGGTAAAGTGTTATTATTTGCCCACTTTATTGAAGAAAAGTGGGCAAGTGGGAACTTTGCTGTCTGCTGCAGGGTTCTGTATTACTTAAAGGTAGGTTCCCAAATTTATCTGGGCTACGACAAATCTAATAAAAGTTTACTTTAATATCCATGAATAAAGGACTTTACAAAAACAAACGAAGTGTTAATATATCTCTTTATTGTTTAATTAAAAAACTACCTACCTACAATGTTGGTCCTACACCTACATCAAAAAAGTTATTTCAATGGGAAGCATGAAACCGTTTCCTATGTTTCGGCATCACAATTTATTTCGGTATTTAGTTTTATTATTCATGATTTGACAGAATATTTCACGTTTTGAGGCCACTTCTAAATTTTTTTTCAGATTTTGAATTGGCAGGTATAATAGTGGCAGGTTGTTACCCTGTCGCTTAAAATATACCCCGATTTCCTTAGTCGCCCCTTACGGAATCCATGGAAGAAATAAAGAAGTGTTAATCTAAACCCAACACCACGCTCAAAGAACATTACTAAAACACGGTTTTTATTATCTTACATTGTTGCCTGCGGATCCCTAACCGTAGAGCTAGTTCGCGGCGGTAATGTGGTTAACCTAACTGGTGCAACTGCCTGGGAACCGATCTAACAGGACAGTACAATGAAGATACTCGCTGTACTGTATGACGGGGTCAGTCGGGACAAGACCTGCGAATGCTCACTTCCAGTGTAGTTGGGTAAATTATTGCAAGGACATTTTTGGATTCTGAAATGAAATGATTTAACTATAAGCACCTATTCGTCCATTCATAGTAAGAATATCATATTTATTGCTAGGACTTAAGTTTTAAAACTATGATTTTAACTACCTCGACGTTTCGGCCGCGTTATAGAGATCGTGGTCGAGTAGGTAGACTCGTAAATAATTCCCGCGTAGCAATAAATATGTGTAAGAATAACAAAAGTTTAAAACACTGTAAGAGTGCATGTTATACACAGGTATAGATAGCTAAGTATAGGTTATTTTGCCTTCGGGCGGGAAAAAATTACGGACCGTGGGGACGTCAGACTCTTCGTCAGGTAAAATTAGCTTATACAAACTACTTCAAGTCCCCCCATTCACCCGACTGCGCTCTCAATCCCAGCTCTCCCCATTGTACCGTATCTGACTTCTGCACATTCCGACGATGACAATGAAGCAATTATCAAGGACTTCGTAGGAACATACGCGCTTACGTTGAGTTATTTCACACGATGGAGGTACAGTGGTATCTAATAGGCAGATTAGATTTCATCGGACAATTTTATTGTATGATTGAAAGACGAAAGCTTAGCGATGACTCTTAGTACTTTGCAATCGCGTACCAGGGCTTAAAAGTACCTTCGCATACTAGGTTGCTTCGGTTGCTAGCTTATCGCCTAAACGCCTAAAGCATACTTACCTTAGTCGGCTTAGTCGCTTCTTACGGCGTCTAAGGAAGAAATGTAGAGATATTATTCTATACCCGACGCCACACGGGTTAATACAACCATGACAATCGTTTTTATCTAATTAAACCATAAATTGTGCTAAGCGTGGCATTTGATGCAAATAGGCTCCTAAGAGCATTTCTACACGTCATTTTCGAGTGTACCAGCGCTTCGGATTATCATCAAACCATCATTGCCAAGAAGAATGCCGCAAAAAAACTTGTCAGAATTTTTTTTTTTTTTCAAAATATCATTATAGCAATTTGTGGCACAATATTCAAGTAAAAGCATGTAGGTATCGCTGATCCCAGGGACAAGGCAACACGTTGGACGCAGGTTTTCATGCCATGTCCTGTCAGGTAGAGTTGGGATTGTTCTCGGAAATGCAATGTGGGATGTCACCAGATGCCGATACCGGTTTTATAAGGGCCTACACGAATAAGTGTTTTATTTTACCTTTTGTTCAAGACACTTCGCGAATATAAGCTTAATTCCTTCGGAACGAGCCATGAAGGCAACTACCGCTGCGTAATGTTTTTCGTAAATTACATACATACACACATACATCACGCCTGTAATCCCAAATAGGGTAGGCAGAGCTTACGAACATTACATAATCTACCATGACTACTTTACATTTCGCAGCCTCTTCTAGCATATTGTAAGTTTCAGGTATGTTTTAAACGACAGGCTGGTAATCTGTCATTGTTGTACTGCTTTCGTCTATATTTAAACCTAAAATTAAGCTAAATGTGGCTACGAAACGTGAAATACCCTGCCTACCCATTGAGGAACACATATGTGATGCATAGGTATATGTTTGTACGCAGTATCCCTATTAGATTAGATTTACGGCTAAAAACCGCATTAATTCGAGGTGCCGCATTACCACAATAAACACTTCAATTCAAGACAAAAGCAAACTTAGGAGCAGAACAAATAAAACAGTAGTCATCATAGCAAACAAGGAAATAATGTATAAGGATATGTTTTAAGAAAGAGCACTCAGCACAGTAACGCTGAAGAGACGACTTCATAATTCCGCTAAAAAACTTATCGAGGAAGCAATACTCAAAAATACTTCAGTATTGATTGCAAAATCATTTCCGCATTTTTTCATAGAGCATTGTTTCCGACGAGCACGTATGAGGAGATTAATGAATGTGGATGAAGCAAAAGAGGTATGACAGGATCGTAGCGAGTGGAACAAAGTAGTCTCTGTCTACTCCTGTGGGAAAGAGGTGTGACGTTATGTATGTATTGATTGCAAGGCCGTAGAAAAGCAGGATAATAAGACATTATACATTAACAATTAAAAATACTGTTAATGAAGCCGTGTTAGCCCAGCGGTTCAAACTGTGGCCTCTCAAGCAGAGGGTCGTGGGTTCAAATCCCGGGCTCGCACCTCTGAATTTTTGGGAATTTATGTGCGATATCAAATTTGATATTTATCACGAGCTATTCGGTGAAGGAAAACATCGTGAGGAAACCTACACACAGCGACGAAGTAATTCAACGTTGTGTGTGAAGTTCCCAATCCGCACTGGGCCCGCGTGGGAACTATCGCCTAAGCCCTCACATATTGAAAGGAGGCTGTGCCCTGCAGTGGGACGTATAGGCTGATAATGATGAACAATTAAAAAATGAAGCGAACTTTTGTTTCAACCAAACGAAAATAAAATTTAGCCTGGGAATAGTCACTCTTATCATACATCACGCCTGTATCACCGAATGGGTAGGCAGAACACACGAAACGCTATTTCAGGTTACGTGGCAATTTCTTGCGTACTTTTTAGGCGCTGCGCAGACGACAGACTTTTGTGCGATCGAGTCTGCGGAGCAATAAAAATTCTGAATGGAAACTGTCCGCGCGTCATTCAGAGATTTTATTGCTCCGCAGACTCGATTGCTCAAAAGTCTGTCGTCTGCGCAGCGCCTTAGGTTTTAAGTTGGCAGGTGTAACAGTGTGACAGGTTGTCAGCCTGTCGCCTAAAATATATCTAAATTTAGGGGCAGCGCACAAAAGTCTGTCGTCTGCGCTGCGCCTTATCCTTTTACGACACCCACAGAAAAAAATGGAGAGGTCGTGTTATTCTAAACTTCACATTAATAGTATCAGAGTTAGCAAGGTTTTTTATATTTTTCAACACAACTGTACTAGTGTTTTAAACACTAAAATTACAATATACCTGGAACTTTCCCAGTAATGTAGGAAAAGGAGGTGTTATGCTTAGTTTCTCACGTGTCAAGTGTAAATTGTTAGACGTCCATCTTGCTTCGCGCGTCACTTGTTTCCACAACAAACATAGCCCGACCATGGAATGGCGTTGCGAATTGAACCGTTTTCGTTTCAAAATGTTTCGAAAGCTGATTTTATTATATTCTCGGAACAATAAGCGGTCACAGGCCAATTAAGAAATTGTATTGTTTAACTGTGAATCTGCGCATTTCATCAGACGTATCGCCTTGAATTTCAATTTCGTTATGCTAATGGAAGATTCTAAGTACCTACCATTTTTTGCAAAATTTAAACATCATGTACGTTTATAGACAAGACACGTATTGCCTAAGCCGCTGTACAGACGTTCTACGCAGGTCAAACTGTCAAAGAATTAAAAAAAATGGACGGCATAGACAAGACAAAACGTTTTTTTTTTCAGTTAGGTAGTCTAAGGCACTAATGGATTTGAAACAATAAGCCAAGTCATACAGGCGTGAAATCGTCCTTGCGAAATTTTTAGTTCTTGAGGTCAACTCAATACTAAACTTAGCAATACTAATACATCGTAACTGTGAATCGTGAAATTAATGTTGGCCCCAACGTTGGCCAAACTATGGCACATAACCTTGTCATAAAACAAACAAAAAATTGATTTAATATACGGTTAACTGAGGTACTAAAGCATGATTACATATTTATTACCATCATGTCTTTCGTGTTTTTCATTGTCTTTTTGCTCATCTTAGAAGTAAAAACTATCGGGGTTCCTTATGATTTTAAAATCTAATTCCTAAAGACTATATTGGCAAGTTTGGTTAGCAAGCATTTGCCACATATATAAAAAAAAATGTTTTATGTTCCTTGCACTGGGTGCTTAGTTCACAGCTTGTAGAAATCCAATCATGCGTGATCTTCTGTTGGCCAATAGTTAAAATAGTTTCTCTACGTATAGGTTGCGCAGACGACAGACTATCCGCGACGGACTTTTTAGTCTGTGAAAATAGAACCTATGGAATTATATGCAGTAACGCACACGACGCGCAAAAAGTTCGGCGCACAATGCATAAAACCCTAGCTTTACTTTACACTTTACTTTTTGTGCGCTGCAGACTCGATCGCACAAAAAGTCAGTCGTCTGCGCTCCCCTGTACTGTTAACTGGACTTTCCACTTAAGAACCGACTCAACTTCTCTTTACTGAGACCCCAAACGCACTGACAGTTGAAGCGGAGCGGCGTGGCGTGGTAGCGTGACGGTGTCAACGCCACGCTTGTTTCCTACCTGTGCTTTGTACGCCCTCTTTCGTATAATTTTGAACATTACAACCAATTTTGTCATGCCACCGCTCCCTCCGCTTTTTTCGCTGCCAGTGCGTTCAGAGCTAATTTTCTTTTTTATATGAAAAAGCGGGTAATAAATAGTAGAAGAATAGGTAGGACTACCGTACGAAAGGTCCACTCTCGAACATTTTTGGTGTAAAAATATTGCCGTCTCTGTCTACCCTTGCCGTAGCCCATTCAACCAGGTGTCGTCGGCGGAGAGTACCAAAGCTGTGGAGTGGACCTCCCCTGGCAAGATTGACATTCTAAGACTCGATTATATTCCCATTTGATCAATTCATTTGTAAAGATTGACGTCAATAAAACTTCTAAGCTGTACCAATATTTGTTATCCATTAACGCTTGCGTGTAAAGGAGATTAATCTGATTTCCGCGTCTTTAAATAGAATTTGAGATCGAATGTCAGACACTCTGCAAGAGAGCTCGAGTCATTTATTTTTTAATTTTAACACGAGAATCCCCGAAAAATAATATTTATGTGTTCAATAGGCAATGTACTGGGTTAAAAATATACCACTCTAATTAGTCCGTTAGTTATATTATGGAAAAATATGAGACATGTGTTTTTTATATATATATATATATATATATGTGTTTTTTAGTTTATCATAATTAAATATCGACAAAGAACAAAGGTATAGGTTATCAAACTTCCGGAGTGGGGGCTTGTGACGTCATGCTTTAGTAAATTGTACCACGGTCGTATGTCCTGTGTCTGGTTCATAATAAAACCACTCCATTTTCTCCACGGATGCCGGAAAAATTGGCTAAGGAAAAGGGTTTAAATAAGTATGTTTTAGACGATGGACTAGCAACTTATGACTATTGTAGCCCTTCCATCTATCTATGTATAAACCTAACATTAGGTATACTAAATGTGGCTGCCTACCTCATAAGCAAATACGCCTTATTGTTTTGTGTGTTGTATTTACATAATCGTTGTAAAAAGTCGATTATTATTCTTCCATCCAACAATCGATCATCGATATGCCAGAGAGTTCAGCCTTTCCATTTGCTCCAGATATCAACCAACCGAACGCGGCAAGGACTGCATACAGCTTGGCATAGAAGGACATATTAAATGCAATCGGTTATATAAAAGTTGCGACCTTCACTTACGCTCGAGTTAGGAAACACGGTGTCCTACGCTTGCACCGTTTTCGCAACTTTATAAAAGTACGATCGAATTTCTCATTCACCGCTGAACGTTGTCAAAATAAACGTATACATGTGGTGGTATAAGATCGCTCGGCGAAAGTAGTAGGGGTAATCGGCGCATAGGGGGCGACGCGGGTGAAGTGCGACTGATCTACCAATCGTGTCGCCGTCCACCCCTCTCGCTCCTCGGATAACAAATAGACCTAAAATAATATTACTGTAATTTTTTTACTGATATTAAAAAAGCCGTGATAGCCCAGCGGTTCGAACTGTGGCCTCTCAAGCAGAGGGTCGTGGGTTCAAACCCCGGGCTCGCACCTCTGAATCTTTCGGAATTTATGTGCGATATTTCAATTTAATATTTATCACGAGCTATTCGGTGAAGGAAAACATCGTGAGGAAACCTACCCTACACACAGCGACGAAGTAATTCAACGTTGTGTGTGAAGTTCCCAATCCGCACTGGGTCCTTCTACTTTTAAAACAATAGAAATTAAACGAGGGCGCCGCTTTCTTCGTCACTTTTTGACGTACCTATGTAGCTCGAATATGGCACAATTTTTACATGAAAAAATTTAGTTTTTTTTGCTGTCTCTAGTTGTTTTAATATGAAAAATATGAAGCTACCGCTAGCATTTTAATTTATCCGACTGTTGTATTTACGCATATTTACATACATAAATACGTGTATGTGTGACTCCAAAATCGACTGACTTATCTTTGTCTCCATTTACTAACTTTATCGCATTACACATTTCCAAACCTTGTCACATGTTTCATTCATCACTCATTTCTATCAATATAAAATCATTAACTGTTACGATAAATCGTACCGTGAATGGAATTCTCCAATTCATTCACACATTTTTAATAAAAGAACACGGAACACTGGTCCCAAAATAAGTTTCGTGCGAGTCAGGTTGCACTTTATTTGCCATTGCCGGTTGCCTAACATCCTCATTAGCATGACGGTCAAGGTAGAGCGGTTTACGTGCGGGCCTGAGGCTGTATGAAGGTAAACAATGTGTTGCTCCAGGAATAAAAAAAAAATGAATTTTGTTTTTTTTTCTGTGTCTCCAGAAGTCCAGATGGCCAGCAGTGTTTGTTGAACAATACGAATAACTTTTTTAAATTGAAACGCTATTCGAATCTTGATGGCCAGTGCCACAAAATAGATAATAGTACAAGTACCAGTGCTTAAAAATAAGAGCATAACCTAATTGAAAGTAAAAACGAGTTTGGTGATTGTCATTATTACTTGCTGATAAGTCACTTTAAGAAAAGAAGATAATTGACTTTAGTTTGATTACAATACAATACATGTTTCATGATTGGATAATTGAAGTTGGTTTTGTAACACATATTTATTTCGATAAGGGTTGTCAATATCGTACTATATATCAGTTCTTTTTACTATATTTATAAGGCTTTGCTAGCTAAAGCTAAGAGCGATCAAAAATATTTGCATAGAAATATTAATAATGACTAAAAATAAATGTGTACCATTCCTAAATTGTACTAAGTATTTTTTCCAAGGTTTTAGAAAAAAAAAACTATTTGCCTTTAAAAAAAGGCGCCAGCCCTAATTTAATTGTCATTCATTTACAATATCGAATTAATAACGAATTAATAATTGAGTTAATAAGACATTATTGATCTACCCTTTATACTACAAAACGAAACCTTTACATAACAGTTACGAGTTACAATTAGCTATCTATTGAGTTTCATAAACTTTGAACACAAATCTATATTGACAAAAGAACCAGGTCAGACCAGGTAAGGGTTATGTCACCGGCAAGTACGGAACGCAATATCATTGACATGAATTATTACGTTATATGACGGCTACAAAATGCAGCAATAATTGTCAGTGTTTGTTGCACAGAGTTACAAAGCAAGGACATCACATGTTCATAACCTTTAAAAAAAACTAGCAATAGTCTATGTTGTCTGTGGATGGCTGCCGGCTCCTGTAATCGAAGGATCGTGTTTTTTTAATGTTATAAATCTCTTCTTACTTGTGATTTGTACCCTATTTCCCATTTTCTTCTACCAGCCAATTTTACAAGTATACATGTCTGCTCCTATTCCGTTCATCCATTTTTAGTATGTAACTACAGCATATTTGCTGTATGTAACACTATATTATGTGGTAACACTATAGGTATTAATATTTCATTCAATGCCAGTTTGGTTTCCATCGAATATTAAAGTGGCATACAAACTCAGTCTTTACGACCGAACGATAATTAATGTATGCTTAACAATTCAAAACACTTATCAAAACGATTTGTAATAAAGTAACTTACCTACGTATACAAAAAATGCTGATCCACGCTACGTGATGTAAGTCGTGACACACGCATCAAACAGGAACTGGCTGGAAACGTGCGTCTTGCTACATTAAAAAAAAGTAATTGTCTCTGGCACAGCACTTTTGAACGACCTCGGCGATTTCAAGTTTAGAACATGTATAAAATTCACAAAATCAAGCGACGCGATGGAATAAACTGTGACACGCATCAAACAGGAACTGGCTGGAAACGTGCGTCTTGCGTTAAAAAAAGTAATAGTTACTGGCAGAGCACTTTTGAACGACCTTCGTAATTTCAAGTTTAGAACGTTTATAATAGCGTGCGCACACAGAGAGCGGTCAGGAGTTCCGAGTTCCGAGTTCTGAGTTCTGCGTTCTATCGAACGTACCGATCTCTAACAACAACGCACACAGCGGGCGGTCAGACCGCGGCGGTCAAAGCAGAACGCCGCGGTCAGAGAGTTCTATTGCCGCGGAGACAGAGAACGCAGAACTCCGGGATGTCGGAGGTTGCAAATACAGAGAAGTTAATTGAATTAGATAGGGAAAGGAGTTTATTTATACGATTTTAAGTGATGTAGATTAGATTTGATAAGATGTAGATTAGATTAGCCAGCTTTTCTTTTGCTGAAACACACTTTCGCCAATTAAAATTTTGTTTTTAAATATGAGGTTTCAAGATGTAATACAATTAATTAAAACTATTTATCGACATGCGATAATAAACATAGAATAGTTTTCCATCTTGGAAAATACGGAAAAATACTACTAAATTCACCCTGTTCTTCTCGGGTGATATTAATAGGGTGCACCCTATACTTTTTTTTTCTTTTAGAAGCTTCTAAGCTCCACAAAACAATAATTCTTCGTCGAAAAATGAACTCTCCAGTGACATGTTGTATGTACGAAGACACGAACGAAACTAGAACGCAAGAATTTGAACGCCGCTTGTGTGCGTCGGAACTCTTGAGCGGTCAGCGGTCAACAGAACGCGGAACTCCTGACCGCTCTCTGTGTGCGCCCGCTATAAGATTTACAAACTTAAACGACGCGTGAAGTAAACTGGAACTACTGACGTTGCGTACGTTCACTTACGCGACAGCCACAAAGTATAAAGCAAAATGTAATTTGGTGTTCGATTGGCTCTAACATACATAGGGTATACTAGTAATTGCACCTCGTTAATTGTAATAAAACCGATGTAGTTGCGAATAATCAGTTATTGAATATCAATTATAAATTTTGACGTTTATATGTATGAATACATAGTGACATTTTATAAACTTCTGTACGAATTTCCTTAGTAACTAAGGACGTACCGAACAAGCCACCGCCTCCGAGCCCGTGTAATATCCATGCATGATTGATTATTTAAATTTACATACAATATACAATCTTACACATCCTGCTATTGCCTATTTGTTTGAACACGGATTTGCTGCGCTTATCGTGTCGCTTACAGTAAGGTATAAAAAGTCGGTGTGTTTAAAAAACCTATACAGAATCGTACAACATCCCGACAAAGTATAATTATAAATATTATTGAAAGGTTCTTAGTGTTTTATTTTTATTTCTTAGTATTTTATCGTACACGAATAGCGATGATATTTTTAAATTAAAATTTAATAGGCTAAGAGTTCTTGTTAAGATTTGACACTGCTGCATTTTTGCTGTTTCTTTGAGAAACATACAAAATTTACTATATTTAATTATGAACCTCGATATACGCGAACTTCAGTTAACGCGATTTTTTCCGGAACGTATCCCACGCATAAAGCGGGGTATTACTGTACTCTCACACAAAAAAACTACTTGGATGAATTTACAACACCAAATATAAGTATATTAAGTTATATTAAGTTTCCCGTGTGTGTCGTAAGAGTCGACTCTGGGAAAGGGTTCGTGTATTGTGGGCGATGGGCTAGCAACCTGTCACTCCAATAACACGTTTACCATCTTGTTACTCTGAAACTGCTAAACGTGGCACAGGATTTTTGAATTCATGTGCTCTGCCTACCCCTCTTGGGAATACAGGCGTGAGAATATGTATGTATGTATGTATGGATTTACAACACCAAATATAAGTATATTACACATAATAAATAGCTTGCCGTTTAGCGTCCCACCGCTGCTTTTGTGTTTCCGCAACTTGAACTTTTGAATTTCGAAGGACGGACAGTCGCGAACAGAGATTGTTGAGCCACTTGCCACTGTTCGCAATTTAGACGTGTAATCAATGACTGATGTGACCGACTAGATGTTAGCTATTGGATTAGTATTACACGACCAAGTTACAAACATAGGTAAGTGGCTCAACAATCCCGGTCCGCGATGGTACAGTCAGCAACAAGAACAAACCTAATATCTCATCGATTGGCCGTGCACGTATACATGTTTTTGCAGTTTGGCCGTGTCGTATCCTTACTGTAGACAGTGTAGACAACACAAACGACAAAGCTACTAGTCTTCAAATATTCCGGGGTACCCAAGGCCAACATGCCTGTACACGCCTCCAAATATCCACAAGCATGTTACGGTATGTTAATTTCTATTATTCCCAACACAATGGTCCACATGTTGCGCTGAACTTGGCACTGCAATAAAACAGGTCTGACCAAGGGCGGCCCCTTTCACTAGGGATGCGCCTCGACGAAATTTACTATCGATAGATGAGATCTCTAACAACGATTGCCCTAAAATCATTTGACCTAATGGGCATTAGCCCTAACGATAAATTGCAATAACAATAACAATCATTTTCCATACATTTTTTTTTTCAATAATAGCTCTAAATCAAATAGGTTGGGTAAGGGGCTGTGTGCTGTCAGGATTGAATGACACTTCTCCATTTCTTCTGTGGATGTCGTGAGAGGCGATAAAGGAAATATGTTTAGGTATGCTTTAGGCGACGGGCTCGCAACTTGTAACTATTATACTACCTCTTCCATCTGACTTCAAACCTAAAACTATGCTAGAAGTGACTGTGAAACGTCAAATCGTCATAATTATGGTTTAGTCTATGTAACGTTTCGTGTGCTCTGCCTACCCCATCTAGGGGCATAGGCGTGATTGTATGTATGTATGTATGTGGGTTAGGTTTGTCTTATTTTTATTTCACTAATCGACGTCTCGTCTTAAATAACTCTTCAATGGTATAAATAGCTTTTTATTTCCATAAATTATGTATGCTACCGCACAGTCAGATAACAAAAATGCTGTAAATCATTTATTGCAAACCATAACAGACATTTTTTTACTTCTACACCCGTTATAGCAAAACAAGGTAATCAATTCTTAAATCAATTAAAACTAAGTGACAAAGTAAAATGTCTTCCGCATGTATCAATTATCAAAGTTGGCAACTTCCATTTACCATATACAATGTAACTTGACTACATTATTACATTAACATGCGTGTTTTCTGTAATGCTATCAAAGCTTGCGTATACGCATGTCGTTATGCCGAGTTAAATGTTAATTTAACATGGAAGGGCAAAAGTATAAAGCTAGGATTAGATTACACTAGTGTACTGACTATGCTTGCGCTGTCATTTTGTGTATTCGTTGCTAATAGCAATTCGTTTTAGTCCCGTGTGGTGTCAGGTTTAAGATTATACATTGATATGAATAAGATGTAAAAATTGGGACCCTATTTTAGTAGTTAGGGTAGTTCGGTTTAAGATTACAAAATGTATAATTAAAACAACAATGCAA
Organism: Adoxophyes honmai; assembly: GCA_005406045.1. Taxonomy (NCBI): domain Eukaryota; kingdom Metazoa; phylum Arthropoda; class Insecta; order Lepidoptera; family Tortricidae; genus Adoxophyes; species Adoxophyes honmai. Next base: position 24,176 of record BHDV01030065.1, read on the forward strand.
ACTTTTTTTTTTTCTTTTTTTTTATATATAAATGTGAAAGTGTGTTTGATTGTTTGTTTGTTTGTCCGTCTTTCACGGCTAAACGGAGCGATGAATTGACGTGATTTTTTTAGGTAGAGATAGTTTAGCGCATGGAGAGTGACATAGGCTACTTTTTGTCTCTTCAAAACCCCCCATTTCCCTAAAGTGAGGGGTGGAAGTTTGTGGAGAATTCCGCAATTTTCAATGAAGAAAGCTATAAATTGATATGTGTGCTATCTCTTCTGTGTTACCCCGAATTTAACGCGAACGGGGCCCCGGGCAGAAGCTAGTATCTTATACTTAATTATAATATCATGGGCAAGTTAGATGCTGGGGATAATCTATACTTATTACTTACTAATATTAGAGCTAATTTTTCAATCACCAGATAAAACATATCTGTCTGATAAATGTTGGCTGTCACTTTTCTTTTATATGACCCGAAAAAGGGATAGCAATAATTTTAACTGGCAGATAAATTTATCTGGTGATTGAAAAATCGGCCCTTAATGTTATAAAGGTGAAGAGTCTGTTTGTTTGTTTGAACGCGCTAATTTCAGGAACTACTGGTTCGAATTGAAAAATTATTTTGGTGTTAGATAGACCATCTATCGAGGAAGGTTTTACAACATCACGCCGCGATCAATAGCTCCGAAGAAAAAGTGGAAAATGTGGGAAAAAACAGGGAAAATTGGTCACTATTCTACGCGAACAGAGTCGCGGGCACAGCTAGTGTAAGTATAAAGATAATAGCTATTTAATAGTACAATACTATAGAACAAATACTAAGCATTACTGACTAAACTCATGCAATTCCGGCATTTAGTCAGTGCATAACGGGATAATGATTGTCATGCATAGATTATCTACGATTATTGTAGAATGTTATAATATGGCTTGCAAGTGCATATCTAAATGTTATCGTATGCAAATACCAAACAGGTATTCAAGGAATGCGTTGAGGTGAACTAGCGCTTCCCTTCATTACTATACATACATACAATCACGCCTGTATTCCCAAATGGGGTAGGCAGAGCACAAAAAACGCCACATAGGCAAAACAATGACCGTTTCACGTTTTGTGGCCACTAGCATAATATTTTTTAGGTTTTGAGGTGGCACGTACAATAGTGACAGGTTGCTAGCCTGTCGCCTAAAGTATACCTTAACCTATGTCCTTAGTCGCCTCTTACGACATTCACGGAAGAAATGGAGAGGTGTTATTCTAAACCCGACACCTGGACACCTAAATATTTCATATTATAAGACCCGACACGCCTAAATATTTGGGCGTTTGAACCGCTGTCATTATTTTCAACACTTTTTTTATTAAATTTATTTAGAAATTGGTATAATAAGTGAGTCATATAGTGTCTATGTCTTGCAAATAGGTACACACTAGACCAGAGGTTCCCAAACTTTTTTACTCGTAGACCCCTTCCAAACTTTTACTGGGTTCGGTGGACCCCCTGTTGCTACATTTGTACCAAATTCCTAAGTATGAGAATTTTTCCCAGCACCAGCGTGTACCCCCGTCGAATCTCCCGTGGACCCCTGGGGGTCCACCTGGACCACTTTGGGAATCACTGCACTAGACTATTATATACACATTTCCAACAGTATCTGATAAAAAAAGTGTTGAGAATAATGACAGCGGTTCAAACGCCTGAATATTTACCCACCTCACGGAGTTCATTCCTATGATAAATAAACAAGAAAATTTATAATACGGAGTATCCTTTTATGTTGGTAGTTTAGCTAACCGCTATGTAAGTAGTTTCTTGGTTTTCTCGTGTCGGTTGCAATATAACCTTCTTCCGTGGACAGAAGGGCAAGGAAAATTAGGTTATGGGCACGTTTTCGATTTTACTGCATAATTATATACAGGGTGTCCCAAAGTTATGGGACATGAAGGGGGAGTACCTTAAATATCGTAGGTAGTGTATTTTGCTCAAAGAAGACTTTATCTTATTTTTAAAAGTTAGTAATTCTGCATTCATAGATTTTCTAAAAATTACTTGCTTCGTCTGGGAATCGAACCGACTAAAATGTCAAAAAAAAAATCATCCTGTTTTTATGATTCCAATCGAAAGAATAGCTAAAAAATAATAACTCTGCTTAAGTAACATAGTATTTTAAAAGAAAGGAACAACGTGAAATTAATCAGTTTAATCAAATTAAAACCATACATGAAACTGTCGTGGTCAATTAAGTGGGTTTTTTGTGTAAATTAAATTAATTAAATGTTCAAAAAATGATCCCTCTTGTCTGATGCAAATCTTTGCCTGTTTATTTTCTAATATTTTTTTTTGTGAACAGTCGATGTGATATGGCACAATTCTGTTTGTAACTCGCCCACGATCTTATATTGCGTTTTGTATAGCAGTTATCTTTTATGTATCCCCAAAAGGAAAAAATCTAATGGGGTAAGGTCCGAGGATGAACAGGCAACGGACTCATTAAAAGATTGGCGATTTGCATCAGACAAGAGGGATCATTTTTTTAACATTGAATTAATTAATTTTACACTAAAATACCCACTTAATTGACTACGACAGTTTTATGTATGTTTTTAATTTGATTAAACTGATTAATTTCACGTTGTTCCTTTCTTTTAAAATACTATGTTACTTAAGCAGAGTTATTATTTTTTAGCTATTCTTTCGATCGGAATCATAAAAACAGGATGTTTTTTTTTTTGACATTTTAGTCGGTTCGATTCCCAGACGAAGCAAGTAATATTTAGAAAATCTATGAATGCAGAATTACTAACTTTTAAAAATAAGATAAAGTCTCCTTTGAGCAAAATACACTATCTACGATATTTAAGGTACTTCCCCTTCATGTCCCATAACTTTGGGACACCCTGTATATATACGCCTGTATTCCTAAATATGGTAGGCAGAGCATACGAAACGCTTTATAGACAAAATCATGATTTTACAATTCGTAGCCACTTCTAGCACATTGTTTAGGTTTTAAGATAAGAAGGAGCCTGTCACTGTCAAAATGGTCCAGCTGCTTCATAGAAGTAACAAAGATACATACCCACATACATAATACACTCACAAACTTTCATTTCTTTTAGGCGCAGCACAGACGACAGACTTTTGTGCGATCGAGTCTGCGGAGCAATAAAATTTCTGAATGGCGCGCAGACAGTTTTCATTCAGAGTTTTTATTGCTCCGCAGACTCGATCGCACAAAAGTCTGTCGTCTGCGCTGCCCCTTACGATTGATTTCTTACACTTACCTATAAGACCCCTGTGCGGGGCCAAAAGAAGAGTTTGATATTGTAACTAAGGCTTCATTATTTTAGTTTTAAATAAATAAACCCCGTACATTCTGAGGCCAAATACTGCCTTAGCAACAAACCCATCCCGATTTGCCTAAAAAGTTTAATGATTGCCTGGCAACACCTCAATTAGTCCTTCGAACCCGAGTTCCGAGTAAAGCGCGAACGTGAACGACCGACGGACGCGCGTTAAGTATGCAAGACACGCGCTGTCAGAACTTGGGGTTGCCAGATGACAGGGTTTTTGCTGATCTGTATATATTATTTGGGACTTGTCTATAGCATATAGCATCATAATGCTAGTGGCTATTAAAAATTGAAGCCAACTTCTTTGCCGTGGATCTAAATTCCACTTGTAGCAATTACTCGTATGAACTAGATTTTTTTTTATTTTCAAGGAATATTTAACGTATTTATTTACGACTCAAAGCTATCGTGAGTCTATAGGATCGGAACTACCGTTTTAAATAAGATATGTAACTCACGTCTTTATATTGAGTTTAGCTCGACATGTGAAACTCTCGATTAAAAATAAATAAGCCTGAAACATGTAAATTTAAAATTAAAGACTAGTTGTCCGTTTCATTTCACTATAATAACATACTTTAGAGTATAAATGGGCGTTTTTAAAACATTTTCATACTTAGGTATAGCTCTTGTCGGTAAATTCGTAAATTTTAACGATGGAGAGGTGAATTTTTATATTTTAAATAATTCTGAGTAAAAGATATTTTTTTACAAATTCGAAGACCGTAATTAGTCAACAAGACAAGGGGCGGGCCAAGGCTGATCATTAGTTGTAAACGATTTTGGTTTCATATTGATCAAGAGAGACCGCATTCGGTCGTACAGTCACCATCCGGGATTGTTGAGCCACTTGCCACTGTTCGCAATTTAGACGCGTAATCAATGACCGATGTGACAGACTAAATGTCAGCTATTGGATTAGTATTACACGACCAAGTTACAAACATAGGTAAGTGACTCAACAAACCCTGTTCGCGATGCTACGTAGGCAGTGCATACGAAACGCTACACATAACCATGACTATTTCCCGTTCCGTAGCCACTTCTAGCATAATCCTACGGTTTTAAGTTGAAATACACTATAGTGACAAGTTGCTAACATGTCACGTAAACCATGCCCTAATCCTTACCCACCTTTTGCGACATCCATGGAAAAATTTAAGTGTTATTCTAAAGTCGGTAAATTTTAATTTCACTCTGGTAACCCTTGGTAGCCTGGGAAGCAGCGGCAAAGGCTTTACCGTCGGTAAATCGGTAAGGTTTACCATAATATGACGGGACAGACATGGTTGTCATATTGATTAGGCAACAGAGGAAGAAGGGGCTAGGAGAAACCCATAACACGTGGTGTAAATGCAGTGTGGTGTCGGGGAATAACATCTCTCAATTTCTTCTAGGGATGTCGTAAGCTTCCGAGGATATACAAGGATACGTTAAGACTTTAATTCACATCCTACAACTAGTCGAGTAATGATAAAATTGTTAAAGTATCGTTGACGTTATTAATGGTTATTTATGCTACATTATAAAAAGGCATTAATATGTATAAGATGTACTTACTTAGTTTAAGTAGTAAAGGCGAAATTTTTAACAATTTTCCTTCTTTGAATCATTACCTGTTTTAAGATGTTTTCAAAACATAAAATCACGCCTGAGATAGACAAAATCATGAATATTTCGCGTATCGTAGCCACCTCTACAATAATTTTAGGATTAAAAACGGATGCAAAAAGGTACAATAGTTGCCTGTCGCTTAAACCTATTCCGTAGTCGTCTCTTACGGCATCCACGGATGAAATGGACGTAGTTTAGGGAAAAGGATCCAACCCACAAGTCACTCGTAATTAAAGTGACATAAGTCACATACATTTTTGACGCCTATAGATCATTTTACTTCGAAGGGTTATGCAAGTTGGATCCTTTCTGCTAAACTACGTCCAAATGGAAGAAATAGATGAATATTCTTAATTTGAATGTAATTTTAGTGCCGCTGATTTTATAATGAAAGCATAATGCTGCCACAGATTTTTTTACTTAAGCAGTTTCCTTACTGCGTTTGAAAGGCATTATTCGACACTTGAGCCATTATTGTTTCTTTCTATTCGTGATTCTGCACAATATTTTCCAAAGCTATCCAGAGTAGCGAATAAAGAAGAAACAATAATAGCTTAAGGGCCAGTTTCACCATACCCTGTTAAATATTTAACGTATTGTTAAATCAGTTAACGGGCTTTTAAAGTTATCGAGTGTCCCACCACGAGTTAACACGTGTTTATTTGTCATAACAAGCCGTTAAATTTAATCACCGCTCTAGAGGTCCGTTAGACCGTAACAGACAATTAAAATCAAGATGGACGCTGCATACAATTTTATTTTCGAAAATAATGTTTTAGATAATTTAGATTACTTAGACACAATAGTACGACGACCAAGAATTTTTAAAGAACGGCGTTCTTATTTCGAGGAATACGACGATCTAGATTTTTGTACCAGGTTCCGTTTATCGAAAGAATCAACCCTAGATATTCTGCAGTTGATTGAAGATAAATTGGAATATCCATCAGATCGGTAAGTTTAAATATTTGGTGGTATTACTTAGGCGCCTAAAATTATTTTTAATAAGTAGGTAAAAGTATGTGCAATTACCTCGCACCACTATAAAACAAGCCTAACCTAACCTTAATTTTGTTTCAGGAATGAATCAATTTCTCCTATTAATCAGATTCTTTTGACCTTGAGATATTATGCAACTGGCTCTCAACAAATAACATTGGGAGATTATTGCGGAATAAGTAAGTCGTCATCTCATAGAATAATACACAGGGTCACTGCTGCAATAGCCTCCTTAAGCCGCAACTTTATCCAATTCCCTAATACTGAGGAAGAAATTAGAAAAACTCAGTTGAGTTTTTATAATATAGCAAGATTTCCAAAGGCTGTGGGTGCTCTAGACTGCACACATATACGTATTCGTTCCCCTGGTGGAGAAAATGCAGAGTATTTTAGAAACCGAAAAGGCTACATGTCTATAAATGTGCAAGCAATTTGTGATGCAAACCTAGAAATTCTAGATTTGGTTGCAAGATGGCCTGGCAGCAGTCAAGACCAGACTATTTGGAACGCTTCCTACAGAAATGCTTTGTTTGAGAGAGGTAGGTATGGGGATGCTATATTGTTGGCAGATAGTGGGTACATGAATCGTTCTTATATCATGATGCCTCTGGATAATCCACAAACACCAGAGGAGATTCTTTACAATGAGGCGCAAATAAGGAGCAGGAATCCTGTTGAACGTTTATTTGGGGTGTGGAAACGTAGGTTCCCTGTACTTGCCTTGGGGATGCAGATTCAATTAAACAAATGTCTCCCTATTATTGTTGCCACTGGAGTTCTACACAACATTGCAGTAAAGGCAAAAGAAGACATACCACCAGATGATCCTGAACTTGAGCTTACTGTACCATGGGAAGAAATATTCCGTCAAGGCCATATCAGGGAACAAAGAAATACTGAAGGGATCAGAGATATAAACCCTGAGCGAAGAATGCTGATAAATAATTATTTTAAGAGTTTACATATATCTCATAATTTACATTGATTATTAACTAATAACTGTGTACTAAAACAATAAATAAAATTATAAAATACAGAATTTATTATTTATTTACTTTTTGTACAGCTAAAATACTTTAATTAATAACAAAATTTGAAAACTAAGCTGTCTCTTAATCCAGCAAGATTTATTTACATACACATACATATATGTTTTATGTACATACAGATATAAGTATGTAAATTAATTAATTAACATATGTACCTACTTACATCTGTACGGAAATAGATGCATTCAAAAACATAAAAACAAGGTTTAAAACTGAAAAATCACAAATTACAACCCCAAGTTGTACAGTCGAGTTCATAAATATATATGAGCAGACAAATGCCAAATATGTAAACTTTTACACCTTATTGTCAATGTCATAAACATCAACCCTCAGTTTTGCTTATATATTAATGAACTCAACTGTATCAATGAAAAAAAAACTTGACTTTTTTTTACTAATCAAGGTTTTTTTTTAATATTTCAACTTCAAGTTGTAACTTTTCAGTTTTCAACTTTTCTTGTTTTAGTTGTTCTTTTAAAATTAATTCCTTAAAAGCACTTTCAGTTTGGGTAGTTTTTTTCATTAGCTCAATTAAGTCCAATTTACTTTGCAGGACTTTATCCTGCAAAGAAGTCTTCGGCCTACGTCGATGTAACCAAGTTGACGGATTATTTTCCTTATTTTCGGACAATGCATTTGAAGTTTTTGTTCTCAAAACTTTTGGCGTCCAGGAGCTCCAGTTATTCTTTTCTACATCCTGAAAAAAAGTAACAAAAGTTCATATTAAGGCATCATAGTAAGGGTCTTACCGGAACAAAGCTGCAAATGCATTACTATTTAGCGGCACATTAGTCAAGACAGGGACATAGCCACAACTGTGAATGGTATATCAATCTATGCTTAACATATTGGTCAGGACCTATAAGACAAGTATTTCTACGCACCTCAGTTGAAATATTGTTATCCCTTATTTCATTTGTCTGCATTTTATCTTTATCTTCTTGGGTAAAATCCTGAGATGTTTGTGAAGAAGTAGCAGCATTGACATCCAGAATTGTCGGTATTTCTGAATCAGTTGCTACAACATCCTGGTAAATAAATAAAAGTAATGTATTTTGAGTGGCGAATTACAGAATGAGAGTTATTATGACAGTGAATTAAAATTTTAAACTTACTGATTTAGAAATTATTTCTATTAATGTTTTTGATCCAGTTAGTCCCTGATCTATGAACTGAATATCTGAATCATAGGGATTTTCTAACCCATCTAATGTAGGTCCGAGTAGCACTTCCATTTGTCCTTGTAGAGGTCCTGGTGGTGGAATGTCGGACCTCCCTCCTCCTGCAAACAAAACCAGTAATTAGTACTCATTGCATAGTACTACTTCATATTTTATTAACAGAAAACAATGTCAGAACCTACCGGTTAATAAATTATTTTTTTTCGTCGCAGCTTTTTCTTTCCGCGTAGTGCGTTTTACGTTATCCCAGCAGGTTTTTAATTGTTCTACGGTTCGGACATAGAACGAACTCAAACAATTAAATTCTTCCGCTAATTTCTTCCATCCTTCATTTTTGATCGCAGTGGTTACTGCGTCCGTTTTTTTATTTTCAACTACATCCTTATATTTTGTAATTAAATGAACAAGGATTTCCTTTTCATTAGACGAAAAATTCGGTCCACGTATTTTCTTTGACATAGTTATTTTTATTTAATTAAGACCACAATAAACCAAACCACAAACACAATCAAAAAGCACAAGCACAAATGCTACATAACCTCAACTCAAAATAATACCATGATTATTTGACGTTTCAATCGGTTTAAATCAAAAGTAGTTACCATTTCATTGAAATGACTCGGAGCTAACGACATTTGAAATTGGTCGCGTAGCACAACAAATGACATATTATACGACTAGATGAAATATTACCGAACTCCGTCTAAATGACATGTCACAAATAAGCATTTCAATTTGGTTGCTTAAAAAAAGAGTGAGTAACTTACAAGTCATTCAGTTAAATGTTCGGTTTAATAACGGCTTGTTAATTTTTGTTCCTGGGACATATAATGATATAACAGCCCGTTAATTATTAACAACTCATTAGTAAATGACTAATTAAGATTTAACAAACATAGTTTGGTGAAATTAGGCCTAAGTGTCGAAACATCCTCTGAATGTATACTAGGGATTTAAGAATTGGATGTAGACGAAGCACAATATCACAGCCAACGATGCACGGACTTGTTAATTTAGTGGTTCTTGCAAAAGTACCAGCTGGCCTTTTGGCGCGATTAAAGTCGCACGCGCACGTTTTGAAGGCTGCGTTTGTCAACTGTGGAAGATTTCGGTGCGCCATCTATAATGTGACGTAGTAAACAACTTACGTCACTTTCGATTTCATGAATGAGGACGCGTAGTATTGTCGTATTGTGTTTTTGTGTTGCTTTACCTAAAGTACGTCTCCGGAGTGTAACATGGCAAGTAGTGGAATTTGAAAGTAAGTACAATCGAACCAACTGATTCCTGACCCACCGCAGAACGTTGTCACAAATAAACGTAATAAAGATTTCCTTTGTCAAGCAATGCAATGTCAGAATGTCACTATGACGTTCACTGTGAATAGGTTCTTTGGTGGGTCAGGAATCAATTGGTTCAATGGTACTTATTTTTAAAATAAAATAAGTCAAACAGTTAAGAGTAACAAATGAATTGCGACAAAACAAAAAAGAAATACGGCGTGCAAACAAAATTCGGTGATTTTGATGTTTTTCAAATGCTTTAGAAAGCTATAAATCCTTAAGTTTTTAAAGAAAAACTAATGTTACACATAAATAAACTCTTTTTCTAGGGATTAACGGAAAAAAATATTTTATTAGCAACACAGATTTCTTTTACTTAGCCAATTTGTTGAAGGGTTTTCACAAAAATACGCGTCAGAGCTGTCTTTCACTTGAAAATTTTCCATTAAAATTTAACATAAACGATATAAACTTGTTATTATCTGATAGACAATATATTCTACTGGGGATTAACGGATTAACATGAATCAAATTATTGGTTTTTATTATTCAAATATCATTTTACATAATTTCAAAGTTGAACCATTACTTTATTTTTTTTCTCATTGATTTTAATATAATTACAAATGAAACAATTTTATTGTAAATTTACAGAATATGTTTAGTCTAACCATATTTTTTTCATGGCTAAATATGAGTTAATTTACATTTCACGATTTTTTAAACATTGGTCCAAAACCACTAAGGTCAGGTGGGGGAAGAGAAACGCAGGGATAAGAGGGCTCTACAGACCATAATCACTCATAACTCGACGAGTTATGGTCTGTGGTGCCTCTTACCCCTGCCCTGCCCCTGAGTTTCTCTTCCCCCACCTGATTTTATATTACGTTCGTAAAAAATGTGTGCGCCCTCTTAAACACATGTTGATAGGTCAAGGTTTTCAAATACTATTTAAGTAACTTTTCTTATTCTTTCATTTGTTTTTCAGTAGCTTTACAAGTCGGCCAGCCTGTCAGCCACTGTCAATGAATGTTCAAGAAAAACATCTCCGAGAGACGAGTGGCGACGTACTATAGTTCAACGAGTTTCTCAGAATTCTACGTAAACATAACACTCCGTAAAGAGTGTACCGAGAAAGAAGAAGGTATTTGTTGTTGTAGCGGCAACAGAAATATATATAATCTGTGAAAATTTCAACAGCATCAACTGGCATGGTTCGTGAGATACAGCCTGGCAACAAACGGACGGAAAGACGGACGGACGGACAGCGAAATCTCGCCAATAGGGTCCCTTTTTCACCCTTTGGGTACGGAACACTAAAAAACTGGCAACCCTACCAATATGAACAAAATCAGAGAATTACAACAGTCCATTCAGATTTGTACAATCGCCGTCTAATAGAAATTAGTCGACTCCAGATGATTTCTCAATCGATTGTCTATTAAAATGGAACCGTAGATAAAAGATTCATTGATAGAGGAACAATTGAAAGGACAGGCCGTGAACCACGACATTTGCAGATAATCACGAATTGTTTACGAGAAACCTTTACCCGGGGCCCTTATTTGGGACAGGGTAAGCGATGTCATAGCGATTTATATTTAGATTTAAATTTATATCAGGGTCTCTGTTCGAGCTGTAACTTCGCTGCTATAGAAATCGTGACCCCGGGCCCGTGGGGTCCCAGCGCGAAAAAACGAAAAAAAAATTCTCTACATTTCAGATATAAGATATAAATTTTTGTTTGCCAATATATTTGGCTGGGCATGTCACAGCACAAAAATACTCCTGTACAACATTTCTCTACCATGTTCTAAGCAAATAAACATTCATTTCATTTCAAACTGGCGGGCTGGCAGCTACTTCCGAAAGAATTGGCATAGCTGGATTTGATTTAATTTAGGATACATTTGTAGGTATTTAATATTTTATGAATTTATTTCTACACATACATACATATTCTCACGTCTGTATTCCCAAGAGGGGTAGCAGAGCATATGAATTCAAAAATCTAATGCCACGTCTAGCAATTTCAGGGTAACCATATTAATATTTATTTCTCATTAATAAATATATAACTTAAGTACATTGTTATTATGCGTTTTATCTAATCTATATACACCCTGTAATCATATGTATGTATGTTACATCACTGTTTTTTCCACAACAATCTCCGGTGACAGAATCGGGAAACATTTCTGGCAATATAGGTTAAAAGATCAACAGCCAATATAACTTCGGACGGACAGACGGGAAGGACCAATTTAAAGATGTTTTATGAGGTCAATTGTACAGTGTGAAGTTGAGAAGCGGTGTGGGTCACTCGGATTAAAGTGGGCCAATTTGATAACATTTCATTGAATTATGATGAGGACTTGGCTCGTTTGTGCTTTCCACGATGTGTCACTTAATGGGGCTGACCTTAGTGGTAAAAACATTGGCGTTTTTAGGGTAGAAACGGGACCTTAAGACTTTGTTGTCTGTTCGTTTAAGAATCGCGATAGCTCGAGACGTATTTAGGTATGTGCCACTGTACTTAACAACAAACACTAAAAAAAAAAAACAAATATTTAATTGGATGTCGGATAAGGTTACTATAAGGTTTAGGTTTGCTTTAGGCGACAGGCTAGTAACTTGTTACTATTGTTAAATCAGTTTTTAAGCAAAAAATCATGCTAGAAGTCGATGATTAATGATTTTGTCTGTGTCTCGCGTGAGTGTGCTCTGCCTACCCCATTTCGGAACTCAGGCGTGATTGTGTGGTTGCGTGTGAGTGTGATTCTATAAAAAGAACGCACTTTTGTGACTATTTATGCTATCAATAAATAGTAACAGGTAACCACTTGATTACCTAGCCAATGATACTGATACCCGCGATCGGTTTTTGTTTCGAACTCTCAGTTTAAAGTTTAACTTTTTGCCACTTTTGTCTCGCCGGCGCGGGCGCAGCGTATAACGATAAAACAGACTCAAGGCCTGAAAACCAGTTGCCGACGTAGGCCAATGTATGGCCAAATTATAGCTCGACTGTGACGTCTATACGGACTTTATTTTCCATTATAGCTGTTTTATAGACGATTTTTCCGTGCTACTATTTGTTGATTTTGTCTTATACTTTTCGACTACAATTAAATTAGAAATGTGGATTTGGTATTAATAAATGAAAATACTACGTTACTAATGGTTTAGGAGGTGGGGACCTGAATTATTGAATGTGTTAAGAAATATTTTATCAACCATTGTGATCAAAGGGCTGGCGCGTTCCTTCCGTTTCGTGCGCTCTGCCTACCCCATTTTAGGGAATATAGGCGTGATGTATATGTAGCTATGTGTATTTCCTATGGGATGTTTTTAGGGTTCTGTACCCAAAGGGTAAAAAACGGGACCCTATTACTGAGACTTCGCTGTCTGACTGTCTGTCCGTCTGTCACCAGGTTGTATCACACGAACCGTGACAGCTAGAGAGTTGAAAACTTTACAGATAATGTATTTCTGTTGCCGCTATAACTGCAATAGGTACTAAAATCAAAATTATAACAATGATTAAGGGGGCTCTTATAGAAAAAAACGTGTTTTTTTTTGCTGTTTTTGGTGCACGAGTCAGATTCGTACTTGTCCGCTTTTTTTTTTCATTTTAATTAGTTTATTGTATATGTATCCCGATATTTATTCATTAGTTGATCGTGATCGCATTACCGCGATCGAGATCGGCAATAGGGTAGTGGAACCAAAAGATGAACACCCCCCAGAAGTTGAACGTTTGGCCTTAATTAAATAGTGGCACATTTTATACGCCAAAAAATATTTTTTCATAATGCAGCAACACTTTGCCGAGGTGAAAAACATAATTCAAGAAAAGTTACATCACGGACGTGAACGTGAGCGATCTTTGCATCTCGGATTCCGGTCAAAAGTGCCAGTTGTATGGAATCCTTATTAAAAAAAGAGCCTCACATTTTAAGCTTTTAATTGCATATCAAATTGAATAATGCATTGATTAACATTTTTATGCTTGGTATGTATTCTCGACTATATCTTTAATATTATTGTAAAAAAACAAAATGTTTTTTTGTATTATTTAACGAGTTATTTGCTGTTCAAGTAATGGTTCCAAAATCAGAGGTATGAGCTAATAGTTGAACGGCGTTCAACTATCGGGCAAAGTGGTATTTTTACAAATGCGTTTATAAAATCACACGAAAAAGATAGACTCACCGATTATGGCTCAAATTAATTGTATATTTGTCGTAGATTTTTTTAACCAAAAGTTGAACAAAGTATTTTGATGTTATGGCAAAGAAATTCGATATCTTTGTTGTATGGGAATCGCGACTGTTCAACTATTATTTCAGGCCCAAAAGTTGAACTAGTAATTTTACTAGTTCAACTTTTGGTTTCTATTTCAGTAGATGAACATTGAACTAATGAAATTGGTTTATCTTATAGATTTCTTTGCCATAACTTGAACTACTAAAATTTTGTTGTTCACGTTTGGGTCAGGGCATCCATATGAACATTTTTATCAAGGTAATATTCCAATAATTATTTTTGAAAAATAAGTTACAACATTTAACATACATACATACTATTACATACATAACACCTGTATTCTTAAATGGAGATGGCTGAGCATACGAAACGCTTCATATTCAATTATATTTCCTATTATTTTACTATCAATATACTAGTTCATCTTTTGGATCAATTCGTTCATAAATAGGGCACATCGTTCAACTTTAGGGCATTTTGCCTAGTTTGCGCAAAAATATTTTTTATTTATTCGTTTGTATGTAATACATGGGTTTGAAGTAGTGAAATGCAAAGTCGACTATGTGTTTAGTGTTACAAAAAAAAATCACTGTCATACATGACTTACAACACTGCGAAAAAAAAGTTCAAAGAGTGGTAGTCGCTTAATCGTTCAACTTTTGGTTCCACTACCCTACATTTGGCAATATTTTAATTGGAGAGGGTAAGTTCTCGAACTTATCTCTACCACTTCTTGCCAAATTTATTGCCGATCACTATAAGCTATTTTATAACAGTAGACTTAATGATTGCAAAATAAGGGGTTTAAATCACAATCAAAACCAAGCAGGTATAATAAAAAATCACACATTCAAAATCTGACCTTTTGTGTCGAAATTACTTCAATTATACGCCATTAAAATTATAAAGGTGTATTTTAAAGTTAAATGTTTCTGTTTATTATTCAAGGATGGTTCTGTGGCAAAAAACGTTGCAACTGTTTTGCTCAACGAGTTGCGCAATCGCACCGTGTGGCGACAAAGATCAATAACGAAATGGCAGATCACACTGAAATGATTTCGATTGGCCCTGCGCAGACAACAGACTCCGCGACGGACTTTTTAGTCTGTCAAAATAGAACCTATGGAATAGGGATGATGACAGGGTTAAAAATATATCATTCTAATTAGTCCGTAAGTTAGATTATGGCAAAAAATGAGACACATATTTTTTAGTTTATCAAATAATGAAACATCGACAAAGGTACAGATCATCAAACTTCCTGAGTGGGGGCTCGTGACGTCACGTTTGAGTAAAAATAGTAACGTCACGCGAAACTTTTAGGCACTGTATCGTCATTTTTCGTCTGTCAAATAAAAGAAATATGGATACAATAATTTTTCGCAGTCTATCTGACGGACTAAATAGTTTTTTCTAGTCATCTAGCCTATTATTATGCTAACGCACATGACGCGCAAAGTCCGGGGCACAATGCATACAATCTACGCAGTTTTTTTTGTGCGTAGACTCGATCGCACAAAAAGTCCGCCGTCTGCGGAACTTATACTGCTGATTATGGCCACTGAACGTGAAATGGTCTTGGTTTATCTATGTAACATTTCGTGCTCTCCCTACCCCATGTGGTAATTCAGGCGTGATTATATGTATGTCATTTTCAGCCCTTAGAATGAATTTTACATCAAAATACTTCATACACAATGCATCGTAGATCAACGCTCGTATTTTTAACATCTAGTGGACTTATAGAGACTGGTAGCCGAACGTCCATGAACTTAAGGGCTAATTTACATAACGACTGGGTAATGAGTTTAAACGCGGACTTAATTTATGTAATTTCATATTACTAGAGTTCATATTTCATAATTCTTTTTAATTTATCATCATAAGCTTCTGCTTGCAGAAGGATTATTGTATCACTTTGGGTTTGAAATCTGTATTCAATGACAAACATTTTGTCGTAGATAAATATCTGTGTATATCTACGGCCGAATTTCCTAATCAAAATTCGAGATTATAGTACCTAAATAAAATCTACCATGAGTTCCTCAAAACTTTATAGTGAGATCATAAAGTAATTCCGTGTTGTGCATAAGTTCCGAATCCCCACAAACTCGTGGGAACAGTCTTATTACTGGACACGAGACTATTGCCTAAGATAGGTTAAATATACCTACTAGGTACTAGGAGCAGTCCAATAAAACACGGAAGTAAATCTTTGAAAAGTCATCATTCTGGGATATCGATTATCTCCGCAGATGTCTTCGTTACGATCGCGTCTGTCACAAGAATAGATCAATCGACTGTTTTTTGTTTCTTTTTTTGTCGCCGTTAAGTGGGTCGGTGCAATGGCGGCGGCCAGTCGAGGTTTTGACACATTTTAGGGTCTATTTTTTTATTATTGAAATGAGGTTGCGATTTGATTTACAAGTGAGACAGAAGGAAGAGAATTCTATCATGGATTTCTGATCCTACGTGTTTACTAACTTTTTTTGTGATTTATTCTGATCGTGACTTCTACTTAGGATAATAAGATAGTCATAGGTCAGTGGATCTACAGGCCCGGCGTTAAACCTGGTAAGAATTAAGTAGTGAGGGTGCGCGATGTTACCCCCACCCCGCTACTTAAAAATCTTGCCAATTTCAATTCCGGGTACTGTAGGTAGGTACAAGATTTTGATTTACTTACTTACTGACGACTGACAAGTACCTACCTACCTAGATGTGATAGGTACCTAACTAAGTAAGTAAAGTAAGTACATAGTTATACCTACGTAAACGTCACTTGAACAACGAAAATGGCAAAATACCTACTCGACGTTTAATGGTGATCTACCAAGTTACGCCTTGAGATAGGTTTTACATGTTACGTCAAAAAAATCAAGATTTCTTAGGTTTTCGATTTCTTATGTGCCTGCCAAAGATAGTAAGTACTGAAGTAGAATTTATAATACTTGTTACACACACTGCGTAACTACCTAGTACTCTAGTCTAGAAGATAAGATGCATTCTTAATATTCTTATTAGCCTTACCAAACTTATACGAAAAGTATTTACCATTTATTTCATAAGCGTTTAGTTCAGTAAGATGTGGAATAAATTTTAGGTAGGTATATCTAAGTACTTAAATGTTTAAAATATCAAACATCATCAATCGTATCTCAAGTATTATTTCGATAATTAGGTTAGGTGCGCAAATAAATAGGTATGTACTTACTTAGTTAATTCTATAGCATCCTTGCTAGGACATTACAGACTTCTACAAAAAAACTACGTATGTATAATGTAGCAAAATTGTCTGTAAACGTAATTTAAGTATCGTAAACCAATATCAACCTTACCTGTGATCACAACTCCATCAAAATCCACACAGAAGGCAACTTCCTAGGCACTTGGACGATGAAAACATCCTCTTAAAACAACAACATTTGGCAGCTTTCAACAATAGAACGAATGTTACCGCAAACCCACAGAAAATTACAAAAAACTAACTAAAAACAATCACTTTTTACTCGGAAAATAAACAAATGTTTAACGTGGACGTTTTTCAAAACAGTCTCATTTAGAAAATGCATGAAATCATCACGGTTTTTTAGTTAGCCAGTTTGAAAAACGCGCGTGAGACGATGCACCTTCGCGGCGTACGGTCACTGACTGACGAATGTATCTTGGTCTATTTGTTTTGACTTGCAATTGCAACGGACTGGTTGAACTTGGACTAACTTAGCGAGTTGAACTTCACGATTTAACACTTCGTCACTGCGCTAAGTTTCAAATTTGCGTATTTTAATATTAACTGTATTATTTCCAAGGTTACAAGTTTGAAAACTTTAAAACTGCAAACTCTTCAAAGTTTTTTCAATGTAGAGAACAATGCTAGTTCGCACGCTACTGCCATCTAGTTGCGCGAGACAGAGAACAGCGGTAGACGTTGTTTACAGTTCACCGGATTAGGTTCGGAAAAGTATCGTTAGATGGCGTTAACAAGCTGTAAAAAGTGCCATCTAGCGGCGAGTAGCTAAACTACTGGGAGCAGTTGGGTAACATAGTTTTCACAGAGGTGGAGACTGACAGCAATTTAGTACCGAATGATGCCGGTAGATGTCACTTCACTGAAAATATTTTATTAATTAAATTCGCGAGGAATACAATACAAATAATGATCAATGAAAGGGGGGTAATATTAACACAAAGTATGTATAATGCTGATAACACTTTAATTACTGATAGAATAAATCGTGATCCATACAAGCCAAAGTCGTTGAAAATAAAAGGAATAACTTATCTATCGATAAAATAATAATTGCTGAAACCCAGTCGACTAAAATACGTCCTTCCTACTTCTGCGTGTTTTTGGTCTTTCAGGCCGATGAAAAAATTAAAGCTACCTAAATAATCTAAGGTTAACAGTGCAAATATTGCTAAACTAAACTCGCTCAGTGTAGCCAGCTAGGCGTTGTGAAGACACCGACGCTCGCAAGACGCTAAGGCTAAGCGTTCCCGAACCCTTAACACTACAATTTCATTGTTTAATCTTTCCCAGACCTACCCTTATTGGCCAACGGCGAGCCGCTACCCACGGCAAAACTACCCCCAATTATTCTATACTCTGGCTCTTCCTCAGATGATGGCTTACCTTCATCAACTAAAACGTCAGGATCTTTTTTTACATCATCAGCCTCCTTACGTCTACTCAAGAGTCTGTGAATTTCATCTTTTATAGAAATAGAATTCGGTTCTCCTTGTCTTCCTGCCCCTATGTAAACACGGCCGTGGTGGCCTCGCACTCTATGCAAGGAAGTCACACCCAAAGGCACTATTCCCAGAGATCTTGGAGGGTTAATCGTGGTCACTAAAAACGCTTCAACGAAACGCGCATACCCCGGTAAGTTATAGAGCAAAGATTTCCCAGAGTTCTTTACTAACCGATTGAAAGCAAGCGATCGACCAATGTAGATAGGCCTCAGTTGAATGTTCTCCAATCTTATTTCATTGCCTTTTGCGTCTACGAGTAACCCACCACTCTCTAGTCTGATTCCATTTGTGTTCAACGCTTTTTCCATTGCTAGCTTTATGGAATACATGTAGTCGTCGCTTGGGGGAATTTTGCTTCCGTCATTCCGTATGTTGCTGATCTGCTTCTTCAGCCATGCGTCGAAATGGGCGGCTGGTATGCCGTTGTCTGTATCGTGGAATATTTTAGGTACTGTTGATTTATTTCTCACTATTGTCGGACGATCTTTGCCGCTTACATAGTAACTCCACTTAACAGGATTCTTAACAGGTGATCTCACTGTCTTTGTAATCCAATAAATTTTACCGTTCTTATCGATATGAGGTTCCTTTACAGTATGCCATTTGTAAACTACATTCAGTCCACCCGGTACTGAGGCTTTATCAATGAGATGTTTATAAGGTAAATACGAATTAATATATTTTTTCCAATCGAAAGGTACGTCGAAATCTCCATATACAAATTTATGATTTTGTCCTTTAGGTAAAAAAAGTGTATTTCCATTTTCATCTTTCAATGGCCTAACTTCATTTGAAGGGTATACATCGTAATCTTTTGTATTTGTTGGAATTTTTACGACTCCTGGCTCAGTCTCTGGTGCTGTGATATCCTCCGTTATCTTAGGCAACTTCCTGTCGGGATGCTGTGGGTTAATATCAATGTTTTCAATTGGCAAAAGTTCTTCTGGACCATTGTCATATGAGAAATCAGGTACATCGCTATCTTCTGGGAGTGGATTAAAATTATTTGGGTTGTTATCGATGTCTGGTGCATGATGTGTACCTCCGTTATCATTTATTGGCCTTATTACTTCAGGTTCTGCGTCAGTTTCTAATTCGTTTGGATAAAATTCGTTAAGATAATGTTGATCAATATGGTTCCATGGTATCTGATCATGTTGATGTACCAAAGGATCGTAATTATGGTTTGGCTGTCGAGGTTTTTCCGGATCATGTGTTTCAGAGCCATCATTTTCGAATACTATTGGAGGCGCGAGATCTGTATCTTCCGGAAACTCATGATTAGGATGAGTTGGTCGTGAATTCTGTACCCATGGAAGATCATAATAGTCCCTTTCTTGTACAGGTAAATGCCAATCTGGTTTATCTGTATTGATGTCGTAATATGAAGGTACGTCTGGTGCGTCATGATTATCATTTACTTTCGTAATTACGGGAATATTGTGTTCATTGTCTTTTGTATCAAAATTTTCGTGTGGTCTATGTGGATGTTTATCCCAAAGCTGTGTCCAGACTTTATTAGGTTCCTTTTCGATGTCGGTATTTGATGTTGGATAGCGTATGGTTCTTTCAGGCATATCGAATAATCTTTTTACGCCTTTATCATTGAAATTTTCACTAATTTCACCAGCATGGGCTGGTATATCCAAGATGCATTTCTGGTAAGCCTTTGATGGAATGAAAGGAATAATTTGGCGCGAATTTTTCGGTCTATAGAAGAACACTACTATCCTCTCGACACCGGTGTTATCTTTGTCTATATGGTTGACTATCGAAGGTCCAGACACATTTGGGCAGTCATAAAAATGTAGGTGCGGGTTACCTGACCTGAAAGAAATTGGTGTAATTTAGCGACATTGCAAAGACGGACCATAAAGTTCAAAAAACAGATTTAGGCATTACTTGGCGGAGGTCTTTTACGTTTGGATTTAATTTATGTAGTAGGTACGTAGCTACTCTTCCTCAAAATGGTAAAGAGAAGTTGGTATCATCTTTTATAATTAATTACGCACAAATTCTTTTCCACCCTCCTTGCACAAATTAAATCTAGTTGTACATTGTATTAGAAACTACATATATAATTTACAAACAAAACACTTTTTATTGCATGTATAAAATTAAAAGTAAAGTAAAAAAAACTCTTTAAGTATTACAGAAAAATAAAAAAAGAAAAGGTACAGATAAGTCGCAAGTAAAAGTACGAAGTACAAGGGCGGACTCATCCCAAAAGGGATCTCTGCCAGTCAACCATTGAGTTAAAATAATTGTTTTGTTTGTGCTATAGTAATTTTTTATCCATGTAAATTGTGTAATGTCTTTCTTTCTTAATTAAATGAAAATTTTACTTACGCGAGAGAAGATAAGCTGGCAACCATGCATATTAAGTTGAGCTGCAAAATATTAAGCCTTATATTATTCTGTATATTAAAAGCGGCATTTACAATGTGTTAGGTAGTTTGCTAGTTCTTTTTTTATTAGGATGTAAAATATCAAAGCCACATAGAGGTCTTTGGTATCGCAAAAATAACATTGTTAATTGCAATATATAATTTTATTATTTCATTGCATTGTAAATACAGCATCGAGTACTGAGATATTAATTTTAATATGTAATGTGATAGATAACTCACCCAAAAACCCATGTTTATTTCCAACAAAACCTAAACCAAATTGCACTTTATGTCACCTCGCCATCGCTCTAACCCGGAATTGGTCTCGGAACTCCTTTTATACCACTAATTAGAATTAATTAGTCCTAAATTTAGAGTACAGTAATTTAGCGCTTATAATTTCTTATCGCTCTGCCCATTATTTCGTTTATTAGGATAAGTTTTGGTTGAACGCCAGCGTCGTTCCGGTGGGGAGAACAATGTTTAGGAGTGTTTTTGCACTAATTGTCACCAGCACGGATATTGTTTGACGCACTAGAAATCAGCACGTGATTGAGGTAAGCGATTTTGATCAAGAGCCTTTACACTTTTTGAATTCATGTGCTCTGCCTACCCCTCTTGGGAATACATTCGTGAGTATATGTAATGTATGTGTCGAAGGGGGATTGTAAAATCCGCCGTTTTACATTACGCCTAGCCGTTTTGCAAAACAGCGCCGTTTTGTAATGCGGCGGCTCAACGTTCAGCCGGATTGAATGCGGCTGAATGAAAAACCGCCGGAATGAATTCGGCGCTAAACGTTATTCATTACGGCTAGGCATAATGTAATACGGGGATCCCCTTGGAATGCATAATTTTATTTGGACTATTATTGTTTCGCATAATTGATTTGGCATAATTAATTTTGGCATAACAGTACTTTCGCATAATAATACTTTGGCCTAATACTTTTTTGGCATACTACGCTAATAGCATAATTTCATTTGGACTAATTTGTATTGGCCGAATACACATTACGCATACTATTGTTTGGGCTAATAATTATTTGGTATAAATGTCTTTAGGCATAATTAAAAAACTCAGTTTCGTTGTTACCATGTATTTACTATTATTAGGTTAGGTTAGGTTAGTATGAAATCCAGGCGCGAAGCGCCTAAACGTCGCGGAATAGTTCGCGGACCATCATCGACATCGATTTAGTTCCTAAATAATACATAAGTATGCATACCATTGGTATGAATAGCAATAATTACTACGAGCCATTGGCACAAAACTTTACTATTTTTTGGCATAACACTGTTATGCATATTGATATGATGCCATTTGATTATTGTGCCTTTTTATGCTTATGCTTATAGACATTAGTCTTGATGACAATTATGCTTCCTGTATTTATGCTTTTTAATGTTATGCGTTAAAAAATATGCGTAATGATGATTATGCAAAAAACAATTTCGGCGAAAAGTGTTATGCGAAACAATATTAGCCTAAAAAACTTTATGCCTTCCAATAGAGAACCTGTAATACGGCGAGAGATTAGCCGCCACTTTGTCGTTTTTAGTTCAGATTTTTAACACTCGTGGCGCTGCCTAACATAAACAGTAGAGGATTTAGAGGTTATAATAGGTTAGATTAGGTTAGATTACATTAGATTAGGTTAGGTTAGGTTAGTTTATTTTATTTATATTTATTTTATGCAGCATTCTTTATTTTGTAAGTATTGTTACCCTACAATTTTAGTAGTAATACAATGCGGCTAAACGTGGGCCGCCTTATTGGAGAACGGATCGCAATAATAATCCGGCTGAACGTTGAGTCGCCGCATTACAAAACGGCGCCGTTTAGCAAAACGCCTAGCCGTTATGTAAAACGGCGGTTTATACAATCCACCTGCGACATATGTAATACGCAACTACTAAACAGATAAGTACAGTCACGAACCGGGATTGTTGAGCCACTTGCCACTGTTCGCAATTTAGACGTGTAATCAATGACCGATGTGACCGACTAGATGTCAGCTATTGGATTAGTATTACACGACCAAGTAACAAACATAGGTAAGTGGCTCAACAATCCCGGTTCGCGATGGTACCTACCGAAGTCCATTTTCATACAAAAGACGGTAGACACTAGACACGATATCTCGGAATAGCTGGGACACTTCCGAGAGCGGTTGCCGTCCCGTTGATATATTTTTTTTTTCTATTTTTATATTTGTAGCCTCTATAACTGCTTATACAAACCTAAGTGAATTTTCCACCTGATTTCGTTGTTTTTAGGACTCCCTTAACTCTAAACCCCGTGTGGTGCCGGGTTGGAATAGCACCTCCCCCTTTCTTCCCGTGGGTGTCGTAAGAGACGACTCTGGGAAAGGGTTAGTGTATTGTGGGCAATGGGTTAGCAACCTGTCACTGCAATATCACGTTTGATCATCTGGTTGCCCTGAAATCGCTAAACGTGGCACTGGATGTTTGACTTCATGTGCTCTGCCTACCCCTCACGGGAATACAGACGTGAGGATATGTAGGTATGTTAACTCTAAAGGAAAATAAATTAATAAGGTAAAATAGATGAATAACAGAACAGTAAAGCTAAAGTTCAAAAAGCCACTATAACTATGGACTGTGTAAAAACAAACAACCAAAATAAAAAAAGACCGAATTTATTTACTAATACTGTACCCTAGTGGTCCACAAATTTTAACAGCATAATTTAACACAACATAGTGTCAAGAAGTACTTATGTAGACCAGATTTTGCCAATCAGGAAACAATTAATAATATGTACGGTACGCATTTATATCTATATTTTACCGTTTATTATTATTTAGTAGTATACTTAGTATGTAGTAGATTTATGTAAGTATAAGAATTGAAGTTATTCATAAGTAAATAAATTTTCGCTTTTGTCGTTACCTGTTACTGCTCCTCTCTACTACTCAAAGGTTGGCTGGTAGAGATCCCTTTTTGGGATAAGTCCGCCTTTGTACATCAAAATTTTTTGTTTATGACTTATTTGTATTTCTTGTGTTTGTACAATAAAGAGTTTTTTACTTTTACTTTTTTTTTACAATTAATCAGAACAGTTTTACTTTTTGTTTCACATAAAAACATCGCTCGGTTTCTCCTAGCAGGGATGTTGCGTATGGATATATTTTGACATCCACGTATACAAAAAAAGCCTAAGTACGTTTAAAAACCACAATTTATAGGGGTCTATACCTCAAAAGCAACGCCAATACGATATAAATCTTAAGTTATTTGGCAAGGGGCTCATTAATCGAGCACCATTAAAAACCACGCCACAAAGTCATTCTCTACAGACTTTAAAATCCGCATTGGCAAAAACTCCGCATCATTCCCCAACAACTTATACACCCATCTGGCTTCCTGTACAAAATTTACTTCTGATCTTCTGGATCCTTCTTCGATTCGTCCTTCAGTTTATCTTTCAGCTTCAGCAGTTCTTCTTTCTGCCTGTTGTAGAAGTATCCTTCTTCTTGTGGAGTGCCAGCACGCCCCAGAATTCCAGACTGCTTCAGGGTCTCTTCTTTTTTCTTAGGTTTCTTTGAGGGAGTCTCGGGAATCGTGCAATAAGTTTTCCTCATCACAGAAGGCTTCATATATTGATAGAGGATCAAGTTACACGGGACACCACAAATTTTGGACAACATTTTTTATTATTTTGTTATCTGATGTTTTGATTTTTAGTTTGAGTGTTTTTAATCTGACATCTTTCACTCGAAGGTCATTTTATATCAGCCAAGGAGCCAAGGATCTCAGGAAGCAGATTGTTATTTAAAAAATTTAGTACACTACAAAATAAACCTGAGTAGATCCACTAGAATAAAATTTAGTCTTGGCATGTTTCACCTTAAGCAGTGTACATATGTTACACCGTAACGCTTTGAGTTTTCGACATAATCATAATAAACTAAGAAAGAAGCATTTCATTTGCAATGAAATTAATAACCATTGCAATAACGTTGCACCAACAAAACTACACTCTTCACATATTTTAGGTTTTCAGATTAAGTAGTTCCCATTCCAATCGACCTCTTTAACCACAAAACCTAATAACACTGGTTAAAAAACAACACATGTGACACCTGCCATCAAAATTGTCAAAACATTCGTTAAAAACACAAAAAATGTTTTCCAAAATTAATGGGATACCGCGCAACGCGATGCAGTATGGCGTAAAGAAGTATTGCACCATTCCTGGTGCACCGTCAGGGAGAGGTGGGGGTGCAGGGGGATCCGTGAAGGAATCAGGGATCCTTGGGAACTACGCCCACACCCAGGAAGAAGGGTACTTCTATAATAAACAGAGGGAAACGTTGAGGAAGCTCAAGGATAAATTGAAGAACGAAGGGAAGAAGAATCCTGAACCAAAACAGGACAATTAGTTCGGTTGTCCGTCGTGGGGATAATGATGTGAGCAGTACACTAAAACGTTTTTATAAATTGCTATCACGCCTGTATTCCCAGATGAGGTACAACACACGAAACACTAGACAACACCATGACTGTTTCACGTTTTGTGGCCACTTCTCGCTTATTTTTTTAGGTTCTGAGTTAGCAGGTATAGTTAGTGACTGCTTGTCGCCTAAAATATCTCCTACTTTCATATGTTTCCTTAGTCGCCTAATACGACATCCACGAACGAAATGGAGAAGTGTTAGGTATTCTAAATGCGACACTAAGTATATGGACAATTCAGTTGGTTGGTTGAACGACATTTTACTTTTTGGGAATGCTAAGGCAGAAGCTACATTTTAAGAATGTCTTAAGTTTTAATCAGCGTTCTGAATTCATCAATACACTTACTTAACTTACATATGATGATTTATGTCTTAATTTAGATTGCCATATTGTCCGTGACTGCGAGACAACAGAGCGCCATTCGCTCCTATTGTGGCATATTTCTCTTGCTTCACTCACATTCATCAATCTCATCACGCACGCTCGACGGTTTCAGATACTTCTAATATGGCCTCTTTTTAGAACGTCGCCGATCTGGTCGATATACGTTCTTCGAGGGCGCCCTCGTCCGACTTGCCCTAACACACTTCCCTTGTAAATTTGTTTACACACCCTTGCTTCATCTATTCTCTCATTTCTCTTCACGTGCCCAAACCAGCGCAACATGCCTTTGTCTTTATTACAATTTCTCTTTCAGATTCTCTACTCAACACTTGACTCAATTTCGTTTCTTCTCTTTGTTCTCAGATCAGTTATCGTCAAACCAAACAGAACAACTCTTCAAGGCGTCAAGTGATCTCGTGCTCTATTCACGTCAGCAAGACTTAAATTACCTATTAACGATAGATGTGACTGTACTGTACATTCAGCAACAGAGGTATCGACACAGTCAAAGAGCCAAAAATATACAGACGACTTTAAGTTGAAACTAAAAGGGCGTGTATATATTTTTGTGCATTTGTAATGACTCGATATTGTTGTTGACTGTACACTAAGAACGCGTTCTTAAGTTAAGTACCACTCTGAACCTTTTCATAAGAGATGCCATTAGATCATGCCATATTAATCAAGATAACATGAACTTTTATTAAGACCTATACTCTGTCCAGTGTAAGATTAGACATTAACGGACAAACTTTGTTTTTTTCTCAGATATCCAAAGGTAAAATTGGAATTAATTACTGTTTGTTATAATGTGCCCAAAACAAATATAGTTTCGCCATTTGTTCATGTCTTGGATTGTATATACTCAAAAATATGTGAGGATTAGACAATGACCGTTAAAAATTTAATGTTATACAAAATACACATAGATTGAGATAGCAGGAGAGCAGGGTTATTATAACTTACTACGAAATGGTTCAAAGTAGCGTATTCAAAAAATGAAAATCATTGACCGCATGTAATTTTACAACTTACCGGGTGTGTTCAGATTTGTGATAATGGTTGTTCGTAATCTTTTGTCACGCTAATAATATTTCTACCTTTCCTTGATAAATAAATCTTTGTATATTATATATTTCCTTTTTCCTTTTCAATTTTGCTAGCAAGCAATTTCGCTTTTGCTTATTCTATTTTTGCCGCAACTAGGGGAAGGTTCTTATTGTTTAGTATCTAATCACATAATATTTTTTTTTTTTAATAATTTTAAACTTGCTACCCATTTCCTCATAAACGCGTTTTTGAATTGAATTGCATTAAATTGAAATTCATATCAAATACTCAGGTCTATAATACCTTTAAGCTGTAACAAAATCAAACTTCTATGTCAACGCAATCAAAAGAAACAGCAATTTAAGCTGCATATTTTGAAACTCGCAAGTACTCGCAAGGGAATCAAAACCTAAAGGGTACTTCCAGTCGACCTAGAATCTTGAAATATGGCATGAAGCAACGTTTTATAGAACACATAAAGGAAAAATTCCGAAAACCTTAAATTTTTAGTTACATTACAAAATATATATTTTTTAATAAATATAAACTTATTACTCGATTGTCGTAATGAACGAACTTTGTAAACCTTGCAGGTTTGTACGGAACCCTCGGTGCGCGAGTCCGACTCGCACTTGGCCGGTTTTTTTTTATTTATAAAAAAAGCCGTGTTAGCCCACTAGCACCTCTGAATTTTTCGGAATTTATGTGCGAAATACAATTTGATATTTATCACGAGCTATTCGGTTAAGGAAAACATCGTGATGAAACCTACACAGCGACGAAGTAATTCAACGTTAATAAGTTCCCAATCCGCACTGGGCCCACGTGGGAACTATAAGCCCAAGCCCTGTCATACTGAGAGGAGGCCTGTGCCCTGCAGTGGGACGTATATAGGCTGATGATGATGATGATGATCGCTTTTTTCCATGTCTTCATGTTTCTTGTAGGTTTCATACATTTTATATGGACTCGCCCCAAACGGTTTACGCCAGTGGCCGCCACGCGCTACAATCGTCGCAGCTCGCTTCTGTAGATATTAATTAACTCAAAATAAAATGAGTATGTAAGGGGAGACGTCTATAAAAACCCAGATATTTTGCTGTTTTTTTGCTACGGTTTAGGTACGCTCTAGGCGACAGGATAGCAACATGTAGCTATTATACTACCTCTTCGATCTTCATCAAACCTAAAATTATGCTAGAAGTGGCTGCGTAGTGTGAAATAGTTTTAGGAAAATCAAAGTTTTTTCTATGTCACGTTTCGTCCATTTGGGAACATGGAGGTGATTGTATGTTGTTTTGCTACGGAACTCTTGAAGCGCGAGTCCAAATTGTGATTACCCGATTTTGTTTATAACAACTTGGCATAAAGATTCAGTATCCAAGTCAAACCATCTAAAAAAAACATCTCTTTACTTTATGCTAAGATGTCAATCATAGCTCAGAGCCGATGAAAAAATGCTAATCGAAAATAAGGAATGATGATCTCAAATCATCACAAACGTCGCTGTTTGGTCAAATTCCAGTACTTTAGCCGTTCTCGTTAATCTAGCTTTAACCATGCATACAAAGTACATATTTGGAAGGTCAGGTTCCGTGAACAATAACCTAGGATACCTAGCCATCATACGAGGGCATATGGTGCCTCTAATACACAATGTTAAGACCTATACAGAAAAACCTGAAGGGCCGAAAGACGCAGGTAGAATTGAGCGACTTGACAAGATAAATATGCCAGGCTTCGTACATCCAGAAGCCAAGAATGAGGAAGGTTACTTCACACAGATGGCGAAGCAGCAGCTTGAAGAACTGAAGAAGAAATTGGAGAAGCCGAAAGTGGAGAACACGGAGAAGAAAGATTAGAAGTTTGAAAAGTTCTTGTATTGATTTTGGTATGTCCTGGTTCATTAAATTGCCCGTTAGGTGTATTTGTGTCTGATTTTTAAATTTCTTTGCTTGTAATGGATTTGCATGAGACACCATCATATCTATAGCTGAAAATGAAAAACCCCTTCGAAGAAAAATTGTATAAACTGCAGTTATGGTACAACATGAATATGAATCTAAACATCTGAATTTTCCTACGCTGTGCTGTGCAAGATAGGGCATTTCGTCATTATAAATAACATACACACATATACACATATTCTCACGCTTGTATTCCCAAGAGGGGTAGGCAGAGCACATTAATTGAAAAATCCAGTGCCACGTTTAGCAATTACAGGGTAATCAAATGGTTAAACGTGATATTGCAGTGATAGGTTGCTAGCCCATCGCCCACAATACACTAACCCTTTCCCAGAGTCGACTCTTACGACACCCACGGGAAGAAAGGGGGCAGTGCTATTCTAACCCGGCACCACACGGGGGTTATAAATAACTTAACCACCAATTGGAAATAATTGGTAAATCACACTTTGTTTTAAAAATACCTCTCGACGTTTCGGCCACGTTGCAGAGATCGTGGTCAAGAGTAGACTCAAACAAACGAAAAAACAGTATACTCATAGTCTGATTTTGGTGAAATTTGTCTGCAACCATCGCCTGAAAATCAATCCGCTTACAAATTAGTTCACAAATAAACCTCTTGATGTCTTTTTTCACTCACAAACTCACCAAATATCCGAAATATCATAAACTCACTAAATATCCAAAATACCATAAACTTATCAAATATCCAAAGTAGCATAATCTCACCAAATATCCAAAATAGCATAAACTCACCAAATATCTAAATTAATATCAAAAACTCATCAAATATCCAAAATGTTTGCTTTGCAATTTCGGCATCACAACCTGCTTTTATCATATTCATTTCCATTTCCACTGCATAAACAACATAGAAGTGTCAGACCGAAAACAGTTGTCAATTTTCGTTGTCATTCATAATTTTGGCTTCGTAATCATTACTTTCTCTTTATAAATCTATTCTTCTAAAATGACTACGAAATTCTTTTAAGTCTCAGTTTAGAGCATATCAAACATTAAAATGGCTTATGTTGGGAATGTGGGTAAAACGTCGACGGCATTGGAAGCCCTGAAAATTATGAACACTGGATTCCTTACGAAGCCAATAATCAAGACGTCAGTTTGTCAAAAGACGAAGTATGTCTTCAAAAATGGCAAAGGTACCTACTTACCACCAGCTCGAAGTTTGATGTCAAAAATTAAGCCTCAATTTAATTTTTGAGTGACGATTTGAACTCACGTTTAACCATCTAGTTACCCTGGAATTGCTAAACGTTGCACTGGATTTTTTAATTCATGTGCTCTGCCTACCCATCTTGGGAATACAGGCGTAAGAAGATGTGTGCATGTATGTGATTCGAGCTTAAATTTTTTAGATCTTTTAGACTGCATAAACCTGTTAGATCTTTTAGACTCTTATTGTATTTTTTTATTACCTTTGTCATCGCCACTGGTCATAATCAGTCAGTATAATTTAGTAAACCCACAAAATATTATGCAAGAAGTGGCCACAAAACGTGAAATAGTCATCATGTTGTCTATGTAGCGCTTTGTGTGCTCTGCCTATCCCGTTTGGGAATACAGGCGTGATTTGATATATTTATGTATGTATGTATAATTTAGTGCTCCTGCGCCTTAGATACCATTACAGCGATACAAGTGTTAATTTGTTCTAATTTATTTCCGCTCAGATTTAACTTTATTAACCAATGTTCCTTTGTTTCAGACCACAAGCCCTTTCATCCTCTTCTTGGAGTACAGCATCAGCTAACCAACTCTAACTCATGCCGTCCAGACACCTACATCCAAACAGCAAACTTCCACCATTTAGCCGAGAATGCATTGCTCGCGTGGGCTGCAAGAATATCCAACAGAAATCTAGATATAAAGTTACCAGGAACAGAAAATTTAAGTGGGATGAGAAACTATGCGAAAGATGTTGACAGTGACAGCAAAGAACCAGTTATAAGCGTTAAGAAAATAAATGCAGCAATTGATGATTCTGACAGTGCTGCAAGATTTGCTGAAGCTAAAAGGATACTAAGAAAGAAACGCATCATGTCTAAAATATTGGATCATCGGAAGCGGTCGCCATTTGAGCAACCGTCACGCCAGGACGAAAATCTTTAGTGGATAAAATTACAAATGTTGAGTTAGGAAATGTCATAATGTCGAGGTGCTGTATCTCGCATGAAATATAATTAAATTAACTTCAATGGCTTTTTTTCAGACTGTTCGTCTCTAGAATCTGTCGTGTAAAAGATAGATGAGTAGCTTTTGCCCGCGGCTCCGCTCGCGTTACATTCGGGGTATCACAGAAGAGATAGCACACATACCAATTTTATAGCTTTCTACATTGAAAACTTTCACTCCTCACTTTAGGGAAATGGGGGGTTTTGAAGAGACAAAATGTAGCCTATGTCACTTTCCATGCCCTAAACTATCTCTACCTAAAAATCACGTCAATCCATCGCTCCGTTTAGCCGAGAAAGACGGACAAACAAACAAACAATCAAACAAACTTTCGCATTTATATATTGGTACGGATATAACTTTGGAAGATTTTAAGTGACGGGGCAAGTTTGCGTGTCGCCTTTTCCAAGGAAAAGCAATGTGCGCGAACTTACCCCCACTACTCCAAAATTTTGCCAAGTTAAATGCTGAAGACTGTACAGTCAATGAATTTGATGACTGTGCCACCTTGGACCTTTTCACCAGAATCGTCATTGTGATAAACCATGCGAACTAATAATGAAAACAATATGAAATTCATTATGAAAGTTCAAATTGGCATAGGTACATCACATACATACATATTCTCACGCCTGTATTCCCAAGAGGGGTAGGCAGAGCACATGAATTCAAAAATCCAGTGCCACGTTTCGCAATTTCAGCAGGGTAACCGGATGGTTAAACGTGATATTGCAGTCGCAGGTTGCTAGCCCATCGCCCACAATACACTAACCCCTTTCCCAGAGTCGACTCTTACGACACCCACGGGAAGAAAGGGGGAGGTGCTATTCTAACCCGGCACCACACGGGGAATTGGCTTAGGTATCAATTGAAATTACTGTAGGCGTACGAACCTGCCTGCTAGCTTAGCACGACAAAGCGTGAGCTGAGTCGGGCGCGAGTTTACCTGTCATGTACAAACTTCAGAAAATCCCAGGTAGTCTATACTATAGCACAGCCATACTAAAAGTGTGTTCCGCGGAACCCCAGGGTTCCGCGACACCTCTGGAAGGGTTCCGCAAGAATTTAGAAAAAAAACACCACTCTCTGGTCAAACGTTTTGGCGCAGCGTACGGACGGACGGATGGACTGTAGTTTTTTTGTAGGGTTCCATCGAATATTTCGCTTTCCAAAAGGGTTCCATCAGCAAAAAAGTTTGAGAACCGCTGGATAGAGTGTTGCCGAAGCTATTTTATTATCCGTTCACTATCAAACTTATTATTGGCTTATGAACTTATGACCTTAGAGTAGATCGTCATGGCAGTAAATATTATAGGCATTGTAAATGGTTGTAATCGTTTCTATCACCAAGCTACTTGATATGATACCTACATATTTTATTTCCCCCGTGTGGTGCCGGGTTAGAGTAGCACCTCCCCCTTTCTTCCCGTGGGTGTCGTAAGAGTCGACTCTGGGAAAGGGTTAGTGTATTGTGGGCGAAGGGCTAGCAACCTGACACTGCGATATCACGTTTAACCATCTGGTTACCCTGAAATTGCTAAACGTGGCACTGGATTTTTTGAATTCATGTGCTCTGCCTACCCCTCTTGGGAATACAGGCGTGAGAATATGTATGTATATTTTATTTCTTTCAGTACTCACAGCCAAGGATACATAGGGGACAAATGTGCCGCGACTTGTATCACGCGATATATCGAGCGAAGTCCAGTATCGTCGCGCTACTTCGCTCGAAATGTGCGACACGCGTCGCGGCACATTTGTCCCCTCTAACGTATCCTTGGCTTACTTCTCTAGACAACAATTCTCGCATTCAGTGCCACCTCCCAGATACAAACCTTCTTCAACTGACGCGAACGCATAATGTGCATTCAAATGCCTGCGAATCTTCTGACAGCGGCACTGGGCGAAAGACACAAAAACGCATATACCTATGCGTCAGTGGCAGTTTAATGACTGTGTTAAGCCAAAGATACATTAGGCGACATTTGTCGAGCGATGTAGCGCGTCGCCGCGCTACATCACTAGACATGTCGC
>BHDV01030065.1:66044-78092 GCA_005406045.1 Adoxophyes honmai
GATAATAAGAAAATTCCTACAGAATTCCTGATTTTGCCTGAAGCCGAAGGTAATGAAACTTTGTTGGGCATTGATTTTTTGAAAGTGTCCCAACTTTGCTTGGATTTTGCCACATCAACATGGTGTGTCCCTGGTGGAGAGAAACATGTCCTACAGTATGAATCCTCTACACCAATTCCACTAGTCCTCGCTGCTACAAATGTACTTCGTGCTGAAGAAGGTTCTACGCTCTGTGGAGAAGAATATGCAAAATTTGCCGATATTTTGGAGAAGAATAGCGCAGTCTTCAGTCTAGGGGGAGCACCCACTCCAATCGTGGAACACCACATTGATACAGGAGACCACGCACCAATATCTGTGCCTCCATACCGGCTCACGTCTGCTAAGAAGGCAAAAATGAAAGCTGACAGACAACAAAATCAGAAGAAAGAAGGTGCTGATCAACATAGGCGCCCGTCTCCTCAGTACAGTGTTAATGACTTAGTTCTGGTAAACACTCATTTACTTAGTAATGCTTCTAAAGGTATAACCAGGAAGTTCATGCCGAAAAGAGATGGTCCCTATCATATTAGTAAAGTTGTTAGCCCTACTTCTTATGTCATTTCTGACATTCAAACCAATACCAATCTCGGTACAGTACATTGCTCTCAATTGACTTTGTTCAAGTTAGGCCAGGATGTTGACCCTGAGCCTATTCATCCTCGGCGACTTCGTGGTCGCCCTCGCGTTTGTCCCAGACCCGCACTACCTGATAGTGTTGCCAAGTCCCCAACGGGTCGTTCTGAGAACTTGGAGGGGGAGTGTGTAGCGCGGGAACCCCAATTTAATTCCGGGACCTTTCGCGCCACCGGAGTGAACGAATCACGAGGCGAACCGCACCCGCCAATGAGAGCCGCGCCAAGCGCGTTGCGCGCCGGCGCCATTACGCTTCGCTCTCGCCGCCCCCGCGCAGTCCGCTTGACAACGCGCTATACGCAATGAGCGTCTGTTTATTTGTTTCTAACTTGTACTAATTCTCATGTGTAACTGTAATGTGTTCTAATGTGTTTTTGATCAGTATATCATTTTGAGACTATACGTTGTTTCCTTCAACTTCACACGATGCCTCCGCGCACGAACACGCCATACCCCATATAGCAGCTAGCTGGTGCTACAAGATGCATTTTATGTTATGATACAAGATTTCTTTTTTTTGTCAAAGACTTTCAACGACACAAATCCCAGGATCACGCGGGACTTAGATCACTCAATTGAAAAAAAAAACTGAGTTCAAAAATCATAGAAGAATCAATCGAGAACGTGAGTTATTATGGAATCACCATTGCTAAAACTTTAAGTATGGTCTTCTAAAATTGTAAACGCTAGTAAACGTAAACGCCTTGCATTGCTCTAAACAAGCCAGATAAATTAAATATCTCTAACAATGGTAGCAAATCCAACTCCTTGGGAGGCTGGCGGTCCTTTTCAGGATTATCCCTTGCAAATGTGCCACACAAAAGGGCGTAAGTGCATTGAATTTCCTATAAAAATAAGACTTTTTAAATTCGCGAGGTAGAGCGGCGGAGGCATTGTCGGCATTCGATAAAGAATTCTTGTTAGTTTAATTCGCTGTTTGTGAAAACATATCTGAGGTATCATGGTGGCGGTGTCTTAGAATCAAATTGGGAACATCACACGCGACATACAACGTCGTAAGGTCATGATTGTCAAATTTGATTTGCGCCCCGGGCTTTGAATCCACGATCCTGTGTATGAAAGGTCACAGGTTACCAGGGCTTAAAACTATACATAGATAGTATCACTCCTGCCTTCCCAAATGGGGTAGACAGAGCACATAGACCGTTAGACAAAACTATGCCACGTTTCGTCATGATAAGTATAGACAGAAAGAAAAAATCTTCGAAACGTTCAGACGTCTCCTAAAAACCTACACAACGAGTCAAATTTCTAAGATGGCAGCTTTACCCTCATTGTCACAAGTACTTTATAGTGCCTCCTTTGACCAAGATAAATCGATTCAAGTTCATCGAACGAAACCAAATCACGAGAACGCCTCGACTAAAAACCTACACACTTCCAAATTCAAAACGCACCAATGACCACTTACTTTTTCTAAAGAAAAAGTGGCGGCCAGTTCTTAAGGCGGATTTAAAATAACAATTGCTGCTTGTAATGGATATGCATTAGAGCAGAAATGTATTTGTTTGTTTGCGTGCCGACGCCTCTAAAATGTATTGTTGTTAAGTTTTGAATATCTTTGAAGTAGCGGTGACCAGTGGGCTTTGGCTGGACATCTGCAGATATGTTCTGCTCTGCTGCCCGCTTTCAGAAACTATACTTTGGTATTGGTACAACACTTCAGTTAAATACGCATCGTTGAAGTATTTTTGTGTGTTACTCGAGTATCAAGTGTGAGGTTTAAGTACAAGAATTTGTTGCGGCGATCGCGTAGTACCAGGATCACATAAACGTCAGGTAGCGTCTCTTCAGTGGACATGACAAAAGTTAAAGAGTTTGTAACCAATATTTTTTACAATCATTCATTGCCTGTATTCCCAAAAGGGGCAGGCAGAGCACATGAAACGTTAAATCGACAAGCCATGCCCATTTCATGTTCCGTTCAGCATACTTTTAGGCATAATAGTGACAGGTTGCTAGCCTACCACCTAAAGGATACCTAAACCGCCTTAGTCGCCTCTCACGACATCCACGGAAGAAATGGAGAGGTGTTATTCTAATCCCGACACCACACGATTGAATTGACTTATGACTTCTGGTCTTATCTCACAATCAGTCGTGCCACTAGCGAGTACGATCACTGTAAACTCCCCATTGCTTTGCTACATACATAATTGTATATCGCATATACCCACATTCTCACCAACGTATCATGGAAGCCTCTATCTCACGCTCCAATGCTTCCTGACAAGCGTACCTACAGGCAAGCGAAGAACAAGTATCTATCAAACATCTCTGACATACGAAATCATTAACCAGTGTTTCTCAAACTATGAGCGAATAGTAAGGCTGCCTTTCCTCCAGAAATGTGCTATGCAATGCAGCTATGCTGCGAAGATGTATACGAAATCCTTTTCCACCGGTGCTACGCTATGTGCACACATATTGAACATGATTGGTGGATATCAAACGCATCCGTAGCATCGTAGCATAGCACATCTCTGCTGGTAAGGCAGCCTAAGAGAGCCTTGAGTAAGGAACGACACCCTAAATGACTGACCCAAAGGTCAGTGAATAAAGCTATGAAAGTCCTCCGCCCTTTTACAACCTAATTCATATGAGGCCAGATTCGCTAATATGGCGAACATTATTAGTAATCGTTTAAATTCCTCCGTGGATGTCGTAAGAGGCGATTAAGGAAATAGGTTAAGGTATGTTTTAGGCGACAGGCTAGAAACTTGTCACTATTTTACCTCTTCCATCTGTTTTCGAACCTAAAATTATGCTAGAAGTGGCTGTGAAGCGTATTTCTTAGTCATATTCATGGTGTCGTCTATGTCACGTTTCGTGTGCTCTGCCTACCCCATTTGGGAATACGGGCGTGATTGTAGGTATGTATTGAATTTCTTAGTGGTGGATCTCTTTGTAAACTTGTATTAGATGGGTCGTAGCCCAAACAACTTTGAGAACCCCTGCATTACACCATACCGTAAGGTGCATATTCGTTTGTAAGCCCAGTAGAAAGCAAGTATCAAATCTGTTCAGGGGTCATTGCGCCTTGTTAACTCTTTCATTTGATAACTGAATTCGGGCTACTGTTCGATTCGCTATTAAGTTTTTGATTAAGCATTTATAAAGATAATTAAATTTTATTGTTAATAGTGTTCTGGACAGCGAATCAATCAGTGGAATTGGAGACTGAGAGTTCATGCTGAGTGATGTTAGATTTGAATTCGCAACTTTGGCAATTGCTATTTTTAGGGTTCCGTACCCAAAGGGTAAAAACGGGACCCTATTACTGAGACTTCGCTGTCTGTCTGTCTGTCTGTCTGTCCGTCCGTCCGTCCGTCTGTCTGTCACCAGGCTGTATCTCACAAACCGTGAGAGCTAGAGAGTTGAAATTTTCACAGATGATGTATTTCTGTTGCCGCTATAACAAAAAATACTAAAATTAAAATAATTATAATAATTAAGGGGGCTCCCATACAAAAAACGTGTTTTTTTTTTGCTATTTTGGATCTATTTAAATAACCGTAACAGGTAAATACTTGAAATGCTCACAGAATATTTAATTAAATACTTACTTTAAAAGGAAATAATTAAAATAAAATAAAATTAGTATTTAAGGGGGGCTCCCATACAAAAAACGTGTTTTTTTTCTATTTTGGATCTATTTAAATAACTGTAACAGGTTAATACTTGAAATGCTCACAGAATGTTTTTAAATATCTTCTTTAAAAATAAATAATTTAATAAAAATGAAATTAGTATTTAAGGGGGGCTCCCATACAAAAATTCTGATTTTTTGCAGTTTTTGGTACGGAACCCTTCGTGCGCGAGTCCGACTCGTACTTGGCAGGTTTATTTTTTATCTACATTCGTAATTTGTAACAATTTGTGACGCCGATGCGCCTAAGTAATTGCTTAGGAAATCCGAGTTTGCCGCCATTTCAGCCGTTCTTTGAATATTTTTCAAAATTATGATTGTAGATTATATCACGTTTAACCATCTGGTTACCCTGCTGAAATTGCTAAATGTGGCACTGGATTTTTTAATCCATGTGCTCTGCCTACCCCTCTTGGGAATACAGGCGTGAGAATATGATGATGATGATGATGATTGTAGAATGTAAATACACAAAGTTAAGTAAGTTTCGTACTCCTGACTTTTCATTCATTCGTATAATAATGCATTTTATCATGCAACAGTCACATAGGTAAAGAAGAAGAACTATCATAATATATGTATAACATTCTCGTGTCACATTGTTGGTTCCCTACCATACTCCGCCGAAACGGCTTGACCAATTTATAACATTCATAGCAAAGAGTTTCGACGAACACCTTAGAAGACTCGCTAGATGGTTGTCAAGGGTCTGATGCAAAAGGCGGTCCTTGATACGACGCGCATCATCAGGAGGCTCCTCAGTCTGCAGCCCTAACCATCGGTATCTTATGGGCGCTTGTGCACTACCATGAATTTTACTTGAGATCTCGTCTCGCTTGCTCTTCCATTAAATAGTATTGACGTGAGCGGGTCGGCGCGACAGACAGTAAAAACCCGGACGGCCGGACCGGAAAATTCATGGTAGTGCACATGCACAAGCGCCCTGAGTCTTGCTGCGCTACCCATGGCACCCTAGGTTAGGTTTAGCTAAGAGCTGAGTCCACAGTCTTCAATCGTATGCAATTGAAGGAACTTTCACATATAACGACATTGTGACATTTGTGACATCGCATTACATTATGAAAAATTTCTATGATGGGTACAAAAAGAATCCTCGATGTGCCCATACCATCTTGTCTCAAAAAGTATAAAATATCGAATTACATTCCGATAGCATATCGATTACGTTCTCAACTGAATTATAAGAACATGAATATAAAAATATAATCTAAAAATGTTGAGTGTGAATTAATTGAATTACTATTCAACCTTTGCTACTGAAGGGGAGGGGGGATTTTGTGTGGTCAGAAGTTGATGGAATTGAACGTTAAAGTTGTAAGGTACTGGATGAGGCATGTATCACAAGAACGATGTATCTTTGAATTATGGTTTTTCCCCGTGTGATATTGGGCTTAGGCTCCATTTCTTCCGCGGATATCGAAAGAGGCGAGTCAGGAAGATTAAGGTACTTAATCAAATCTATTATTTTTAAACCTAAAGTTGTGCTAAATGTGACTACGTAACGTGAATCGGCTTGGTTTTATAAATTTATTTTAGTGTGCTCTGTCTTCCTGGTTTGGAAATACCGCTGTTCATGTAATGTTTGTAAAAATAATCCTATTGTATGTATTTGTTTTGTCGGCTTTACACGGAAATTAGTCTGGTATTGTCATCCTATCACCATCCATTTTTATATCGATTTTAGTGGTAGTTTTCTGTTTCAAACTTCGGGATACCTACTTTAAAAAAAGTGGTATTTTCTATAATATTTCCTTTTCAACATAGAATGTACCCCATCTAGTGGATAATAAGTACAACTGAGCTGTCAATGGTGAGGTGTCGATAGATCATTCACAACTGACAGGGATATATGAAGCGGACGTTGACCTTTGCTCGACACATTTGTTCCTATTACGTTTTGATTTACTGTCTCTTTCTACATATTAATTTAAATCTACAAGTTCAGGAATAGGGTTGTTTTTGAATTGAGGTGTTGGAGAGGTTTAGGACTTTGTGGAATTGAGGG
This sequence comes from Adoxophyes honmai, assembly GCA_005406045.1. Lineage (NCBI taxonomy): Eukaryota > Metazoa > Arthropoda > Insecta > Lepidoptera > Tortricidae > Adoxophyes > Adoxophyes honmai. Next base: position 72,416 of record BHDV01030065.1, read on the forward strand.
GTTAGTCGGAATTCGGTAGTGATTAGTAATTAGTAATATTGAGATGTGTTTTATTAAAATAGAGATAGTAATTCACATGACTGTCTCTTGTGCTTATAAAAAATGGCTAAAAAGTTTTGGGTTGGAAATTAATTTTCCATGAAATTAGACCTGTTCTAAGCATACATTCACAAATCACGCCCATACCTATTCCCAAATAGGATAGGCAAAGCACAAGATTTGCCACATAGTCAAAATCACGACTACTATACTATAGACCGATAGGTACTTAAAAGATGGTAAACAATCTTGACATGTCTTTTTATTGAAATACACAGTCTAAAAATGAAAATCGTTACAATATACAATTCAATTATGAAAGTAAATGATTTTTTCATACCTAAATTGTAAAATGTAAAGATTTTGATTTATAAAGTGTGTGTTTAAATAAAAAGACACGTCAAGATTGTTTACCATCTTTTAAGTACCTATCGGTCTCTAGTATAGACACATACCTTCTTCTAGCACATTTTTAGGTTTTCAGTTGGCAGGTATAATAGTGACAGGGCGTTAGCCTGTCGCTTAAAACTTAACCTATTTTTAACCGACTTCAAAAAGAGGAGGTTCTCAATTCGACCTAATTTTTTTATTTTTTATTATTTTTTTTTTTTGTGTGTATGTTACTCGATAGCTCGGAGACCCGTGGACCGATTTTCAAAATTTTTTTTTTAATCGATAGGGTATAACTCGAAATTGGTCCCATTGGCACGACACCAGGATCTGATGATGGAATCTTGGAGAAATCGAGGGAACTCTTCAAATTTTATATGGAGATGTACGGCGTTTTCGGTAATTTGTTGATGAAGTCAAGATTTTACATTCAGTAAACAGAATCTTTTCAAAATATTGCTAATTTGAAGTCGGATTTTTTTGTTTAAAATTATCCTCAGTCTCCTTGTATAACACGGAAGAAATGGAGACGTACTATTCTAAACCCAACACCACACGGGGACTCGGGGAGAGAATTTCACAGCCATTAAACGATGCTGATTCCTATGCACTGAACGTCGCACGATAAACTAACTATTACCTGTCAGTGTCTACCTTAAAGTGTCAAAAACAGATAGGTAATCTACCAACAAATTTAGCATGGCTCCATGTTCGAGTCGTCTCTCTGTACCATCGCTAACAGGGATTGTTGAGCCACTTACCTATGTTTGTAACTTGGTCGTGTAATACTAATGCAATAGCTGACATCTAGTCGGTCACATCAGTCATTGATTACACGTCTAAATTGCGAACAGTGGCAAGTAGCTCAACAATCCCGGTTCGTGACTGTACCTGTCATTTTCTGACGTCTTTAGTTAGACAGTGACAGGTATAGTTTATCTCGCGCGCGACTCGTCTCGCGCCTTGTGCTAAGCCGGCTGATAAGAGGAAGGCGAGTTGAGAAGGATATTCTGGATCAACTCGTCTGTTAACTGAGTTACAGGCAAACTTTAAGAAACTTATAAAAATGTGGTTAAGTGCGAGGGAGTCGCGTACCTACAGAGGGTTCCACAGTATTTATACAACAAGAGGTTTTTGTCTCAGTCTGTCATAATGCTACGTTTTATGTCGCATCCTCGGGAACGGTATAAAAAGTATATTATACCTATCTGTCTCCAGGTATTAAGCTGCTTCCCCACCACTTATCAGCCAAATCGGTTCAGCCGTTCTTGAGTTATAAATAGTGCAATTAACACGACTTCCCTTTATGTGTTTAGTATCAAGGATAACGGGTCGAGAAACAAAGATAACTTTGCCGTTGTCCTCTTAATTATCCTCATACATTGACGTTGGACGCCAATTGCAAAAATAAGTTTGCAGTAGTTTCTGGTTGTTCGTCCTGGGAAATAGTACATTGAGTATCTAGGGGAGGAAATGGAACATTATTAACGAGAGGCTGTTAGAAGCCCGACGCCGCAGGCGGAGGGCTTTTATGACTCGAGTTCATAATGTCCTTTACTCCCCGTGTTACACACAATGTTTTTCATCACATTTGCGAGGAAAAACTAAAAATTAAAGAAAATAAATGACATCACGTCACCGCACCGCGCTAATTCTGCTTGCGCTGTCACTGCTGTCAGTGCGTTTAGGTCTATTGTCACTTTTTTTAATCATATACCACAGACAAGAACTATGTTTCGCACAGAATGCGAATGGTCAACAGCCAGATTCTGCCAAAAAGGTTCAAACAAATTTACGAAAAAAACATATTAAAAAACGCGTTGACATACATCCAAAGTATTAAATTAATACAGTTTCATAATGCATACATTAATTTTGCATTTAAAAACTGGCCCTTAAGTTTTAATAGCAGAATTTTTATTTTTACATTTGTAACCTCCTTAGTCTGAACTAACGTACCTATACTAACTTTTGCAATTTTTAAAACTAAACTTTACCTCCCATAGGATGTAATGATAACTCCCGCGGTTACAATTTAGGCCTTTGTACTAAAGGATACGCTCTTGTAATAACACCATTGACGAGCAAGTGTGATGAAAAAGCGAATTGTTAGACAGACGGACCACGAAGTGATACAATGAAACTAATTGATTTCCGACCTAGGGTAGAACGTTGTCACAGTACAATTACCTAATAAGGATTTCCTTTGTCTAGACTCTAGTAATACAACGTGACTATGACGTTTAGGCCCTGCGCAGACGACAGACTATCCGCGACGGACTTTTTAGTCTGTGAAAATAGAACCTATGGAATTATATGCAGTACCTAACGCCCACGACGCGCGAAAAGTCCGGCGCACATTGCATGCAATCCACGCAGACTCGATCGCACAAAAAAGTCTGTCGTCTGCGCTGCCTCTTACTGAAATAGGTTCTATGGTGGGTCAGGAGTCTATTGGTTCGATAGTACCGTGATCTTATAAGGGTTTATTTTTCCTAGAGTTACGGAACCCTAAAAATAACGAAAACTTAGCGAACAACAAACTTTTAATGCGATCCCCGATCTCAGTTTAAAAGTAAAACCGCTAAATACCACTTAAATTTGTTTTTAAAGATAACGATTCTTAGAACGCATCCTTTCCATCTCAAACAAGATATCTTACAAACAAACAAGTTGCGAACCCTAAAACGGATTACAATAATGACATTTCTTTATAATTACAACAAAAACATTACCCTCCTGGCGGGTAGGTAAGAACTGTCAAATTTCAAATTCAAAAATAGAATACCGACTCTGCGTTCACGAAGTAAGGTACATTTAAATTTAAGGGCCAGTGAATAGTTTTAAGGAGCGGTTTGTAAGTTAAGTTGTACGAGTTTGTACATTAACTTTTGGCCAATAAGTTTTAACAATGGCGGGGCAAAATGGCGGCTACTGGGCGGTCTGTGATGATGATGATGGGACCCTCTATTGCGCATTGTTATTTTGTTTGGAAGTGTAAATCAATTTTAAAGGGCTTGGTGAAAAAGATTTTCCTTTCAAATTTTTCCTCCCATTGACATGTCCAAGTCGTATCGATGCTGTGATGTCGGATTTAGAATTAACCTTTCCATTTCTTCCGTGGATGTCGTGAGAGGCTACTAAGGAAATAAGTTTTGCTTTAAGCTAAATTATGCAAAAAGTGGCTGTGAAACGTGAAATTGTAAATGATTTGTCCATGAAGCGTTTCGTGTGCTCTGCCTACTCCGTTTGAGAAATTAGTAAGTAACCTCTAATCTAAAAATGACTAAAGCCGAAGTGGGATATCGAACCTTTGATGTATCCACTCTGAGTTCCGTTACATCCCTAGTATATTCGTCTCACAAGCCATTATTATTTCTTCCTAAATTCTGCATAGTTTTCAAGGTCTGAGGTGAATATTGTGCAGAAACACGAATAGGAAGAAACTAGAATAGCATAAGCTTCGAAATCCGTTTACACTACTAAATAAAGGGTTTACCCACTGTAACGTAATTTACTTAGGTCGTGTCAGGCAGCCTGAGTGCTCTCGAGTTGTCAGTGACAGTGACAGCTCGTAACGGGCGGCGCCGGCGCCGGAGTGACAACGTCTTTATATACGCGTGCGGTTGCCAAAGTTTACTTGATAGTCGCACTGTTTTTGTACTATGTTTTTTTATCTGGTGGGGTATTGGGTTTAGAATTACAGTTCTATACTTATTAAGGCAATAGGTTTAGTTATGGCTAGGTAACGTTAAATTTGCCTACCTACCCTTTATAATCTCTACCTATCCCTTTTTGGAATACAACCTACGAAATTTTTTATGTAAGTAGGTACAGTCACGAACCGGGATTGTTGAGCCACTTGCCACTGTTCGCAATTTAGACGTGTAATCAATGACAGATGTGATGTGACCGACTAGATGTCAGCTATTGGATTAGTATTACACGACCAAGTTACAAACATAGGTAAGTGGCTCAACAATCCCTGTTCGCGATGGTACGTTGATCTTTTTCAAACCTAAAAGCCATGATTTTGCCTATGTAGGGACAAAAGTGTGATGATGTTTATTTTTAAAAACAACCAGCCATCTCATTTACGAAAATACTTTAATCGTAGTGTTCAAAAATTTGTAATTAACCTCATTTAGTGCCGAACGCATTGATAACTAAAGACCGCGACAAAGATGGATCAAACTCGATTTCTGACACTCGTGAATCGATTGTGCTGTAACGATTATTCGATTACAGGGACCGCGACACTTCCACAGGTTCATTCGATCGATCATCGAGTGGCAATGTGGTTCTCAAACATTATCTGGCGTTAAGCTTTCTGGAGATTGTCGAATTTAATGTTTTTGAAACCCCTACGAGAGCTATCTCTCTCATACGTTTCAAATATATTTATCTACATTTATAATCATTTTATCATTACCGTTGTCGGGTTTAAAATAACACGTTTCCATTTCGTCCGTGGATGTCGTAAGAGGCGACAAGGAAATAGGTTAAACATACATACATACATATCTTCACGCCTGTATTCCCAAGAGGGGTAGGCAGAGCACATGAATTCAGAAATTCGGTGCCACATTTAGCAATTTCAGGGTAACCAGATCGTTGACGTGATATTGCAGTGACAGGTTGCTAGCCCATCGCCCACAATACACTAACCCTTTCCCAGAGTCGCCTCTTACGACACCCACGGGAAGAAAGGGGGAGGTACTATTCTAACCCGGCACCACACGGGAAGGGAATAGGTTAAACGACTTTGCATAATTAGGCATTAAAATACCTACTCGTGATTCTTTACGAAATTTGCCCGAAGTCCAATTGAGAGTTCTCTCTCTTCCTAGGTGTATGTTAAGTTGGAGCTTGTGTGTGAAATACTTTTTGACAGTTGATGAGAAGATGACACTTGTAGAAGAAGAAGTTCTAGTACCTACTCGAGAATAGGTAGCGCGGGGGGTCGCTACAAACAATATATTTTATTATGTAGCAGTTACATAAACATTATAAACAACAACATAACATTTCATGTGAAATAACGGAACTACTCACGCTTTTTATACAGAGATTAGCTCGACATGTTTCGGGTCAATCCGTGACCCATCACCTGGAGCTACGCGCCAAACTTATCGAGCTAATATCGGTGTAAAAAACGTGCCTAGTTCTGTTATTTCACAATGATTGAGTCTCACGGTAGTGTTATGTTTAAGAGTATTGTGTAGCTGTATTTTTTCATACAAAAAGC
>BHDV01030121.1:0-11728 GCA_005406045.1 Adoxophyes honmai
ATGTTGTCGTAACTAAAATTATTATTTTTCTCTTTTTAGAGCAATTTAAAGCGTGTTTTTTTAGTTTTTAAAACTATTTATTTTATTTACTTAAAATCTTCCCACGATAAACGCCAGTGACTGTAATACCTACTTAGCAATCGACTGATATTTAGCTATACGTGTACCTACATTGCTGTCTACCTACATTGATGTCTTTTTTTGTAATAATACTAACACAATATGGATCAAGTTGTCTGAATTAAATGCTTTTTATTTTTTATTTTTTTTTTTATTGCCAATTTCCAGTCACTATTAGACTATTACTATACCCCTTTTAATTAACATTAAACTTAAAATTATTCTATAAATGCTTACTAGTCATAGTTCCCTTGTCTTTATGTTAGTTGTCTATGTAGCGTTTCATCTGCTCTGCCTATTCCAAAGAGGAATGCAGGATTTTTATGTATTTCATTACACCTGATTTCCTGTAAAAAGAACGCTTACTTCTCCTACAATGTCCTTTAACCCCCCATCTTCAAACACTGTAGGTACTATCCTCTAACCGCTACTCATTACTCCACTAGTTCACCTTGTATTAATTTCCCGGGCGGCGTATAAATTTGGCGGCACGTCGCGTTGTTGACCCGGGACGCTAAGGGTTTACGCCTCGTTACGGTTTAGCGTTGAAATTAAAACGAGTCGTTGAAGGTTGATAGGGTTATTTTTACATAAAACTATTGTAACTTATGAATAAAACCATTGAAACATAGTTGGAAAGACTCGAATAGAGAGATCTCTGTCCAGGCAGATGTTATGCCTGGGGACCGAAGTCCACCGAGACAAAGTTGAAGGATAGCGCGATGTATGTAGAACGCTTTGACAGTTGATGGCGTTGGTGGAAGAAGTTCTGCTTCTAGACGATAGGTGGCGCTAGGGTTGTTAGACAGGTTATTAGCTTATACAGTCAGCGACACAGATACATCCTCACAAAATTTATACACGATCTTATTGTATCGACATTCGTACATTATTTTTGACACTGTGTCGCTGATATCTTTGTTGATGACTGTACTACAAATCCCTACTAGTCCCTACTTAATATTATAAATACGAAAGTAACTCTGTCTGTCTGTCTGTCTGTTAAGTTTTCCCGCTTAAACCCCTCAACCGATTTTGATGAAATTTGGCACAGACAATCTTTAGACCCTGAGAAAGGACATAGGCTGCCTTTTATTGCGGAAAAAGGTAATGCCCAAAATAACTATTCCACGCGGACGAAGTCGCGGGCACAGCGAGCAGTGTATAAAAGTTTACTTCGAGACTAGCTCACATTTTTGTGAACATAAAAAAAAAACAAAAACAATTTCGCAGTTACAAAATGCGCACTTTCCAAAAAGGCACTGGCATCCTTATACGGGATGTAAGGCGACGTGACCAGCGAGCAAATAATATAAAGTATTATAGCTCGCGATTTTTTCCCCCTTACGTGTGTAATCTTCGTGCGTTGATTGTCTAGAGACAGCGATGACAACCGGATAAAGAATGGTTATTTTAATCCGCCTTCTTAAAAAATATTATCTTTTTGCGAGTTGTCTTTCGGGCCCGTTGGGTTTTGCCGCGTTTTCTTTTGGAGTTTACGAGTGTTAGGATGTTAGTGTTTAGAACAGTTTTTTGGGGCTCTTTGGGTGTTTATGTGGGATGTAGCGACGAGTTGTCGAAGTCTAGGATGGGTTGAAGAGGAGCTGAATATACTCAATTAGGACGCTGATAAAAGATACAATACATATATGCCTGTATTTCCAAATGTAGTAGGCAGAGCACACGAAATGCTACATAGACAAAACTATGACTATTTCACCTTTGGTGGCTACTTCTAGAATATTTTTCTAGATTTTGGCAGGTACAATAGTGGCAGGTTGCTAGCCTGTCGCCTAAAATCTACCTGAGCCTAATTCCTTAGACGCCTCTCACGACATCCAAGGAAAACAGATACCTAACATTTTAATTCGGTAGATCTCTAAGAAGGAAAGTAATTAAATAGTAAAATCAGGAATGTCTCACGTATACAGGTTGAGTTTAGACTTACAAGGGTTTAAGTATGACTATTAATGACTTTTACGGCATCTTAACGTGTAATAAAGTCTATGAGGCAACCGACAACGACGTGGAAGACGTGGATGTATCCGGTTCATTTCACTGCGGTCTAAGAAACTTAAATAGGTGCCTACGTAATGTGAAGTTGCTTTTACGTTCATAGTTTTATGTTTGTCACTTGGACGTCCATTTTTGATGAACAACAGCTTGTTCTGTTAAATAAAGAAATCCACAAAAAACATGTTCTATTAAATATTTATAGTTAGCTTTTGCCCGCGGCTCCGTTTTCGTTAAATTCGGGGTATCACAGAAGAGATAGCACACGTACCAATTTTATAGCTTTCTATATTGAAAACTTCCACTCCTCACTTTAGGAAAATGGGAGGTTTTGAAGAGACAAAATGTAGCCTATGTCACTCTCCATGCCCTAAACTATCTCTACCTAAAACATCACGTCAATCCATTGCTCCGTTTAGCCGTGAAAGACGGACAAACAAACAAACAAACAAACAAACAAACACACTTTTACATTTATATATTGGTACGGATTAAAAAAAAACCTTTAATATACCCTCATTATGCCTCTTCCATTTGTTTTCAAAAATATGCTCGTAGCGGCTACAAAACGTGGAAAAGTCATGGTGTAGTCCATATCACGTTTCATGCGCTCTGCTGACCCCATTTAGGAACATAGCCCTGATACTATGTTATGATTTGCTAGTATGTCACCCAAAGCACACTTTAACCCTTAACCTATTTCCTGTTCCTCTCACAGCATCCACGGAAGAAACAGGGAAATTTTAATTAACTGAACACACAGGTAGTCCGCTAATCAACCAAACAAAGCCAGCCAAATACTTCGTAACCGCGCGTCCACAATAAAGCGCTCCCCACCTCGCGTAATGTAAGGGCGCGCCCACACTGCGCGTAAATATTCAAGGCTATTCGCGTATTTTCGGCTTACGCTCGCTGGGCCTTAGAAAAACCGAGTAACATTCGAAGCAAGTTGATACAAGTTTAAAAGACTCATCATCGGCCTATGCTTGTAATGTACAGACCTCTCATATGGTACGTAACTAAGCACGTTCCTCGGCCATTCTCATCCAACTCCTGCCAGCGTTGTGAACATCATCACTCCACTGGGTCTAAGGCTGTCCTACAGTGCGTTTGCGGATTTTTTTTAAATCGATCCCGCGAACACACGCATTGGCGTCAAACGCAACTCGCTCTCTTTTCGTTCCGATGCCGCAGAGACACGCATTGACGTCAAACAAAACTCCTCTCTTTTTGCTCCGATACCACAGACACGCATCAACATCAATCTTAATTCCTCTCTTTTTGCACTAATGCCGGAAACACACGCATTGGCGTCAAACGTAACCCCTCTCTTTCGCTCCGATGCCGCGAACACTCGGGTAATTCTCTCTTTTTGCGCTGGCTTAAAAAACCATCGCCTCTCTCCTGGCCCGCGCGTAAACAAGTTTGTAATATGATCATTGTTTCCCGCCAGTCTCGCGGGCCCTTCATTTGAATACGGCCTTTATTGAGCGCGATCGGGAATATTCCGCCTTACAGCGGTCGCGTTATAACAGCAGTACAAGATGAAAGGAAAAAGGCATTCATTGACACGGTTTGACACAAATAAACCTTCTTGATTCACTCTATCTATTAAATAGAAACCTGCCAAGTGCGAGCCGGACTCGCGCACGAAGAGTTCCGTACCAAAAACTGCAAAAAAACTGTTTTTTTGTATAGGAGCCCCCTTTCAATATTATTATTATTTTTTTTTTTTAAAGTAAATATTTAATTAAATATTCTGTGTGCATTTCAAGTATTTAGCTGTTACAAAAAAAAACATGTTTTTTCTATGGGAGCCCCCCTTAATAATTATTATTATTTTGATTTTAGTATTTGTTGTTATAGCGGCAACAGAAATACAGTCATCATCTGTGAAAATTTCAATTCTCTAGCTCTCACGGTTCGTGAGATTCAGCCTGGTGACAGACGGACAGACAGCGAAGTCTCAGTAATAGGGTCCCGTTTTTACCCTTTGGGTACGGAACCCTAAAAACCATGAGTAACCACGATTTTTGGTAAAAAAATTGACGTTATTGATATACCTAATATTAGTACTAGTATCAGGATTAGAATCCTCAGAACGCCTCTCCATTTCCTCCGTGAATGTCGTAAGAGGCAAAGTCTAAGTAAATTTTAGACAACAGGCTAGCGACCTGTCACTGTTGTATCTGTACTGTGCGACAAACTAAGTGACCAACTCAAAAATTTAAAAAAAAAGTGAAAAGCCACGAAAGACACGTTAAAAAAATTGTATGATAAAAGTGTCCATCATACTTGCCGTTCTGTCTTCAATAAACAGGTAATATCTTTAGTTACCATGACCACAGTACAACTAGCTTGAGGTTCAGAACTAAGTCCTTTCATTCCCAGGACATTCCAATCGCATTAGCATACGTAACGATGCTGCACTGAAGACCACCAGAACGTCTACTGTATTCAAAACTATCATGGATTCGATAACGAGTTCGTTTGCGAATTAACGCGGAATTGTACGGAAACGTGTCGACCGCGGCAGCTGTGCAAACGTTCCGCTGGCGGCCCTGTCTGTTTCTATACAATTTCGCGATAATTCGCAAACGAAATTGCTATCAAATCCATGATCGTTTTTAATACACTAGACATTCTGGTCTCAAGACCAATCATTAGAAGGACATTTACATTATTATGTTTATTATGACGCGGGACTTAATCACGTGTGATTTTAATTACCTCGGCGTTTCGGTTCGAACGTTGCAGTGACCGTGGTCACGAGTAAACGTCGTAGGTCATATTACATAAGTCCTGGGTCATAGTGAATATGAGTGAGGATCATTAAAGTTTAAGAGGATAGGAGTCGCACCACTTCTCCATACAAACGTAGTCTCCTGTTTTCTCCGTGAATAATGACATTGGAGCAAAAATTTTTTTATCATTAAATTTGTATCTGCTGTGGCTATGCCCCTACGATTTGCTTTTATTGATATTCAAAAAAATTTATTTTGTATTTTTTTCTTATTTAGAACATTATAGGTACATTACTGTGTGATGAATGTATTTCAGACATTTGTTGCAATGTTTGTTGGAAGCGTAGACTGTTGTCGGTTTATTTTCTTGAATTAAATAATGATAACTCTAATTTATACCTACTACAGAATCATCATGGTAGACAGAGTACATAAAACGTTGCATGGTCAAGACCATGACCATTTCACATCCATAACCACATCTAGCGCAATCTTAAGTTGGAACGTAGATGAAAGAAGTACAATAGCTATGTCCACACCAGTGCGCTTTCACGTTCACCTTGCGTCTTCCTCTGAAGCATGCCCGTGCAACCACAGCGCATGCGCTGAAACTAGATCCATCCTCAATGAAGACGCGCTGGCGGCATGCGCTGTGGTTGGTGGTTGCACGGGCTTGCGTCAGAGGAAGACGCAAGGTGAACGCGAAAGCTCACTGGTGTGGAGATTGCTAATAGTGACAGGTTGCTATTCTATCCCCTAAAACAAATCTAAGCCTTCCTTCGCTTCTTACGACACCCAAGAAAGAAATGGAGAGGTATCATCCAAGCCCAACACCACACAGGTATACTTGCAAGTTACTAACCGACTATAAAAACATTTCCTTGCATACTCACGGAGTTTATTCTACTTGATATATTTAAATACGCGATTATCTCTTCCGGCCCCGGTTGAGGAGTTAAAAAGCGCTTGAAGTCTTGAAAAGAAAACCGTCAAAGCTTTATATTGCCTAGCTAATGCTGTGGCCATGAAACCCGCGTTTCCTCGATTTTCCATTTCCGTGTGCAATTGTGCATCTACTTTTTTTACTGTGGTAATACAATATACATTTATCTCGCCTGTATTCCTTAATGAGGCAGACAGAATACACAACAAAATGCTTAGAAAAAAGCAAGACTATTTTCACTGTAATAACCTATACTAATTCCTATTCATTCCTCCTTGTTTCATGAATGCAAAACTAACACTGTCTATCCCTCGGTTACATACATTTTAAGCTACAACTGCTGAACTAATTTTAACAACATTTGACATTTAGATAGTTTGAGTCCTAAAAGTAGAGAAGTTACTTTAAGTTTAGTTAGTTTATCCAGGAAAATAGATATTGCGACGAAGCGGTATGCAAAAACCTCCCTACGTTATCAACATTCCGAAAATTATCGATGGTTACCAAGCAATATGAAAAAATAAATGCACTGAAAAAACACGCTTTATTCTGAAATACAAATGTAGTGTCATTTCATTTACATAGAATGAAATTCAGCCACCTAACTAAGGCTAATTTAAATCTTCAGGCCGTTAATGTCATAATAATATTAAATGAATCGGATGATTTTTTTTTTGTTAACCTACTGATGTATGCAGTGGCTGGGCAAAGGCTTCTCCTCTCAACAATCTGGCCAGTCCTCCGCATACGATTGTATGTCGTCCCACCATCTTCTTCTTGGCCTGCTTCGACGTCGCTGGCCGTTCTCCGGCACCCACCAAGTGACTGTGAGCGCGCACCTCTGTGGGTGCATGCAGCAAACGTGTCCCGTCCAGTCCCATTTTAGCCTAGCAGTCTTTTCTCCAACAGAATGATTACAAATACGAAAACATTTTTTTTGATTGGTTAAGCCATGGCGACACAGCTTACCTCGTGGCCCGAGCAGAAAGTGTACGAGCGACGTATGAGTACATGTTTTATGCATTACGTACTGTTTGCGTCTAAACGGGCTGAAGCAACCGAAATTAAATTTGGCATGCAAACGTCATGAGCTTTATCCGCAGTGATGCTTCTTGCAGTGAGTAAGCTGTGCTTATACATTTTGACGGGGAGCTTTGTTTATGGGGAATTTCAATAATAATAGTTGTGAGGATGCGCGTTTTGGTATTTCTGAGGCGTTTTGCAAGAAGCTCTGAACTAGTTTAAAACGTGCCCTACTTCTTAAACCCACGCTCATTTCGTTGGAGTAATCTCTACTCCTCATAGTCTTTGACTATCAATGTTCGCTTCCCGATACGACACGACGCCTCCTTTCTCCTTCTCTCTCTATCACGACTAATTTTCTGCCCAATTACCCGCAGTCGTATGCAGAACGTTATCTACACATTTATGTATCTATACTAATATAATAAAGCTGAAGAGTTTGTTTGTTTGTTTGTTTGTTTGTTTGTTTGTTTGTTTGTTTGTTTGAACGCGCTAATCTCAGTAACTACTGGTTCGATTTGAAAAATTCTTTTTGTGTTGGATAGACCATTTATCGAGGAAGGCTTTAGGCTATATAACATCACGCTACGACTAATAGGAGTGAAGAAATATGGGAAAATGTGGAAAAAACGGGGGAAATTAGTCACTATTCCACGCGAACGGAGTCGCGCGCACAGCTAGTTTTAAATAAGATTAAAAAGTAACAATGTGTACAAATTAGAAAGAACTGCTAAAATGGCGGCGAATTCGAATTCCACAAACAATTGCACATCGGCGTCACCAACTCTCACCAACAACAGCGCCGCATATTCCAAATTTGAAATAATTTGTTTTCTTCTTTCAATTATCATCTGCCAGCAGCGTCATCTGCTGACCATTTATTGACAGCTAAGATTGGGTACTCTGTGGATGTTGTTTAAAAAAAATGACGCAATGAAGCAATGTTTGCTACAGCTGCATAAGGTCAATAGAATCGCAACTTTAACCTTCTAATCCTGCAAAGCAACTTGTTTAAGCTAGGGCTAAACAAATCCAAAGTAGCAACACATAAGCCCATTGAGCACACACATTATTTACTTTAAACCCGAACGAGAACTGAATTTCCGAACCCAATACCCATTGTTCCGGAAGTGAAAACATTTATCTATTATTACGATCATTATGAAGTCCGTAACTCGTGTTATCGGCCGAACTAAAGCACAATATTTTAGTTTGCGCTGGTAACACATTTGGATTCTATTTGTTTTGGGTTCGGGAGCCGGCACGGGAGTTAGCGGTGCGATGGTCATGCGTTTAGTTTAAAATTGGACGACCCGTGCCGAACGGTTTTGATATTTGTAGCAATAATCATTACTTGAGTGTCCGATTTGTTATTTATGAAAAACCGATCAAGTGTGAATCAGGCTTGCACAGCACACGAAGGGTTCCTGTTAGCTAGGTAAATGAAAGGTATGTTGCGATTTACGATTTATGACGTATGAAAAACATTTGGAAATACAAGCGTGATGTATGTACAGTCACGAACCGGGATTGTTGAGCCACTTCCCACAGTTCACAATTTTGACGTGTAATCAATGACCGATGTGACAGACTAGATGTCAGCTATGGGATTAGTGTTACACGACCAAGTTACAAACATAGGTAAGTGGCTCAACAATCCCTGTTCGCGATGGTATGAGTATGTTAAGGGTCAAAAGTGGCACTAAGTGGTTCGTGCACTTTTTCCAGCCAGTTCATTTGTTTAAACTTGTTTTAGCACGCTGTCTGTCTGGCACACTTTTTGCGCGATCGAGTCTGCGGCGTACAAAGTCTGCATGGATTGTGCGTCTGATTGTATGCACTGTGCGCCGGACTTATTGTGCGTCGTGTGCGTTACTACATAATAATTGCATAGGTTCTATTTTCACAGATTAAAAAGTGCGTCACAGATAGTCGTCTGCACAGCACCTAGATGTAATATATCAGTGTTTTAAGTATAAAAGAGACTTGCAATCGCTACCCTTACCACTGTACTCCCGCCAGGGCCAGCAATCGTCAAAATTCGCGAACAAACGATGAAGCGTAATGTTTTCTCTGCAGGATGCGGACGCGACTCCCATGAATCATTTATAAATGCAAATGTCCGCGCTAGCAACTACCCGGCACGGTCGGGAGGGAAAAACAGTATGCACTTTAGACCTGGACACGCAAAGGGTTGGAACGAACTTTGAAAAAGCATTCTGCGTTATGCTAAGATACTTGTGTTGTGTTGGGATAGAATAGCATGCAATGGATATCGTAAAAGTCGACTAAGGAATTGGTTTAGGAATGCTTTAGGCGACAAGCTAGCAACCTGTCACTGTCATACCTCTTCAATTTGTTCTTAAATCTAAAATTATGCTAGAAGTGGATGCGAGGCGTGAATTAATCATGGCTTTGCCTACTTTCAAGTTTGTTGTGCTCTGCCTACCCCATTCTCGCTGAGCTCGACGTCAAGGTATCAAAATTAACTGTCAAATTGACAGCTCGACGTGTTTCGGCGTTTAGTTCGTCGACGAGTTTAGTTGATTACGTTAGAGTATTACATCAATAGGTTCTTATTAGCAATAAAAAAAATCCTTGAGATCCTTTACAATTATTTGATACGCGTGAAGTGTGTCACAGAATATAGACGGAACACAAAATGGTAGAAAGTTCATTTTCAAAACCACATTGAAATAATTCTAGTAGTAGGTATGCCAGAATCGTAGCAAGTGGAACAAAGTGGTCTCTACCCCTGTAGGAAAGAGGTGTGACGTATCTATTTGCGTACTGGTGGAACAAGTTCTCTGCTTCTGTGAAAAAAAAACCTGCCAAGTGCGAGTCGAACTCGCGCACGAAGGGTTCCGTACCAAAAAAAAAACAGGTTTTTTGTATGGGAGCCCCCCTTAAATGCTAATTTTATTTAAATTTAATTATTCACTTTTAAAAAATAGAAATTTTATTAAATATTCTGTGAGCACTTCATGTATGTACCTGTTTCAGTTATTTAAATAGACCAAAAAAGGCAAAAAAAAACACGTTTTTTCTATGGGAGCCCCCCTTTAATCCTAATTTTATTTAAATTTTATTATTTACTTTTAAAGTAGATATTTAATTTAATATTTTGTGAGCATTTCAAGTATTTACCTAATACAGTTATTAAAATAGACCCAAAACAGCAAAAAAATCTTTTTTTTCTATGGGAGCCCCCCTTAATTATTATTATTATTTTTATTTTAGTATTTGTTGTTATAGCGGCAACAGAAATACATCATCTGTGAAAATTTCAACTCTCTAGCTCTTACGGTTCGTGAGATACAGCCTGGTGACAGACTGACAGACAGACAGCGAAGTCTCAGTAATAGGGTCCCGTTTTTACCCTTTGGGTACGGAACCCTAAAAACGTGACGATATTGTACTCTCGTACTGCCGAGATTGCGGTGCTGTGCCACCGCGATTATTCGTTCGGTTATCTTTAACGTATTGGAGCGGGCTTTGGCGCATCAACGATTTATACGGCGCGTTCGGCGACTGCGTAATTTACGCGGATTAACGGCGTCGGTTGACGCGCGCGTAAAAATTATGTTTTTCGTCTCGTCTGGAAATTATGGCTTTATTTGTTTAATGCCAATTTTAACGTGATGAATTTACTTTTTTAATTGCGGACTGTTTTTCAGGGATCATGGGAGGAAAGCACTGGTGGATTTTTTGGTCGAACTCGTGCAATGTGTGCTTGACACATTGAGGATAGAACCTATAGAGTACTAATGTCATCTTGGTTGTTCGGAAATTATTCCGCAAAACAATTGAAGTGATCGCTGTGCTCTTATTGGCCGGTCCAAGATCGCGCGTAACGCTAGTGCCTTTTTCTCTACGGTTATTGGCTCTGTACAGTTTCTGTGACAGTGACGGTGACGTTCAGTATGTTGAAATCAACAAACTATTTGCGGACCGGGGTTGCGAACATTGTTTCTCTATAGGTTCTATCCTCTATGGCTTGACATGTGACAAGTTCGACCAAAAAATCATAATGATTGCGTTTGATTTGACTTTGTGTATTATCTAATTTGGCTAAGTTTTTTGTTACTATGTATTACATGCAAAATTATTTCACCGCGAGGAATCGGGTTAACAAACTTTATAATTGAGATTAGCAACATTTAACTCTTAATTTAGTGTAAATTAAAAAAGAAACAGCATAAACATGTTTTGTGGCGGCTGTGTAATAGTCATCAGTCAATTAATTAATTAAAAAAAAAAAAAATAATAAGCAGACTGATTATAAGTGATTTAAAACAAACATGAAATAAAATTTACAAACAATTGCAAACCCCACACAAAGCGTGAAAAAGCCAACCTTTGTTCCAAAAAATTGGCGCCACGTCGCCAACAAATTTCCTAAATTCATTTCGCTCACGAAAAATGCACTTTTGTGTAAACTTTTTGTCTGACCCGATGTAATTTTCCATTCGCCATTCATTTTTCACCGTTCATTCATTCAGTCTTCCGTTCATTGCGACAACGGATCGACTGGCTAACTTATATTGGAAAACTTTAGCAGACAATCCATACGATTTCGGAGCACAATAATTGTTTACGGGATGGGTTTTTCCATTCGCCGGAGGATTTTTGATTTGCAATGAAGGGCTTTTACTTTACGGAAAACGGGCGTGGGTTTGGATTACGCACGCTCGTTTTCAAGCATTCAATATTTATTTACGTGTACAACTGTATAATAATTTTAAACAAAAAAAAACCGACTTAAAATTAGCAATATTTTGAAAGTATTCTGTTTACTGTATGTAAAATCTTGACTTCATCGACAAATTACCGAAAACGCCGTACATCTCCATATAAAATTTGAAGAGTTCCCTCGATTTCTCCA